>OY821757.1:53235019-53504769 GCA_963682095.1 Potentilla sterilis
TAGGCGGCGCTAGGCAGACGTCGAGGCCGAGGGCGGCGCTGGAGAATGGCCGCTGGATTGGAGCGACGTCGACCTGGTCGGGTTGTCATCAAGCCACGCCGTCAACCAGAAGATCTGGGTCGTCGAGCAGAGGCCGGGGAGGCTGGGTGAGGGCGACGACAAATTAGTTGGGCAGCTCTACTGCTGCGCGGAGGGGCGTCGACGATATGCAGGCGATGCCGATCGGAGAAGGGTGCCCAGAGTAGATATTTGGGTGCCCTGTGATTTCTTCAGTCTATGCCGACAAGGCTGTCGTTGACAGAAGTGCATGGAGGGGTTTCTTTTCTTTGCCAACAAAAGGATTGTCGGCAGAACTTGGTGCCTGAGAATTTTTCTTTCTTCCGACGAAGGGTTGTTGGCGGAAGAGAATTTTTGGGGAGTTCTTCTTGCCGGCAGAAAACCTAGGGTTTCTGAAAAAAAAAAATTCAGCAAAAAACTATGGGTTTTTGCTATCAAGCACATGGTTAGAAACTACGTGTTGATAACGTGTTGTAGGAGAAAAGGAATAGATGTAAAGCGTAGTCTTTATTGATTGATTATGAGGCCTTTATATAGGCATTACATCAAGTATTCCGAATAATTAGGGATTCTTTATCTAATAAGGTAACTACAAATCTAGTATAATTAGGTTAAGACACACATAGAAAGTTACAGAATTATCCTTTCTTGAACAATCTAAAGCATATAAAATAATTTCCCATGAAGATATAACTTCATCCTTATAAGAGATGCAAAAATTCTAACGTAACCAAAACTTAAAATCGTGAGAAACAAAATGAAATATCCATTAGAAAATTCATTGCCAAGAAATCTCTAAGAGAGTTTAGATGATTAATTATATATATATATATATATATATATAATGAAATATCCATTAGAAAATTCATTGCCAACGTCAGGCCGCCAACATCTCTCACATGTTATTTCATCTACGTAACTACTAACAGCCGTTTCATTATGTTTCCAGAGCATAACTTATAGTTTTTCACTCAATATATAATCTGTTTAGTAAGGCTGTTTCTCCCAATCTCCAGATGGATCATAGTTGCAGGTTACAAACATGTCGCCATTTTTGCACTTGGCCCTCGCACAACCAAGTTCCGTTGTATCCCTTGTAACCACCGTAGTGTAGTGACGGCAACCATCTTCTTCCGCACCAGTACATTTATTCGAATTGTAGTCGTACTCGGCTATCTCGGTGCACCAGTACTTTGTAGCTGCTTCACCGGTCATACCCAAACCACTCGCAATGTTCTCGGCATAAGGACCCATTGAATGCTCCATTGCACAGTCCTTGGATCTTTTTTTGGCATAGTTTTTGGCAAACTTTGCTAGGGTTTGATTCCAATGCAGTGGCGGGAGGCCATGCTCTGCGCGGATATCATTATGTGCTTTAAGGAACCCACTATCGTCTTCGACGGTGGTGCTGGCCAAAGGGACACAAGTAACTAAGATCAATGCTACAGAGCATATTGCTAATAAGTTTTTGTTGCTGAACCCCATTTTTTCTAGTGTTTGGGAATAAGAGTTTTTCTCGATGATGATTTGAGAATAACAATTGGATCAGAGACATATATATAATGTGGATTCATAAGACTAGTAGAGAGATCGTTAAAAATTAATGGTTTCTCGTTTTTTTTTGCGAGGAATGCGCCCTTCCCATAGAAGCTAGTTTAATTTACTCATAATAGAAGAGGTTATACAACGACTATTCATTCAACCAGTCCTCTAAAAATAAAACCACAAGGGAAAAAAAACGACTATTCATTCAAATGGTGAACTACTTTTGGTAAATAGTAATGTTCAATTATGCATGTGTCTTATCTTTTCAACCAATTGTATATACAATCAGAGTCAAATCATTTGGCTGTTTACCCGTCAAGTCTCCATTCTAGACCTTATACTAATTAATGCTTTCTCTTGGTATAGAACCGGACAAATCCTAGCATATGGCAGTAAACAGCTAAATGGAACTATGGAAGATGAGACATTGTAGAGTGAATCGATCTAAGATAAGTAAATTAAGATTACTTGATCGCTAGATTTTCCGATGCTGATCTTTGTTTTCCTGGAGCACCGGAAATGTCCTGCTAGCTAAATTTGAAAGTTGCATTCTTTGAAAAAATAACATAGATGTTACTACTTACTATGGTCATAACTCAAAGACTATTGGGATGGTTTGCCCATGATCTCTACATATCTACTGTTCATAATTTGTTTCTCACCTGCTCATTACTTGATATATATGAAATTAACTAACTGAATCTCTCACTCTTCATTTCTCAAAAAAAAAAAAAAAAAAAAAAAAAATCTTATTCTTCAGAGTTTTATATGGGTTCAAGCTCAAGATATTAACTTAGACTTACTTCCACTCCCGCTAGAGGTAGTTGGGTTTCTGTGGCACATATATAAGATCTCCAAAATATATGCCGATGACCCAAATACGTACTACACCTATATGAAATATCAATCGAGGGCCAAAACGTAGGAAGGACTCAAATGAATTTCACCCGATAAGTTAAGCCAACAGATAGTAATCATGCGCGCATTATACTTTACAAATAAAGGATAACAATTATTCACCACATTATCTTACATATAAATACGAGACCCACCATCACGTGAAATTCTGCCTTAATAATTGAGTACAACATATTATGCCTTAACCCTCCAACCCCTATCTGTTTGGATCCAACCACAGATCACCACAGCTCCGTAGTCCATCTATCGCTACCGAATTATACTCACTGTCTAGTAGGGACGTTCGTCCACATAGTTCCCAGGAGGATCATAGCTGCATATCACAAACACCCAACCATTGGTACATTTGGCTCTTGCACACCCAAGATGAACTGAGTTGCGCCAAACCACCTGAGTATAGTGCCCACATTCATCTCCAACGCACTTGTTTGAGGCGTAGTCGTAGTTGGGCTTCTCAGTCACCCAAAACTTCACTGCTTGAGCGCCGGTCATCTCTTCGTAGCCCTCAGCCAGGTTCTCGCCGAACGGCCCTTCAGAGTGCTCCATGTCGCAGCCGTGGATTCGAGTGTTGGCGTAGCGTTGAGCGTAGGCAGCTAGGGTGTAGTTCCAAGTGATCGGACCAACACCAACCTCAGCTCGAGCGGCATTGTGCTCGTCGACGAAGCCTTGGTGACCAGTAGGGTCGTAGGGGATCCGCTTTCTGACCTTTCGAGCTAGGGCAGGATGAAATGCTAAGATTAAAGCTATGGAGCATGTGGCTACTACAAGTTTGATAATGAGCCTCATGTTTTATCTTTCTGAAAGAGCCAGATAGATGGGTTAGGAGGTTGAGCTAGCTTGATGCAAATGGAACATGGGGAATGTGGTATTTATAGAGAGAAGCCTGAAGCAGTCGTTAGTTAAAACTATTTTAAAACAAGTGTGGTGGGAATGAAACGGAAGCAATAACATGCATAATGTAAGGGGAATTGTTGGACTTTTGTGTCCATTTGGAGAAAAATTGCCATACATTTCATGATAAGATGTTAACTTACAACTTACTGTAAATTTATATTGGTATGATATTGCATATATAAAATGAGATAAATAATAACTTGAATTTAGAAATAAAAATTCCAGAAAATAAACAAGAAGGTATGAAGAAATATTCAACCAATACCGAACGAGTTTCGAGATGGATTACGAAAAGTCAAGTCGTGTGTGTCACACACTCTCCTTAAAACAACTTCGCCGCCTCTACGGGTGCAAAAGGTCTGTTGGCGCTCGTCTCCCAGGATACAATGACTAACAAATTCTTAGAGCTGCACTGCTGCAAGAAAGTCTGCGAACCGGAGCAAGTACCTCTTTCTATCACCAGAAAGTGAACAAGAACACAAGAGCAGAAGAGAGAGTTTGAGAGGAGAAGAGCTGATGGTTTTTGTTGGTGTATGAAACTAAGGAATATGAGGCCCTTTTTATAGTGTGAGGAATGCTTTGGCTTTTAAAGTCAGCAATGAATACAGGGAACTCAATGGCCAAGAAACAACACAAAATTAATCACCATGAATGGCTGAATAATTATGTGTTATAATACTGGAATTTCAACAGGTTTTCCAGCGGCTGAAGAGTCTAAAAAAAGAATCCGGGCTAGGTGCAAAAAGGAGCCTGCGTTCTGGAGCCCAAATCGGTGTTGCATTCGTGTCCGCAAGTCGCGCGGGCACACCCAAGTTTTTGGTGCTCCAAGCCGATATTTGCACCCCCTCTGCGCGTGAAGGTGTATAGTTTGTGTTTACACAACTATACCTCATAGGAGGATGATTCTATATAAACCCTCTTTACTTTTCCCTTTATCCAATGTGGGGCAAACTTTATTTTTCCCATTTCAAATAGCCAACTTTGGATGACAATTTTTCATTCATCCCAAAACCAAATTAGGCATATGAACATATGATCTTGTAGTCCTCATTATGGAGAATACAAATCCAAGTTCATTTCTCATTAATCATAAGTGTAACACACTTTAATTAATCCATTTAAATTTGGTTTTATAAATGGGTTTTAACCCATTTTTCCAACAATTCCCCACATGAATAAAATTGGCCATCACAGACTCGATAGAATTGGTGATAAATTTCTATGGTCGAAACCTGCATAGGATAGGTAGGTTTTACCCTTTGAACCTTCCCTTGTGAAAGTATGATTACGTTACTAACTAAACAGTAGACGCGATGTCCTTGAACTATTCGTTATTTTGTGTAACTGATAGCATACCTCACACAGGAGTACTCTTCCTGGTACATTCTAGTTCTCACTATTGTGTCCGTTTTGGCCATGGACACACGCCTGGTTCTGCAAGTAGTTTGATAAGAGTTATGCCCTAAATAACTCCCCTAGAAGCGGCCCCACTTCTCTCTTGCATATGTGATCTCTTATATAAGAGTAACCCGCATTACTCCGCTCGGTTTTACCCGACGCATAAGAATCATTAAAAGCTTGGCTTAACCTTACTCTTATGAGTATCACTGTTTTTTTATCATAGGAATGGATTTGGGTGCTCCCCACAGTGTTCCAATTTCATCTCCACAATTTAGTTTTCCCATTTGAACCTAGCTCTTGGGATCTCCAATCTACTAGGTTGGGTATCCACTGTAGAAATTTATTTTCCAATGGGCTTTAATCCCATTCCCCTCGATGATTTATCAACCAACTCTCTGTTTAACCCTTTAGTTAGCGGATCCGCAATATTATCCTTAGACCTCACATAGTCTATAGAGATAACTCCAGTAGAGAGTAGTTGTTTAATGGTATTATGTCTTCGACGAATGTGTCTAGACTTACCATTGTACATCTTGCTCTGTGCCCTGCCAATCGCAGATTGACTATCACAATGTATGCAAATTGCAGGCACAGGTTTTGTCCATCTAGGAATATCCTCTATGAATTGGCGTACGTAGCCATTCTGTTTCCTCCCCACATTTGTCTAGTGCAGCAAACTCAGATTCCATCGTGGATCTGGTTATGATCGTTTGCTTTGAGGACTTCCAGGACACCGCTGCACCTCCTAAGATGAATACATATCCACTAGTAGACCTTGAGTCTTTCATGTCAGATATCCAGTTTGCATCACTGAATCCTTCTATATAACATCTGGATATGTTGTGTAGTGCAGCCCATAAGTACGAGTATACCTCAAGTACTTTAGTACTCTTGCAATTGCTTGCCAATGCATGGCTCCAAGATTACTCGTATACCTGCTTAGTTTACTCACTGCATAAGCTATATCCGGTCTTGTACAACTCATTAAGTACATTAGACTTCCAATGACTCTCGAATATTCTAATTGAGAAACACTTTCTCCTTTATTCTTCGATAGGTGCAGAGTCATGTCTACCGGAGTTCTGGAAATTCCAGATCCTTCCTTGTTAAATTTCTCCAGGATATTGTCCACATAATGTGTTTGATCCAGTACAAGTCCTTCTGATGTTCTTGTGATTTTTATCTCTAGGATCACATCAGCAAGTCCCATATCCTTCATGTCAAATCTGGAATTTAACATGTTTTTAGTGGAGTTGACACTACCAGAAAAAAGGCTTTTTCCGACGAAATAAAAAAAAACGGCCGACGAAATAAAATTTTCGTCGGCTATTCCCAAGAATGGCCGACGAAATTTTTTTTTCGTCGCTAAAAAAAAAATTCGTCGGCTATTCCCCTAGAATGGCCGACGAATTTTTTTTTCGTTGGTAAAAAAAAAAATCGTCGGCTATATTCATATTTTTGTCGACGATTTGAATTTTCGTCGGCCTTTCTCTGAAACTTTAGCCGACGAAAATTTTTGGAAGTATGGCCGACGAGTACTAGGTTTGATTTCGTCGGCTATGATTAAAAAAAAAAAAAAAAACAGCTCCATTTTCTATCACTATCGACAAACCATTGCTTCGTCCTTCAAATGCAAATGTGTCGTGAAATAAGATATGACCGAAATAATGAAATACGTCTACGGTTGAAAAATGACAAGATTCCGACAAAATCTGTGTGCCGAATGTTGCGGTTAACTGTTTTTTACTTCCGTTTTCATATGGGTAGCCTGACGGTCGGTAAATATTTTGAGGAAAATTTTTATACGATTAGTTGCGTCTCATCGATTTGAAACTATTATCTGTTGAAGGTCAGGCCAAAAAGCGTCATTTAGACAGGCCAATTACCATTTCTAAGCGTTTAAAGGGTTGACTCACCCGGTTGACCGTCCCGATCGAGCCTTTAACGTTGTCAGATGTAGTTGGATTTTTTTTCATACATGTATTTAATCTTAACGGTGATATCTGACGGTTGGAATAGATTTTCCAAACTTTTAGATTCAAAATCGGAACATATGCACTAATATTCCTTAACTTGTTTAATAAGTGTTTAAATGAATGTATAGTTTCAAATAGTTACTATACGTACACTCTTCAAATGCAAATATGTCGTCAAATAAGATATGACCGAAATAATGAAATACGTCTACGGTTGAAAAATGACAAGATTCTGATAAAATCTGTGTGCTGAAATAATGAAATAAGTCAAAACCCGGTTTACTGCAGATTTGGCGTCCGGCGTCCGAATGACGATTGTGATACCATTCCGGAAAGGGAACGACGCCAGGAATCAAACTCGTTGCTGTGCCACGATGTGTGGGCTTTTTCGGGCTTTTGAGTTCGTTTAGGACCTCAAAACGACAGTTTAGTATGTTTTCATAGAATAGCCGACGAAACATTGTAATTCGTCGGCTATTCTCTAAGTTTAGCAGACGAAAAGTATATGTCGTCGGCTAAACTCCTTCGATCCGCTTATTGTCCACCGTTGGATGGCTCAGATCCAACGGCTGCTGATTTTCTAAAGCATAGCCGACGAAATATTTGAATTCGTCGGCTAAACTCTTGCGATCCGCGCCTTTTTATTGTCCGCCGTTGGATGGCTCAGATCCAACGGCTGTTGATTTTCCAAAGTATAGCCGACGAAATATATTAATTTCTTCGGCTATTCTCCTTCTAAATCTTTTAAATCGCTTCCTCCCGCCTTTTTTCTCTCCTCCTTCCCCCCCCCCCCCCCCCCCCCCCCCCCTCCTCCTCCTTCTCCTCCTCCTCCTCCTCCTCCGATCCGGTATTTTTTTTTGCCCAAAATGCAGTTATAGCCGACGAAATAATGTCATTTTCGTCGGCTATAACTGCATTTTGGGCAAAAAAAAATACCGGATCGGAGTAATATTTTAAAGTTATAGCCGACGAAATAATGTCAATTTCGTCGGCTATACTTCAGAACAAATAGCCGACGAATTCAAATTTCGTCGGCTATAACTTTAAAATATTAATAGATTTGACCAAGCTTTGGTCGACGAAATCATTTTCGTCGGCTATAATTCGTCGGCCAAGGTTGGAATGGCCGACGAATTGGTTTTTTTCGTCGGCCATTGGTATTACCGACGGGGTTTTACCGATGAATTATAGCCGACGAAATTTTCGTCGGTAGAAGGAATAGCCGACGAAAATTTGGAATAGCCGACGAAAAAAATTTCGTCGGCTATTCTGTCAAAGCTGGTAGTGTGATCATTTTATCAGTACTCCCGATGATAAGCATATCATCCACATATAAGCACAAAATGACATATCCATTTTCCGTATCTTTGACGTATACGCACTTATCACATTCATTAATTTTGAAACCATTGGTGATCATGGCGTTGTCAAAATTTTCATGCATGCCATTGCTTTGGTGCTTGTTTTAAGCCATATAATGACTTTACCAATTTGCACACTTTCCTGTTTTGTCCAGGAGCTGAGAAACCCTCAGGTTGTTCCATGTAGATTTCTTCATCTACATCACCATTCAAAAATGCCGTTTTCACATCCATTTGATGTACTTCAAGATTGCGTAAAGCTGCAATTGCAAGTACCATCCGGATAGACATTATTCTCGTCACAGGAGAATAGGTGTCAAAGTAATCCACACCTTCTTTTTGCCTATAGCCTCTAATAACAAGTCTTGCCTTGTACTTGTCTATTGATCCATCTGCTTTCAACTTCCTTTTGAAAATCCACTTGGACGTCAAAGGTTTACAACCTGGTGGCAGATCCACAAGTTCCCAAGTGTGATTTTGCATAATGGAATCAATTTCACTTTTGATTGCATCTTTCCACAGAGGACTATCAGTAGAGCTTACTACCTCTTTAAACGTACGCGGTTCACCTTCAACACATAAGTCAAAAAATCGGAACCAAAGGATTTTTCTATCCTTGCCCTTTTGCTTCGTCTAGGTTCAATCTCAACCTCAGACTCCGACTCAGACTTGGCTTGTTGATCCTGATCATTATCAGTAACAGCTTGACTGTCTTCACGTGTCCGTTTAGAAGAATTAGATTCATCTATGGACTTTTTTGGAAATACATTTTCGAAAAATGATGCATTTCTCGATTCCATTATCGTGTCCTTATGAATATCAAGAACTTTTGATTCATGTACAAGAAAACGATAAGCTGAACTGTTATGTGCATATCCAATAAAAATGCAATCAACTGTTTTAGGCCCATTCTTTACCCTTTTGGGTTTATGAATTTTCACTTTAGCTAAACATCCTTATACTCGCAAGTATTTATAGGATGGCTTTTTCCCTTTCCATAATTCATATGAAGTTTTCTCCTCTTTCTTTTTGGGCACCTTATTTAAAACGTAATTAGCCGTACGTGAGAATTGCGTCTCCCCACATGTTGGGGGCATCCCAGAACTGAGTAGCATGGCATTCATCATATCCTTCAAGGTACGATTTTTCCGTTCTGCCACACCATTGGATTGTGGTGAGTAAGGTGCAGTTCTTTGATGTATAATCCCATGCTGAGCACAAATATCAGCAAATGGCAATTCATACTCACCTCCACGATCACTTCTCAGTACCTTTATTTTCTTGTTGAGTTGATTCTCAACCTCATTCTTATAGAGCACAAATTTCTCTATAGCGTCATCTTTGCTCTTTAGCAAGTACACATAGCAGTACTTCGTACTATCATCAATAAATGTGATAAAGTACTTATTACCGCCTCTCGATTGTGTTGATTTCAAATCACACACATCTGAATGAATCAGATCAAGGGGTTCATTGTTTCTTTCAACATTTTGGAATGATGATCTTGTTAATTTTGCCTCTACACAAGTTTCACACTTATGTTTTATGTCAATTTGGAATTTTGGTAAGTGGTCCATGTTAATTAATTTCCGCAAGGTATCGTAATTAACATGTCCTAGTCTACCATGCCACAAATTGGAAGACTCAAGCATATAGGTGGAAGATGAAGCTTCATTCATTTTCTTGACTATAGTCATTACATTCATTTTTATCATTCCACCGGTTACATAACCCTTACCCACAAACATTCCATTCTTGGACAAAACAAGCTTATTGGACTCTATCACTATGCGGAACCCATGAGTGTTCAGCAGTGCACCGGAAATCAGATTCTTCCGGATCTCTGGAACATACGGAACATTGTTCAGAGTCAGCTCCTTCCCAGAGGTCATCTTCAGAGTCACCTTCCATTTTCCCTTGATGGCAGAGGTGGCAGAATTCCCCATGTACAGGATCTCCCCTTCCTCAGATGGTTCGAAGGTGGAGAACATCTTCTTGTCAGCACATACATGTTTGGTGGCTCCAGTGTCCATCCACCATTCTTTGGGGTTTGAATCCACCATGTTCAGCTCAGATATCATAGCACAGAGGTTCATATCAGCAACCTCTTGAGTGACATCATCAATCAGGTTGGCCTCCTTCTTCTTGTACCTCCTTGGTTTGTTGCACTCAACAGATTTGTGACCAGCCTTGTCACAGTTGAAGCACTTGCCTTCAAACCTCTGTTTCTTGGAGACACCACCTTTTGGTCCTAGCTTGAACCGTTGATTCTTGAACTTCTTGTTCTTGGAACTCTGGCCATGTTCCATGACATTTGCCTTGGCAGAATATCCACTGCCCCAGGTCTTCTTCTCAGATCCTAAGTTGTCTTCCTCAATGCGAAGCCTGACCTCCAGATCTTCCATGCTCATTTCCTTTCGCTTGTGCTTCAGGTAGTTCTTGAAGTCTTTCCAAGCTGGTGGCAGCTTCTCAATGGCACAAGCCACTTGAAAGCTCTCACCAAGCACCATCCCTTCAGCATGAATCTCATGCAGGATCAGGTGGATTTCTGAGAATTGACTCATCACAGTCTTATAATCCACCATCTTATAATCAAGGAAGCGGCCCACGATGAATTTCTTGGCGCCAGCATCCTCTGTTTTATATTTCTTTTCAAGGGATTCTCATAGCTCCTTGGCCGTTCCCATATTGATGTACACATTGTACAATGAATCAGCCAGACCGTTCATGATATAGTTCCTGTACAAATAGTCAGAACTATTCCATGCATTCACAGCAGCAATCTTTGCTTGATCATCTTGGTCTCTTTCGTTGAATTCAGGAGCATTCTTAGTTAGAAACTTAGCCAGGCCAAGAGTGGTCAGATAGAACATCATCTTTTGTTGCCATCTCTTAAAATGCAGCCCGTTGAACTTCTCAGGTTTTTCCCCGTGGGAAACTGAGACAGGTACAGGCGCGGCAGGTGCTTGCATGGTTCGAATTTGAACTGATCCCTTACCAGCATTCACAACATCAGAATTTTCTCCGTTTGTCATATTTCCTTAAACTGAAACACACACACAAGTTGTAAGAATATTGAAACTCGAATATAACGAGTATTCACAAATTATATAAGCAATATCAATATGTAGTTGTCTTAAGATTGTAAATATATATTGGTATGATATTGCATATATAAAATGAGATAAATAATAATTTGAATTTAGAAATAAAAATTCCAGAAAATAAACAAGAAGGTATGAAGAAATATTCAACCAATACCGAACGAGTTTCGAGATGGATTACGAAAAGTCAAGTCGTGTGTGTCACACACTCTCCTTAAGACAACTTCGCCGCCTCTACGGGTGCAAAAGGTCTGTTGGCGCTCGTCTCCCAGGATACAATGACTAACAAATTCTTGGAGTTGCACTGCTGCAAGAAAGTCTGCGAACCGGAGCAAGTACTTCTTTCTATCACCAGAAAGTGAACAAGAACACAAGAGCAGAAGAGAGAGTTTGAGAGGAGAAGAGCTGATGGTTTTTGTTGGTGTATGAAACTAAGGAATATGAGGCCCTTTTTATAGTGTGAGGAATGCTTTGGCTTTTAAAGTCAGCAATGAATACAAGGAACTCAATGGCCAAGAAACAACACAAAATTAATCACCATGAATGGCTGAATAATTATGTGTTTTAATACTGGAATTTCAACAGGTTTTCCAGCAGCTGAAGAGTCCAAAAAAAGAATCTGGGCTGGGTGCAAAAAGGAGCCTGCGTTCTGGAGCCCAAATCGGTGTTGCATTCGTGTCCGCAGGTCGCGCGGGCACACCCAAGTTTTTGGTGCTCCAAGCCGATATTTGCACCCCCCCTGCGCGTGAAGGTGTATAGTTTGTGTTTACACAACTATACCTCATAGGAGGATGATTCTATCTTTACTTTTCCCTTTATCCAATGTGGAACAAACTTTGTTTTTCCCATTTCAAATAGCCAACTTTGGATGACAATTTTTCATTCATCCCAAAACCAAATTAGGCATATGAACACATGATCTTGTAGTCCTCATTATGGAGAATACAAATCCAAGTTCATTTTTCATTAATCATAAGTGTAACACACTTTAATTAATCCATTTAAATTTGGTTTTATAAATGGGTTTTAACCTATTTTTCCAACACTTACCTCCAAAATCTAGTTTTTGGGATCTAGTCGTAATCATTTATCGGTTTGGAATGCCCGGCTTGTAAAGAAGTATTTCTGTGTGAAATGTCCGCTCCTGATTGTTCCCTTTGTTTGTTGGTTTGGAAGGTACTAGCTACTGCAGACCGTACTTTTCTGCTCCATTGGTCCATTTCATTTGTTGATTTCTTTCTTTGTTTCTAATGCTTAGGTTTTGCAAGCTTGTGATAATGTAGCATAGTACAGAACTAAATATTACGATAAGGTAAAAATTCAGTTTAGTACCCTCAATTTTTAGGTAAAAATCAGAATGACCACTCTTTTTGAAAATAAATCAGAATGACCCCTATAGTTTTTGGTAAAAATCAGAATGACCCATCTTTTTGAAAATAAATCAGAATGACCTCTAAACTTTTGGGTAAAAATCAGAATAACCCCTAAACTTTCAAATATGATCTCCCGGGTTTAAAATTTCAAGTGACCTCGAAATGTGACGTAAACTGCTGTTTTGGAACTGGCAATAAGGGCCCACATTTGGCTGATTAAGATCATATATGTTATATGTACACTTTATTTATGATTAAGACCAGAATTATGTACTTTTTATTACTACATTTTGCATCCAACCGGCTTTTTATAAGTATGTTAATTAGGTTTCATTTCAAATTTAGAATGTTTAATATGCAAATGGTCCATTTTACCTTACGTGAAGGTTTCAATATTGGAGTATGAGCCCTTGTTGTCAGTTCCAAGCCAGCAGTTAAGTTACATTTCGAGGTCAGTTGAAATTTTAGACCCAGAAGATCATATATGAAAGTTTAGGGGTCATTCTGATTTTTATCCAAAAATTTAGGGGTTATTTTAATTTATTTTTAAAAAGATGGGTCATTCTGATTTTTACCAAAAATTTTAGAGATCATTCTGATTTATTTTCAAAAAAATGGGTCATTCCAATTGAGTACCATATTCATGGGGATCACGGCCGTCAAAAACATCACTCTTGGAATTATGCAAACAAAAGCAATGCCAAACTTCCAAACAGTACGTTAGAAGTTTGAAGAATTCCTAATGATCGATGAGACCTAATAATTAATTAAGTCACGCTTCTAATAGTATAAAGTCATGTGAAATCATGTCACTATCCAGCACCGAATAAAATCAATAATCATGCGTTCAAGCAACATCAAATACTTGTACTAATTTAATCCGGTTAAAGAAATGACTCAATTGACCACGTTGAAGACGATTTGTTTGGTACTAATCCGTCCTCTCCTTTCTAACTTCAATCCTATCACTAAAAGGAATACTCATTCATATATGTGGTTATAACTTATACGCCGGAGCCGGACTACTCCTCGAAAAATCGGATCCCTATTCCACCTGAACATCTAGAACGGTTTCTCGCCATAATAGTTACCAGGAGGATCATAGTTGCATGTGATGAAAGTACCTCCAGTCTTGCACTGAACCTTGGCACACCCAATTTTAGTTGATGTTTTCCAGACCACCTGAGTATAGTGGCCGCACACCTTGCCTTCAGCACATTTATTGTTGGCATAGTCATAATCTTCCTTTTCGTCTGCCCAGAGCTTCACCGTCTGCGATGGAGTCAACTCGCTACCGCCCACGGCTAGGCATTCACCAAATTTTCCATGATAATTTGAATGCTCCATTTCACAGGTCTCAATTTTGGAATTGGCATAGTTTCTTGCATATTCTGCGGGTTTTTCATCCCATGAAACCGGAGGAACATTGTCGATTGCGCGGTATTTGTTGTGTGCTTCGACAAACTCATCAGCCAATGAATCAGCATTGGCCGGAGAAATATGAATTGAAATTAAAGTGATGGAGCACATGCCTAAGAAAACGAGCTTGGTGAATTCCATTGTTTATAAGAGTTTGTGATAAAGTGATACGCGATTGTTCAGTTATAAAGACCAATTATTCGCTTATGAATTGGAATGTGTTTTCTCATACAAATAAATATGTTGACTCGTAAAAGTTCGAATAATGCGCTTAGTCTTGAAAAATTCGACTTAAAATAGGTGAAGTAAAGAAAACCATAAACGTACGTAAATTAGTGGATTTCCTTTTTAGTCGGATATTAGTGGAAACAAAAATTGAGGATTCATTTTTCAGCAAAACACCAACAATATATTTGATTTGAGTTGTAAAAAGCATTCATTATGCAAGTTCAGCAAACAATACAATAACGATAAATACACCGTTTAAGATCGTGTATTAGAAGAATCGTTACATAAAATACACTCCAAAGCCCACTCCTAACACAGAATAAACTATCTTGGATTGAAAATGTAGCTGCAGTACCCATAATCACAAAAATGAAAAAAGAGAAAGAAAAAGAACAGACTAGATGCAAACTCTTACGTACACTACAAAGAGCTTAGTCGATCACATGTAAGTGAAGACATATAGATGATGAGAATATGGATTTTGGATGGTTAGTAATTCAAAATCACATGCTTACTTTGCAACTGGAGCACAAATTTGGGACGTGATTTCTAATCAAGGCCACTTTTTTGCGACCAATTATTTCCCTTCCAGTACTTTTAAAATGATGATCAATGACGGAATTGAAAATGAAAAGATGATGGAAAGCGATGTACGTTATCAGCGGCCAATTTTGGCGGAGCAAATTGACCGCAAAACCGGCCGGTAATCTCTACCCTTTTTATATATACCTCATGAAGTCATGATGGCTTGCATGTTACAGAAGACTAATGCAAAGATATATATAAATATAGAATTGCCTCTCCCTCAATTAAAGAGGAAGAACTTAAACCTCTCCCTCACTCTAGTCTTGGTAATAGTAGACTAGTAATGGAGATAAAAATAAAATATGATGAAAAGGCTACAAAGCCGTGTTATTATACTTTGAATATCGATGGGTTGAAGTTAATTACTTATGACACAATGATAAATCAGGAAGGCTAATAAAATTCTAAGAGTACTGCTAGAGTCTACCCAGAGTCCACCAAGTGGAAACTGACGTGACATTAGCTACTTTTTTTTTTTTTTTAATTTTTTAACTTTTAGTTATATTTTTGCTTTTGGATCTTCTATTCATACTTTAAAAAACGGTACTTAAATCTCCCTATTTTTTCAAGTTAGTATTGACTTTGTCAAACCATGTAAAATTACCGTTCTGTTATATTTTTAAAAACATTTTGTAAAATATTTTTCACAAATGGAAAAGAGAAAAATGAGAATATATATCCATATGCATTCCATTTTTATTCTATTTAATTTGTTTCCAATTTGATGTTGAGGAGGAACAAATATAATATCTTTGTTCAAAGAAGGATAATTCTATAACTTCCTATGTGTGTCTTGACCTAATTAGACTAGATTAGTAGTTACCTTAGTAGATATGAAATCCCTGATTATTCGGGATACTTGCTGTAATGTCTATATAAAAGCCTCATTATCTATTAATAAAGGTTAAGCTTTGCATCTATTCATTTTCTCCTAGAACACGTTATCAGCACGTGGCTCTAGCATTCGTCTAATAGCCCTGAAAAATTCATAAACCCTAGGTTTCCAATCTGAAAAAAAAATAATTCAGAAACCCTAAATGTTCTTTTCTGCCGGCAACAATTTGTCAGTAACGAAGGTGAAACAGTACTTCTGGCGACAACATCTTTGTCGACAGAGATTGGAATATGCTAAGGGCACCCAGAAATTTGCTTTGGGCACCCATGCGTTCGTTTCCCTCGCTGGCGTCCTTCCTCGTCGCTGGTTGAGCCTCCTCTGACCCCTCCCCGCTGCGAAGCTGCTCAACCTCGATGCGGTCCGTCTGGCTAGTGACGCCTCAGCCCACCTAATCCGTTGTTGGCTCCCAAATCCAGCTTCCCTCTCTCGATTGGCACTGTAAATCCTATCCAGCAGCCGAGCCCAGCACCGCCCTCTAGCTCGACGACGGTCTCCAGCCCTCCACGAAGACGCCTCAGCCGCCGCCATCGCGCCGTCCAATCGTCGTCACCCCAAAATTCAGCGACCCAGATTCAACCCAGCTTCGACGACCCGATCGCGTCCTCGACTCGGATTAAATATCCGATCCATCTGCCGAACCCAACCCGGTTCAGCTCAACCCGGACCCATTTTAATCCGACCCAAAATGAACTGAGTCCTCAAGGGCAATTTATATTTGTACGCAGTTCATTTGGCGAACTAGCAAGTATGATTTAATAAAAGTTCCCGTTTTTCGCAATTTCAATTATTTGAATTTGTATGTTGGAACTTGTGTGTTTTTCAGGACGATACAAAGGGGCCTCACCCACCCCAGCGTATCACAGTATTTAAGGGGTAACTGTGATGTTACCGTCCAAAGTTGTGCTTGTGTCTGTGATGTCACTGTGAACCACAATTCTTTGTGACTATTTTATCACGATTCCGACAGAGTATTATCGATGCTTGTGACGATCCTAAGGGAGTCACAAAGGGACAAACTCATGATGTGCGACGGAAATTATTGCTGTAACATCGATATGTGATGGAAATTGTCACAACATATATTGAATTGAGTTACTATCCTCTTGGTCTCGACCATTCAATACCTTCCCTCTTGTTCTTTTGAGAAAAAGAAAAATTGACCACAAAATGCGCTTAGAAAAAGAAGGGGAGGCTATGCCTCGAAACCCCCATGTCATAAAGAAAAAAAAAGGAAGAAAATGACCATTGAAAAAAAAGAGAATCATATCATTGATATGGTTCTACATCGGTTCAATAATTGCAAATAATGCAATCATATGGTCAATGTATACAAGAGATACATGGAAGGAGATGAGAGTATACCTCATGATTACGGATATATTTCAAAAACAAAAGATAATTTGCGATAGATATGAAGCATATGACTTCAATTTCATAGTCAAAGTGACTACAAATCCGTTTATTTTGTGAAGCATAGACCTCACATGTGTGACTAATGCTACTTAGTCGATACACTCTTTATGGTCTAAACCTCGATGTAACCGTTGATATTTATAATGCATACATAGTTCGATTTATAATGCATACACTCTTGCGCACGCCAAAGCTCGCCTTGCCTAGCCTCGGTTTCGGCCTTGGCTTGGCTTGTGCGTTGCTTGGCCAACAGCTCCGCCACAACCACATGCTGCCACCGCCTTGGTCTCCAGGACTTGGCCTGCACCACGGCCCGCCTGGCCTAGCCCTGACCTCGGCCTTGGCGTTGGCCTTCACACGGCCCGGCTCGCAGCCCATCCCGGCCTTATAAGCCCATGCACACGCCCCGACACGCCTTGGCTTCGGCCTCGGCATGCCTTCGGCCCATTTGCATGGCCTGGTCCTCGTCAGGTCCTTGCTTTATGCCTCGGTAAGCCTTAACTTCGGCTTCGGCTAGCCATCGACAACTCGCATGACCTCGACTCCAACATCAAGCCGCAACCTCATAAGTCTTTGCCTTTGTCTCGACACGCCTTGGTTTCGGCCTTGGTGTGCCTCGACACTTGCTCGGCCTCGGCCCGCCCGTGCACTACCTTGGCTTCGGCCTTGGCTAGCCTTGCACGTGCCTACGCTTGACCCCGGCCCTCCCCTGCCTTGCTTCGGCTTGGCTTCCACTCTAGCTTGGCTTTGACCTCCGATAGCTAGCCCATGGCCCCGGTCTTGGATACTTGGCTTAGACATTTATGTCTATATAATATCGATGTTGGCTCATTTGGTTGTTTTCTGGCTCTATTTTTGAGCGTTAACGGATGTGTTTAGTAAGCCTTTAAGCATGCCTATGTTTTATCTTGTGATACTACACGCCATGTTGCACACTGTATAGGAATTGAGTATATATTCCGGTTTATATGACTTGACATGAAACCTTGTCTCTACACTCTTATGCAAGGTTCTAAAAGTCTCTAGTCGCTAGTCAGGCGGAAGACCGGTGACTAGCGACTAGCCAACTAGTCGGGTGACTAGTCGGTTTTTAATTTTTATATTTATTTTTATTTTTATAAGAATTAAATTAAAATAAAACAATTCTAAAACTCAATATTATGACTAAAAATAATCAAAATACTCAAAATAACCATTACAATGTTCAACAACAATGAGATAATAATGTCTAAGAGTAGTGAACAAACTCAAAATAACCATTACAATTTCAAATTTGATCTTATGCGGCTATGCCTCAAGTTCTTCTTCTCCATATCCCTCTAGTACCCCTTCTGTATCGGACTCAAACTCAAAGTCTATCTCATCTTCTTCCTCTTCATCATCGGATACGAAATCCTCCTCAAGTTCTCTAACTTCTTGAATTCTAATACTTCTCCTAGGCTCTAAGCCACTATCCACTCTCACTCCCTCTTCAACCATTTCAGTACTAGTAAGATCCGAGACAACATCATCATCACCACCATCAACAATCCAACCTTGTGCCATAGTAGAGAGAGTTGGAGTCGAGAGGAGAGAGAGGTTTAAGTTCTCTAACCGACTAGGAGCACTGATTTCCCTAAAATCACGGCGGTAAGGTACCGACTAGCGACTAATCGCCGACTAGTCGGTCCTAGGCGGTGATTTTTAGAACACTGCTCTTATGAATGTATCATAGAGACATTGAGTGTGTAGCTAATCTTCATCGAACCTTGCTTACCACTTAAAGATATTGGTGCCACCGTTTATCACCTTGAAACTCATTGTGAGAATTGAAGAAATTTCTTATGTATCGCTTCTAATGAATGCGCACAATTTATGAGTCACTATTGTGAATGTCTTTCACGTATACTATGATTCAGATGCTTTGAATTGGCGACTCATATAGACTCTAATGAACATCGTCCGAAATTTTGGCCATGTTTTGATGATCCATATATGAAAGTTACATGGACATCATTTCTTTTGAGCAAAGAAGCTATTGGGATTAAGGATGACATTAACGTCACCCAAGTCTTCCTCCAAGTCAATGGAAGCACTATTTATGCATTTAAAACTGCATATGACCCCCCCCCCCCCCCCCCCTCCCCTCTTTTATGATCATTCATTAGCTATTCTCAATATTTGAAAGCCTAATCTTTAGCAAAGTTTTGGAGTAACGCCCTCCTACGCTAAAGATAATGATACATAAGATGATAGCCTTAATGCTCTATCATGGTTCAATTTTGAGACACAATGATACTTTGGTGATATACCTAATGGTTAAACTCAAGCCATAACACTTAAATGTTATGAAGCACCTAGACAATGATTGCAAAGTTAAAGAAAACCTAGAAATCCCGGTTTTTCAGCTCGCGGACTCATCATTGGAAGGACCGGTTTACCTACTTTTAGGCCGGTTCTTGAGGTGAAATTTGGTCCACTGATGCTTAACATCCATGGCTACCTGCTCATAAAATTTCAGAGCAATTGGACACTTGGAAGATGCTTAACCGCTCGACACAAATGTTCACTGACCTCCGGAGACTGTTCTGAACCGTTCGGTATGTTTCCGGCCGGTTCCGATGAAGAGCCTAGCGGCGTGGGAATCCTAACACACGTGCCTACCAACTGTTAAAATATGGTGGCATTTGGTGTCCCGAAACTTAGTGAAACGTTCTAGGAAGCATACATGCATGTTACATTTTGTAACGGAATGCATCTTGTTAACGTGTAAGTGTTAACGATCAATACCCTTTACCGTCCACATAGTTTATGTGCCATATTACGCCACCACAAGCGCTTCATGATGGTACGTATTTGTCTTTGAATAAGACATAAGCTTCCACCTATAGTCCGCTATACGAAAACATTAACAGACAATCTCGTTTATGTCACTTTTTGATGAGTCAGTCTTCTTGTCGTTAGGGGGAGATAAGAACAAGTTTGTTCAAGTTGAACGACTTGGCATTGCCGTGGTTTGTCCCCACTATGCCTCATCATGTTCCCAAAGTCCCATAAACCAAAGTGACGAGATTTGATATACATGCTGCAAAGAGCAAACTATTGGTCTTTTAAAGAAAAGATCGGAATAGTACTCTTGTTTCAAACATGCCTGTAAGGATTGATGTCCGAATAAATGGACATATTGTCACTCTTAGATGGTGACATGGTGACTCCACAAAAGTGGTAGATGGTGTCACTAGGCCGTGACTCTCACAAGAAGTGTAGAGAGGGCACTTAGTTCGATATATACTCGCCGAATGCGAGTATGGCACAACTTGATCCTTCGATCAATAACAACTCATTCGTCTCATGGATTTTTTGGATTATACTTATCATTGGGGGACGCCTCAATGCAAAGCCGATCCATATAGAGATCTCTAGAAATGCGAATTACACTAGTGTACATGAGTACGTGGTCTATGAGTTAGATATCGAACACACTCGATCACTTCGTTGATGCAAATACCAACATTGTGAATTGGCCTACATGGAAAGATATGCGATCCAGTTTATACAAAAAGATAGGTCCTTGGTCAGATGATGCCGAGACCGCAAGTGTAAACCCTATCGATAATCTTTGATGGAAAGCGTAGTGAGAAAAAGAGCATAGACTCCCCTTGTGGCGCAAGGTCTCTCACAAACGCCCTGGAATCGACTACGATGACATATGCTCTCGTAATGGAGTCATATCACACTCTACTACTTTGTCAGTTAGGTAGTTCTGAAAAACTGAATATAAAGCTTAAATCATCTCTATTGAGACTGAGTAAAGAGATGTACATAAACATCATGAACGGATCAATTTTCACCCAAGTCAAGTGAGCAAAAACAGCGAAGTGCTTATGCTATCAGATTATGATGTTCTCTATATGGGTTCAAATCTTCTGGTTGGATATTGTACTACGCGGTTGAGCGACTACTTGATTGGAGATGAAATATGAAGAATCATGCCTATTTACGTGCGAATTCCGGATGAATTGTGATTGAGATTTCACTAATCCGACGTTAAGAATGAAATGATCTTGGGAATACTTGGTCTCGAATGTGAGAACCGTTAGTGATGAACTTGTTCATCTATCGGCTTATGACAATCTAAAGGACGCTAAACCACAACCTATATGTATCCCATAATCAGCTAGTCGATGTTTTGAGAAGACTCGTTTCGTCTATACGACGAGAAGTCTTGGGAGATGAAACTCTCCATCTAAGTAACATGTGCGCAATCATGTACTTGTCATAATATGCTCGACATGACATCTCATTCGCTATAAACTTATAAAGCCAAGGTAAGACGTGCCCACGCAATGCCATGGTATATGGCGGTACTTTCTTTCTAGTGAGAAAGGTTTAGGCTCATTTGATCCCATCATGAAAGACACATCAATAGGCAATTCCAGAATCTGCCTGGTTCTGTACGTCGACTTCCCCGAGACCTACAGGACAACCCACTCACTGGAAAATGGTGAAATTGGTACAATTGGAAAGGTATATGTGTCTACCTTCCCGGGACACTGACCATTTGATCACAGCTATCATATTGAGTGAGTTATGGATCGATGTTTTTGTAAAGTAGGACGAATCTGTCTGGTAATTTGCAGATCAGTCACCTTCGACAGAGGTTTGTGATCAGCTTAAACAAACCCCATTGTGTACTTTATATCACTGGAAAGATATGGGTGTCTAGTTTCCAGAACTCTTTATGGTTTGTTCATATCTACTGTATCGAAGGAGTTATAACTATTTAAGTACACAAAGGTCATGCTGCGCTTGAATATGATTTTTAACGCGAACTCTAGTTTTGAGTTGTTAAGCAACCTTCTTCCTTAAGACCAAGTAAAGCTAAGTGTAGCTGGTCTAATAAAAGGATAATATGGCCGTATTCAATTACTCGATCATTGGCCACACCTACTATTGAAGCTTGTGAGGAGCGTTTGTATACGCCATTAATCTTAACTCCGAGATTGGGTTACCAATCAGGGGGAGTTGTCTTGTAGACATCAGGGGGAGTCTACCTCATATGTAATCTTCAATTGTAGTTCATGCGTTGTGCTTTTTTCCCTTTGACCAAACTTTTTATTTTTTACCCAAGTGGTTTTGTTTTGTTTGACAAGGTTTTAGCGAGGCAACATGTCATGCACCGTATCACATTAGGTACGCTACACAAGGGAGAGTGTTCAAGGAAGGACAATTCTGTAACTTCCTATGTGTGTCTTGACCTAATTAGACTAGATTAGTAGTTACCTTAGTAGATATGGAATCCTTGATTATTCAGGATACTTGATGTAATGTCTATATAATGGTCTCCTTATTTATCAATAAAGGTTACGCTTTGCATCTATTCCTTTTCTCCTAGAACAATCTTCTAATTAAGGCTAAAATTCAATGGAGAACTCAAAGCTAATTGTATAGCTAGGTTGTCAATGGATTAGCACACCCATGATATTTGAGCAAATTCACGAGCGAACAAATCAAAGTGACAAACTATGTAATCAATCCAAAAACCCAGATTTCCTCAACAAAGTAGAAAAAATAAAATAAAAACCCAAATGATAATTATTGTCTATTGAAAATAGATCGAGAGAAAAAATTGAAATTTCGGATCATTACAGCAATAGATTTGCCTAATTTGGGATGAATTTTCAAAGTAAAATATAATTAATAAATATTTAAATATTGAAGCATGTTTAATTACCGATTTTGGAGGCGTGAACTGAATATTTTATAAGAAAATTCGTTTAATTGATTTAATTAGATTTTTTGGGTATTTTAGAAAAATTAGGGAGGTGTAAATAACATTTTAGTTCTTATAAAAAGTAAATTGGAGGTCCATTAAGCAAATAGGTCCAAGTGCCATTTTTGGAGGTATGAATAGAAGCTCCTTTTTGCTTTATTGATTTTATCTTTCAAAACCCTAGCCTATATTGTTTTCCTTCTTCTCTAATACGCTTCGACGTCTTCAACAACCGTTGTTCATTTCTCTGGCCTCTTACGTCCTCTTCAATTGATCAACTTCATCTCGATCTATCTGATTTTGAAATCATCACAAGCATCGTTACATTTTAAACGTGGTTTGTTTTATTTCTCAACTATGAAATACGAATAATATGTTATTTGGAATTAGGGTTCAGGGGGAAATGGATTCGTAGTAGGGTTTATCCTGTTCTTCTCTAATCCCCATCAGTTGTACCCGCATTCAGATTCCAATATTTCAGATTCAGGAAGACTGTCGATTTGTACTTTTAATGATTCACCCAAATCCATAGTGATGTGTACTTATTCGATTCGTCAATTCTTGACCAAAGAATTTCATAAAAAGGAAAAAATTCTTGACCAAAGAAATCATTAATTTCTAACCCCTTAAATCTAGATATAACAGTGGAAACCAAAACCACTCATATTTTTTTGGATCTAGATTTGACCATAATCTTGTTACCAATTGCTGATCTAAATTTCTTGGCTATATATAATTAATAGATGTTTTAATTTGCCTGGGCCAAATTTTCCAGATGAGTGCATGATTGCTGTAGTGATCATACTAAACTTTATTTTCTTCGAGGAGTGTGGACTTCAACTATAATTAAGACCTCATCTATCATTGTTCAGTAGATTCAATCAACTAGCTTTTCAAAATGGTGTGTATAACTTGTTTTTCTGTTCGTCATTTTCGTTTTACTTGAATCATGGCACAGATTCAAACAACATTTAGTTTATAGTATTTCTATCTACGTACCCTAGCTTGTTTTGGTTGATTAATGTTACGGTCTGATCGACCTGATTCCAAATTAAATTGCAGCTCGACACAATAAGAATTCCAGCTATGCCTTCTTCACCTTTGCAAACAACCACTGAACCTCACAACCCCAGGTATTTATTTTAGTTAATGATAAGCAAGCTAGCATAGCCTTACCTTAACAAGAATTCCACTCTTGTATTTGAAATTTTCCATACAATATATTTCTTTCTTTCTGAAAATGCAGTCTAAAAACCGGTGAACAGTATGCTGATGGCATTAACTGGGATGATCTTGGGTTTGGACTGATTCCAATCGATTACATGTACACCATGAAATGCTCTGACGGAGAAAATTTTACACGAGGACAACTCTCTCCCTTAATTTGGAAAGATTGAGCTTTGTCCATCTGCGGGAATATTAAATTATGCACAGGTTGGTCAGCAATGCTAATTCATTCTTTAACAGCTGGTTTGATGTCCAGCACGACCAGTAGTATTAGTCTAATACCGTATTGAATTTTTGTGTTAAAATTAGAAACGTTGGAGCACCCACTTATTTGTTGTCTGCAGGGAGTCAGGGACTATACGAAGGTCTTAAAGCAACTAGAACAGAAGATGGTCGTATTTTGCTGTTTCGTACCAAAGAGAATGCTCTGAGAATGAAGATGGGTGCAGACAGAATGTGCATGCCATCTCCATCCGTTGATCAATTTGTTGAGGCTGTGATGCAAACAGTCCAAGCCAACAAGCGTTGGGTACTACATATTATACATTCCAAGTTACATGTTTATGATTTATAAATCATGCATGCATTAACAAATTTGCTACATTATCAAATGGATTCCTGTTTTCACATATCGATAAAAAATATTGGAACGCTGCATATTTTTGGATCAATTGGATATATATTGAAATGCAATTTGTGTCTCTGTTATTCTGTATAGGTACCACCTCCAGGAAAAGGATCAATGTATGTTAGACCTTTACTCATGGCGACTGGACCTAATCTGGGTTTGGGGCCGGGAAAGGAGTTTACATTCGTAACATATGCTTCTCCAGTTGGTAACTATATCAAAGTGAGTGTAAACCATCTCAACTTGCTGGACAGTATAAGCAAAATATATAGATTATTGGCTATGGCATGCCTGTTGACTAGCTAGCTTGCTCATCCTTCAGTAGTTACAAGCTTGTGGGGATCAATCATTATTACAATGTTATCAGATATCTGAATTTTGAAGTATTCCGTTTTTTTAGCATTCTACTTCATGCCTGCGTCTGTCTGTCCCTTTATGTAAATGGCAAGTCTACTACGGAAAGGTTATTATTTTGATATCCATCATCTATATTGATCGCTAGCTGACAAGGATTTTGTGATATGATTGCTAAACATTCGCTTTAGATGATGGATATATGAGACTGCGTGCTGATGAACAAGGCTATGGTATTAGTTGGATATATAGTGTCAACCTAAGTTATTACAATCTTTGACAGCTACATTCGTGCGTTTATTCTGTTTAGGGAAGGACAGCCCTCAATTTGTATGTTGAACATATTTTCCACAGAGCTGCTCCTGGTGGAACTGGAGGTGTCAAGTCTGTCACGAATTACTCACCTGTAAGCATGCACATATATAGAACTAATTATCCATATGTTAATACTTTTTTTCTTGTTCTAATAGCACCAATTAATAACTGACAGATTTGCAAGAGGGTAAAGTAACAGATTGATGTAATTGCTGTACTTATTTTTCATAAAGGTTTACCAGCCACTAAAGCAAGCAAGGGCCAAGGGGTTTTCTGATATCTTATTCCTAGATTCCGAAACTGTTTAAAACATTGAGGAGATTGCAGCAGCTAACATTTTCATTCTGAAGGTATTGCCAATTCGTTATTAGCTTTTTAAGGTTCATGTATTGTTTGCTGAACATGTTTATGATTATATATATTTTTGATCTTGTAGGGTAATGTTCTATCGACTCCAACATTGGAACTCGGAACTGTCCTCCCTGGAGTAACCCGTAAAAGCATCATTGAAATTGCCAGCGATTTAGGTTACCAGGTGAACTGAAATTTCCAGTGAGCCGAAATTTATTATGTCAGACATAACATTTTTAGGAGAAATTAACTTTCACATTGAAACAGGTAGAGGAGCGTGTGATCCCAGTGGAGGATTTACTTGAAGCTGATGAAGCTTTCTGTACAGGAACTGCCGTGGTTGTCAACTCAGTTGGTTCAGTAACTTATCAAGACAAGAGGCAAGTACAACACCCAGTTGTTCCTAATAACGACATATATGTCAATTAACCAGAGCTATCGATTATGTGATAGTGAATTTATCAAAACTACAATCCAATAATCCCCATTTTCCTTGACATTATTTGGTTTGTAACATACCTATGTATTGCAGGGTCGAATACAAAACAGGAGAAGAAACATTATGTCAGAAAGTGTTTGAAACGCTAACAGGATTCCAAACAGGTCGTCTTGAGGACAAGAAGGGATGGACGATAGAGGTCAACTGAACCCCTGAAGCCCGTCATCTTTACACTAAAACTACTGAAAGGGCACTAGCTCCCTATTGGAATTTCAACCTTGGCTGAATAATATTATCTGCTTGAAAATCAAACCTGCTTTGGCTTCAAACGGATTGGAATAAGAATATGGACTGCAAGTTTTCTTCCGAGAGTTGAACTTTTCTCTGTTGGTCATATATCTATGGTTAAACACTAGTTAACTAGGAAGCACTTTTTTTTTTTTTTTGAACTGGACTCTGGAGTTTAAATAATTGATCGCGCATAAATTTTTCTGAAGTTTAAAGATGGTATATAGGAGTAGCGCGCCCTAGCTTATTGCTTGCATGCACACCCAGGTTTTAATTGCAGTTGCCTCTGCTCTAATAATTAATACGTAACTACGTATTACCTCTCTCTCTCTCTCAAGTATTTCATGGAGTACACTGTAGTGACTGTAGTACTTATGATCTCATTTTTCTATAAGGATTTCATTTGTTTTGTAACTTTGTTTAGGACTTCACTTTAATTATTCATGTTTTCAATATAAAATTTTGAACATCGAAGTATGACCATTAAACGTCACTAAAAATTGCCTAGGGAGCATTCGGATTGATATCCCCTCAGCCTCCAATACTTTGTTAACAAGAAAACGCGCGGCGGGGCTTGCAAGTGTTGCAAACTTTCAATCCTCAACGTACAGATAATGTAAGCAAATAGAACAATGGAAATGTTTACGCAATATCAAAACCTCAAAATCACTACAGTGCACTAGGCCAGAAAGAAGGCACTTCAATTCGTATAAAAAAAAAAAAGGCACTTCAATTTTGTTTGTGTAGCCAAGTAAACTCACTCAACTGTATACTATATAACAGATTTATACTACTACATAGGACTGGGCATTTGGTCCCGTAATCCCGATCCCGTCCTGATCCGGTTCCTAAACGGGACGGGACGGGACGGGACGAGATTGAAGTTTGAAAAATGCTAATCCCGTCCCGTCCCGTCCCGATCCCATTCTAAAACGACGAGACGGGACCGGGATTAGCTAAATAAATCCCGTCCCGTCCGTCCGGCAGAAATAAATAAAAAAATAATTATATTATATATATATATATTTATTTACTTAATCTCAACCGTTAAATTAAAAACAAAAAAATATTGGACCGTTAGATTAATCCCTAATTCCCTATCTCACATTCTCACTATCTCTTCATTCTCTTGACTCTCTGTATCTCACTCTCGGACAGACCGACAGAGACCTTTCCCTCAGACCCTCACTCCCTTAGTGCTCGACCCGACACTTCGTCTCTTGACGGCTCGACCCTCACTCCTCCACGGCTCGACCAGTCCGACAGTCCATCACCTCGTCTCCATCGTCGTCTCCATCGTCTCCTCTCCCGTCTCCGATCCCTGTTCCTCTCCCGGTCGGCCCTCGCCCGAAGCCCCAAATTGCACCTCGAGCCATCGTCGTCTCCTCAGAAGAAACGTCGATGCCTCGTTCAACAAATGGCGATGCCGAAGAAGAAACCCCACCCACAAGTCTCTAATTGTGTGATCCATTTATATCACTTATTTAAACCGACGGATGACACCTTCTACCCAGGTATCGTTCTGGGATTCCTTGTTTTAATGAAGAAATATAACCTCATAATTTTCTGATATTGAATTTAGTAGCGTCAATCATGAAGGGCTGGAATCAAGTATCCTGATTGAAGGCCATATTGAAATTCTGCTCTGTTTGGGGAAGAAAATCAAAATTAGTGTGTTTTGACTTTGCTGGGTGATATTGGCCGTAAATATGTCCAAAAAACAAGTTCTTTTGTTCAGGCATAAAAGATATCTTTTTAAAAAAGAAATTAACCTAATTAATAGGTTTGGGTGTATTTTAAAAAACTCTAAGGAGTGGGTTTAATCTAAAACAGGTCTTGAAATATGAGTGTATATCTAAATCCCCCAAAGGAAAAACATATGTCTAGTGTCTACATATGTATATAAAGTTATAATCTTAATAGTTTCACTATGAAGATGTAAGATTGTAAGATATCTCCAAATTTCTTCATGTAATGGCCATTTCCCCATGTACGATTCTAAATGGCAAGTTACTTGTATGCTAGAAAGCTTATATATATGCAGAAATGGCAATTCAATACAACCTACTGGCTGGGACAAGGTAACTCGAGCAAAAAGATAGAACCTATAACTCCAATAAGGTCGAATGCAGCATACTAATAATAGATAAGGAATTTGGCCAGCTGATACCACTTGTCAGTTGTCAAAGGCTAAGCAACTAGAATAGCTTGTTAAGCGATGCTACCCTTTTATATGAATCCGTATTTTTGTTCAATCACTCAATGGGTTTGTCATCCAACTTAAGGACAGTGCGTGATCAACCACTAAGCTGGTCAGTTCAGTTACTGAAACTATGAATCAACATATACACATAACATCTAGTTGAAAATTGAGTCTAGGAGATTTCATTAGTTTCGTAAATTTACCAGTAATACAAAGATTATGTAGAGTTATACCTGCATACTTCTGGCAAGTCCTCTGCCTTAGGAGTAGGAGTCATGTAACACGTAAATCTATCCCTCCAATTAGTCACTGGTGCACTATACAGATTGAAGTTGCTGTAGTGGACGAATGGACTGCTGAAGTTATCACGAGTATAAAAATGTTTCTTCACTTCAGTAACCTGCCCCATCCTTTATCTCCTCGAGCACATCAACAGGTATCCCATGATTTACAATTTGAAAAAACCCCCAACACTCTGATGCTTCTGCAACGTCTGCAACGATCTCTTTTCGTTTAGTTGGATCTGATATGCCCTTGAGGTCTATAACAGGAATACTAAACTGAGCTTCTTCTGAATCAGAGGTATTGTTGACGGAGTACTCGTCAGGTGGTGAGGTGGATGATAAAAGATCCGAGGAATCTCGGTTATGCCAGCATCAACAAGGCCTTTAAAACCTTCCTTTGTGTCATCAAAAGCTTTCAGTTCACTTTTTCTGTCATAGTTGGTAGAACATCAATTTTGTTGATAGCCGCTGCCATCTTCGTATTAGCTAAGCTAAGCCTAATGCCTGTTTCAAATCTTAGACTGGACAATAAGATACATACAAGATATGTAAAAGCTTAGTGAGCACTGAGCAGAGAACAATATGCTCACAAACAACAGATTGCAAGTTGACGCCAAAGGGTGTGCGCGGCAGACCAAAAGTCCTTTAACCTTAATTGAATAACTAGTAATTGCAATAATTGATGAGTAATCACATGTGGTTATGTTTTTTATTTTGGCTAGGAACCAGTCCAAGAAGGCAAGAATACCATGAACCACCATTAATTAGTTTGCAGGAACCCAACTACGTCTGGAGCATCAATTACAACGTGAGAGCCTGCATCTAGCAGTCGGGCCTAGCGATGATCCAGACTCTCTAGAAACAGACGCATTCTCCAGTGTTGGAGCTCAGCAACACTGAGAAACTTGTGAATGTTGGAGCTCTAACTTGGATGTGGTTTCACTTAAGCAAGTGATTGACATGCCTGCCAACCCAGATTTTCTACGTATGGAGCTAGAAAGAATAGAGAATAGTCTTAAAACTAGTCCTTATAATGACAATTTTACCTATGTGAAAACTACGTGGTTTCTGACTTCTATTTTACCTGAACCTACATGTATGACTTCAGAACATGATCATCCATACATCACGTCCTGCATAGATAACATTCATATATGGGACCAAAGTGAATAGAACCAACTGTATGGTGCATTCTTTCACTATTGTCAACAACCTCTCTGTGTTTGGTTGAACCTCTTAAAAGGCCTCCAATATCCTATGACAGGGATAATGATACAAACAGAAATACAAGTCTACAAGGGTGGACTGTGTGGGGCGGTGGCTACACTGATGACTGACATAGCAGGGTGGTACTGGTGGTTGTTGACTGGTTTCACTGACAGACTCTTTCACGTCTCAAATCGAGTGCTGATGTAGATGAAATAGCAGTAGCATATGCATCTTCCCCTACTCTCGGTCATTTCCTTTTGATTCTGTGCTGAAGAAGTCGAGCACGAGCCTAATGAGAGGGACTTGTTTGGCGCAGATAAGGCTATATAGAGACTCGAGAACAAACCAAGGAAGCTGATTTTCTAATAGCAAAAGATCATGGAAAATATACTGGACCATGCAACGCATGTTGGATATGGGATCATCTAAATCTGGGTAAGCATTGCGACTTCTCTTAAATAGTTCTAATAGGAAGCAACCATCAATTATCATCATTTCTACGAATTCATTCTGGTTAAGATGATCAAGTGATTCTGGATAATAATCACGAGCGCGTTTCTCAAACCCGGTAATATCAGCAATACCTTGGATCAAAGCTTCTAAACTTATACCCTCACGTACGTAAGATTAGAGAATTTACATACCACTGTTTCACTTTTTCCATGGGTCCAAAAACTTTACTTCCGCTGTGAAATGGTCCGATTGAAACAATCTCAGGTTCATATGCATCTGGTTTATGTCTCCGGAGTAATTCAGGAACTCTGAAGATGCAACACTCAGCAGACAAGGGTGAATCCCTGCAAATATTTGGTTTCATGCTCTGTTCCGATGCTTCAACATCAATATTTCTACTGCCATGAATTTCCTTGACTATGGCTGCTCCGAGAGTCTGCATAAACAAGCAAGTCGAATTTGATGATTTATAAGTAAAGGTCGAGCAATAAGGAAGTTATGACTTACCAATCCCTATTTCACGATCCAACTTCTGAAATGTGAATTGTAAATAGCGAAGAGTATTTGGCTAGGACGATTGGCCAATAACCACCGGAAAGCAAAACTGCAAGGTAAAACTACAAAGGCACAGAATTGATTTTGAACAAGATGTTAGAATCTGAACTTCTACTCTGTATTTGAACAGAGTATGTTCAAGATCAAATTTGTGATCAGAGATCAATTTCGCTTTGGCGAGTGGCGACCAGTTCGCTGTGGCGAGTGGTAACCATTTGGTCGTGGCGAGTGAAGTATTTTACACTTCTCGCTGTGGCGAGTGGTGTTTGAAGAAGAGTAGATAAACTGAACTTTTGCAGTCTTTTCTTTGATCTAAAATTCTTACAGATTACTACTACAACACTTCCCTTTTATAGGGAACAAAGTAACCTACAAAATATCTTAAGCTAGAGATCAACTTGACAAATTATAGTATTTTGATACTACAAATATCTAGCTGAAAAATATGAGTGGAGTGAACAGTGAATCACTTGCTGGAAAGCATATCAACTTTCCAGGCAGTTTCCTAGACAATGAAGGAAAAACATTAACTTCAACACTCCCTCTTAATGTTTTGCCTGATCATTCCAAGCAGGCCTCTGAGATATTCAAATCTCTCTCTAGGCAGAGCCTTTGTGAAGATATCAGCAACTTGGTCATCTGTATTGCAGTACACCAATTCAGTCTCATTCTCTTCAACTGCATCCCTGATGTAATGAAACTTCAAGGCGATGTGTTTGGTCCTACTGTGATAGACAGGGTTCTTGCTCATTGCTATTGCAGACTTGTTATCACTGAGAATGGTGGTTGCTGTTCCATTTTTCTCACCAAAGTCTTCAATGACTCTTCTGAGGCAAATTGCTTGTGAAGTGGCTATTGAAGCTGCTACATACTCAGCTTCAGCTGTAGACAATGCCACTGATTTCTGCTTCTTTGAAGCCCAAGAGAATACTCTAGTTCCTAGTATAAATGTATATCCAGATGTGCTCTTCAAGTCATCTACACTACCTCCCCAGTCACTATCACAGAAACCAAAGAGTTTTGGTTCTACATTCCTCTCATACAAAATTCCAAAGTCCATAGTTCCTTGGATGTATCCCGGGATTCTTTTTACAGCTCCATAGTGTATCTTGGTAGGATTGTGCATGAATCTGAACATTAAGTTTGCTGCATACATTATATCTAGTCTTGTTGCAGTTAAGTATAGCAAGCGTCCCACTAAGCTTCTGTATAAACTCTCATCAGCAGAACCACTTCTAAATTCCTTGGAGAATTTCTCACTGACCACTAGAAGAATTGCAACTGGATTGCAACCTAGCATTTTGAACTTCTCTAATATAGTCTTTTCATATTTCTTCTAAGTAATGAAGATTCCCTCCACTGGTTGAATTATTTCAATTCCTAGAAAATAATGCATGATTCCCAAATCACTCATTTCATATTTCTTCATCATATCAGACTTGAAATTTGAAATCATCTTTTCACACCTTCCAGTAAATACTAAATCATCAACATATAAGGAGACAATAAGTATACTTGATTTACCTTCAGTCTTCGTGTAGAGGGCATGTTCGTTTTCACTCCTTTGAAAACCCCTCTCTGTGAAATAGGAATCGATCTCACCATACCAAGCTCTTGGGGCTTGTTTCAGGCCATATAGAGCTTTCTTCAGCTTGTAAACTTTCTGCTCTTTGCCCTTGATGATGAAACCTTGTGGTTGTTCCACAAATACTTCTTCTTTCAACACTCCATTTAGGAATTCCGACTTGACATCAAGTTGGTGTAGATACCAGCCCTTTTGTGCAGTAATGGAAATCAGACCTCTTATAGTCTCATGTCTTGCTACAGGAGCAAAGGTCTCTTTGAAATCCACTCCAGGTATCTGCGAATATCCCTTCGCCACCAATCTTGCCTTATTTCTTTGCACAGAACCATCTGCATTCAGCTTGGTTTTGTATATCCACTTCCAACTAATGACATCCTTGTTGTCTGGTTTGTCAACTAGCTCCCATGTGTTGTTCTTGACAATCACATTGATCTCCTCTTGCATTGCAGACCTCAATTCATCTTCCTTCACTGCTTCTTCAAATATTTCTGGCTCAAATCAGCATGCATTGCAGCTTTCATACACTTCATTCAAGCTTCTCATCCTTGCTGGGGTGGAGCTTGGTGTTGATTGAGCTTCTGAAGGTGCATGTGAGGGTGATTGAGGACTGTGAGGTGGAGTCTGTTGTGGTGGATTGAGTTCCAGCTCTTCTGGATCCTCTTGTTCAATTTGAACAATATTTTCTGGCACTCGTTGCTTCAGGACTGAACCTTGGTTCCAATCCCATGATGAATTCTCACTGAAGAGAACATCCTTTTTGATAATTATCTTCTTCTTCTGTAAATTGTAGAGCCTATAGCCCTTTGTGTGTAGACTGTACCCCATGAGCACACACTTTTCACTAGTTTCATCCATCTTATATCTTAGCTCTTCAGGGATATGTGCATAGCAAATTGAACTAAACACCCTCAAGTGATTTACACTTGGCTTTCTGCCACTCCAAGCTTCAAATGGAGTTTTGCCTTGCACAGCAACAGTTGGATGTCTGTTCATCAAGTACACAGCAGTATTAACTGCTTCTCCCCAATATTCTTGAGGAACTTTCTTGTCATGGAGCATAGACTTGGCCATCTCTATGATTGTTCTATTTTTTTCTCTCAGCTACACCATTCTGCTGAGGTGTGTAGCTCACTGTGAGCTGCCTTTCCAGACCAATATATGCACATAACTTCTTGAATTCATTTGATGTGTATTCACCTCCTTTATCTGATCTCAACCTCTTCAGCTTAAGACTTGATTGTCTTTCCACCATAGCTTGAAACTTCCTTAGGAAATAAACCCAAGTCATTCTTGTGTAATCATCAATGAAGGTCAGAAAGTATCTGTTTCCTCCATCAATTGTGGTTTTCATTGGACCACATACATCAGAATGTACTAGCTCTAGAGGTACTTTAGCTCTCCATGCTTTTCCCTTAGGAAATGGGAGAGTGTGTAGCTTCCCAATGCACATCCTTCACACACTTCGTTTACATCTGTTATTTTTGGCAGTCCCTGTACCATTTCCTTTTGATGCAGCAACTTGAGACTCTGGAAATTCAAATGTCCAAGCCTCTTATGACAGAGCCAGGGATCATCCTTGAGCTCCATTCTTCTTGCACTCTCAGTTGCATAATTGAGAGTCAGAGGAAAACTGTTGTTCCTCTTCATCTGAATTTTCACCATCAGGTTCTTGCTGCTCCCTCTCTGATAGATTTTGCAAGTGTCATCTCCAAAATGTAGATGATACTTGTGCTCAATAAGTTGTCCAACACTTAGTAAGTTGGAGTCAAGAGTTGGAACTAGCATCACATTTTCTGGAATTTGTAAATTACTTACTGGGGGCTCAAAAAATAAAAAATTGATTAAAGTCAGAGTCAGTAATTTAATATTGAAAAAAATAAAAAAAAAATTCTGGCGAAAAAAATTTGGTGACTGGAATCTCCAAAGAAGTGAGCACCAGCAAAAGGAGGGGAAGCAGTGGATGGACTGGTAAAGCGATGTGGGCATTGAGATAATGTATGCTGGTTGGACGTTTGACTAGGGCTGGGAGTTGGTACCGGAAAAATGGTACCGAAACCGTTCGTCCCGTACCGAATCCCGACGGGCCGGGATGAATCGGTAAAAATTTTCGATACCGAACTGATACCGATACCGAATACATATAACCGGGATGGGTCGGTTTCATTAGATCCGATACCGAATGGTACCGGCCCGAACCGGAAGTATAAAAGGTATTAAAAACCCATAAAAGTAAGGGTAATACGATGAAAATGGTGGCATTTAATGAAGATGAAGTGATGCATGCTTGTGTTGAAATGGTAGTAGTTGATGAGCTTCCTTTTAGCTTCGTTGAAAAGCAAGGGTTTAGGCGTTTTTGCTTTGTTGCAATACCTCAGTGGACAGTCCCTTGTAGAAGAACTTTAGTGACTAAGTTTTTGGCTTTGTATGATAAGACGAAGAGGAAGTTGAAGCATAATATCAACCGTCATAGGGTATGTCTAACTACGGACACTTGGACAAGTGTTCAAAATGTGAACTATATGGTGCTAACAGCCCACTTTGTTGATGACAAGTTTAGGGTTTTAAGTTCAATTTCGGCATTTCCTTTAATCAGACTTTCGTTTTCTCTTAATGTTGGACTTATTTCAATTTTCGGCTATTTATTTGGTTGTGTGAATTGCTAAACTTGTGATGTTATTTTTAAATTGAATGTTGTATGAATTTGTGATGGTGATGGACAGATGGTGATTATATTTATCTTTTATGTGAATTATGTTCATGATTTATCATAGTTAGTGTAGTGAATGATGTATATGCAGGTCAGCAAGGTGCACACTGAAATCTGCCAGTTTGGTACCGAAAAAGTACCGAACGATACCGAAACCGAACGGTATCGGTTCAGTTCGGTATTGAGGTTGAAAATGGCAGTACCGAACCGATACCGATACCGAAATATAAAATCGGTATGGTATCGGTATGAGCAGAATCCCGAACCGTCCCGTACCGGTCCCAGCCCTACGTTTGACAATTGGGGAACCACTGTGAACCTGGCCCAAGTAGACCATTGGACCATGGAGAACGAGCAGCCCAAGTCCCATTGGGAGAGGAATATGCGTTCTGGTGAAACGTATGTGGAGCTTGGGGCCGCATTCCCCCACGACGGTGGCGCTGATTACCACGACCACCATTCTGAAATTTTCGACCATCGTGTCTGAAGTTGGAGCAACGGGGATGATCTGAATGCTGATGAGAGGCAGGAGGGGGACCATGATGATAAAGTCTGTTCCAGAAGTGGTGTCAGCAGGACGAACTTGTTAAGCATCGAATGCGAGAATACGAGCACGAAGTTCGGAGAAGTCAGGAAGTGAAGGAGATTGAGCAAGAGCAGTTCGCATCATTAGGTAGTCGGGACCAAGTCCATGAAGTGTAGCAATGACCAGGTCAGCATCAGAGACAGGTTGATTAATGGAGTCTAGAGAGTCAACAATGTTCTTGGCCTGTTGAAGATATTCATCAATGGATTGTGAACCCTTTTGGAGATCAAAGAGCTGGAGTTTGAGATTGGTGGCGCTGGCGACAGATCTTTGATTGAAATGGCGACCGAGGCAGTCCCAGATGGCTTTAGAAGTTTCAAAACCTATGGTAAGACGAGCCACACTATCAGTGAGTGAAGATGTGAGAATGTGAACGATCTTTTGGTCAGCAATGAACCATTCCTTGTGTTTAGGATTTTTAATAATGGTGGCAGGGGTATCACTAGTAGCAGGAGTGGTGGTAGTTGGAGAAGGTTTGGGAATAGAGCCATCCACATAGCCCCATAGCTCAGCGCCATTGAGGTAGGATTTGATTGGATGAACCCAAAGCAAATAGTTGTCGTTGGTGAGTGTAGGAAATTGAGAAGTGTTTTGGGAGGAGGAGTTGGAGGAAGCCATGGAAGAGGAACAGGAAGAGAGATGAGAGGCAAAGAAAGGAAAGAGCACATGTATGGATCTTGATTAGGCTGATACCATGTAGAAATTCATTCTCCTTGATTCAAATGTTATTACATGCTATACATTATATGAGAATCAGTATAGACTATTTACAGAAAGTAATAAAGTTGCAGTAGTAGCAGATTCCTAAACTATTGCATAATCATAGCAGTAGCAATCTGTAGGCACAATTACAGCTATGTCAGATCATTCTCAGAGAGATGATTGAGGATCTCTAACACTAAGAATCACCAAAAGATGACATGTACCGTAACATAAATATAGTGTGGCAAAAAAAAAGGCAGACCTGAAGGGGAGTTCCTGTCAAACACCATCGGCTATGTAACGACAAGGTTTCAGCAGCCTCTGCATATTGGGGGCAAGAAGACTCAATAGTGTGAGATTCATCAAGCACCACCCTATACCAGTCAACCTGGTGGAAAATGCTGTTCTCCCCATCCTGTATCATATGTAAAATAACAATGGCATTACAATAGAAATGTAGTATGAAATGATAAATGGATTACATGAAGTGCTTCTTGCCAAATTAAATGCTTCAAATAGACTGAAACAGATAGTAATAGTTCATTACCTTTGTATAAGCATCAGCCAAGATATCATATTCAGTCAACACCACATCTTTTTAGAGATCCTTTCAATGCTTCTGTTTGGGCCCAAATTGACATTTGTCCGAGATTATGGATCGAGGCCCAAGAAGTTATTTTGTTTAAGAATAATCTGATAAATACATTAAATCTTTCCTTCTTATAAAGGATTTGAGGTTCCTTTAGGAATCCGAAAAAGATGTGGTTTAAGGTAATCGAATCCTGATTGATCTCCGAATCTATTATGCTTGATACGCAAGTATTGAGGTTCTACGTTCTCTATTTAAAGAACTCTTAAACAACGTGAAAAAGGTTCACAACCATCTTACAAACACACAAGCTTTTGCGCATCGCAAATCTTGCAAAGTCTCCCCGGAGCATCTTAAGGCGCTTGTAATTTTATAGTTTTATAATTCTATGTCTATGTAGGTTGTATGTTTTTATGGTATTTGTTGTTATGTCTATGTAGGAACAATTTGAATGTTTGGTTTTGCATGTTAGTTATAAATTTTGTGTTGAGTCTTATTCTTGTATTCATGATCTCAAGTTTCGGAGTCAAATCTTTTTTAACATGTAAACGTGATATCTAGTAAGTCTTAGGTTAGGTTATAGGGAAGCATGTTTTGTTTTCATTCTTGTCTTATACTTGGTTTATTCTTTAAATTTGTAGGCAACCAAGATTACCGTCCTATACAAGTGCAATGTATTGTGGGTGTCGATCTTACATGTCGAAATAAGCATAGGTTGATTCAAATGTGACATTGTCTTGATTTGTGTCGATTTCCTAGGACTAGAGTAGTTTAAAGAATATACATGTCTATGCGAGATGAGTGACGCCATACTTGTTAACATGTCTCCGACTAGAGATTTTGTGCATATATGCTACTTGTTTAATTTCAACGTTGCTAAGTGTTTTTAAACCGGTTAGCTAAAGATTAGGATTAGGCGCTAAGATAATCTTAAGTACTTTCGTGAAGTCTATATCGATTAGTAAACCGCTAATGAGCTAGTTAGGTTGGAACAAAGTTGAGTCTAGAATATTTTCAAACTTGCTACCTTGTTTCCTTGCTTTCGTTTATTGCATGTTATGTGAACTTTTGTGTGAGTGCTTTGTGTGAAAAATGTTGATCACTTGTAAATATTAGCATAGGTTTTATTTTTGTCTTAGCATGTTAAAATCCATTTAAAAAACCCCCTATTTAATTTCGTGTTTGTCTATATGTATATATGTATTTATTTGTGACATGGAATGTATATGTGTAAATAATTTCGTATGTTATATGTTCGTTAATGCTTTGAATATTTTGAGTACCCTTCAATCCCCGGACTGAACGATCCCTACTTATTCTATACTACTAACGATCTTTTGTAAGGTTAAATTGTGTGCGATTATCTTCGCCATCAATTTTTGTTTAGGTAAAGTAACAAATATGGGGAACAATGATCTTTCAACTGCTGCAGGGAAAGAGAGTTCTAGGTACTTGATAGGTGTGGGGAAGAGAGGCGAGGCTGAAGTAGAGAGAGAGAGAATCGAAAAGAAGACAGTCTGGGCTTTTTTCTAAAGGTGATATTGGGCTTTTAGCCCGGTCTTATTCTGGGTTCGGGGGCAGCTCAATTCTTCACTTTCACTATTTTCACCATCGATTCATGTCAAAGGGCTTGAATTTCGTGCCCAAGACCGAAATCATCAATAACACTAAATCGACGACGAGCGTTGTGCGTTTTCGTAACCTTCCACACCACACCCAGTATGCAAGCTCCAATAACGCGTGTATGCGATTTGGGCCCGCATCAATGGCATGCTTGCTTGGCGAGTTAAATTGAGTATATGCATAATCATAAAAGTTTTACGCGTGAATATATTAATCAAATACATGAATTTTCGGGTATCAACACCAGTTTCCTCACAGTAGATGCGCGTGTTCCATACATCACCCACCAATCAATTATAAAACAATAAAAGAGCAAAATATTAATTTTCTAATTAAATTAGATTTGTAATTACACGAACAAATTATATATACATACCAGGAGACATGTTTCCTCTAGAGGCAATTGTCGTTGGCGTGGAAAATGAAAGCTTTGAATCCTTAAAATATGTGAGCTAAATGTTTGTGAAGAAATTAATTATTCACTTCCTTTGTCATAATTGTAAAGAATAAATGACAAATTAAAAAAACTTCATAAGCCGAATCTCTTTTCCGAAATTTCCTATTGTAGGGCAATTAGGGTCCAACTTTTAAAATACATTATGCACATCTTGAAGTAGCTCAGGATCATCTCCAACTCCTCGTCTGTAGTTACAGCGAGGATTGAAATAATAACCTGTAAGGAATAATTATAAATTTATTTTTAGTACACATTATAAGGATAAAAAATAAATGTCAACAAAATTTGATATTAAGATTAAAATATACCAGTGGGGTGCAAATCATGTCGTAAAGTTTTTAATCACCTATCATCAACAATATCTTCACCACCCATTTTGCACCATGTTTTTTGGCCAACTGTTCTCTAAGTACACGCATCAACTCATAAATTGCACCCATAGTTGGATATACTTCTGTATCAACAACGCGCAATACTTTGTAAAGAGGCTCAGACAGTTCATACACATTTTGTGCTTGACTCCAAAAGATTGGATCAAGTACATAACTTTCAACAGTGCGACCTTGGTTTGATGACTGAAGTTGCTATCGCTCCACCAATCATTTGTGAACAACTGCTTTAGCCCCGATTTCCTCTTTACTAAGCTCTCTAATGAAATGAAGTTAGTGGCAAATCGAGTAGGTGCAGCACGAACGATCTCCCCTTTGCAGAATTCACGCATCTTTGCTAACAAAATATTATGATTATAAAGGTAATTTGAAATAGGTTTACCCTTATGAATCACATCACGAACATTCTGCTTTTTTTCCATTTCTTCAAACATGAGATGAATGCAATGAGCCGCACAAGAATTCCAATAAACATTATGATGTTTCATCCACTTCTTACCAACTTTCACATAATTTGCTGCATTGTCACTCACCAGTTTAACAACATTGTGCTCTCCTACCTCCTATGATGTTCTTAAAAAATTTGTATATATATGCATAATCCTTTTTCTCAGTAGAAGAATCGACAAACTTGAGAAAAACAGTCGTACCTTTGGAGTACACCATGAAATTTATGATAGACAATCTTGTTGGCCCTGTCCACCCATCACACATGATTGAGCTTTCAATCTATCAACATAACCAGTGATGTCTTTAAACTCCTTGTTCAAGTACTTGTGCCTGATCTCATAGGGGGTGGGGGGCTGCACTCCTTCACCGGTTCTTTGACATCTAATCACCATATTTTTGAAGTGAGGAGAGGCGGCTTTTGTTGCAGGTACATTTTCGTATATGAAAAATTTGCTTATTAACCTTCTCATTGCCTCCTTCACTGAATCCCCTGAGAATAGATTTTTCAAACTTTTCTAGCGTGATCGAGCCGACTTTGATAGGTTTAGTGCGAGTGGTGTGGTCTGGGTTCGTTGTGTATTCGTCCCACTGCTGGGAATTTTATGGAGATGATCTCTATCCTATTGCACCTTCTTTGACTCTCGCAAAGCTTGTCTAAACTGAGCTCTCTCCTCCGGTCTTATGTCATTTAGATATCTTCTTCGCTGCTGTCATCTAGATCCACAAATGATTCTCCACGAAGTTCGGCTTAAATTTCATCTACTCGGTGTGCTTTTTTGCTCTTCTCCTCTTGTTTGTTCTATGAAGCAATATACTTCTTCACATCTGTCGGGACCGATTCGCATCTTTTGACATTACTACCAAGATCAAGTCCGCTGAGATGATACTTCAAACGTGTGACTCCTCCGCTTTTCATCATGAATCCATAAGATTTGCGTATTGACCCATTCTTGTTTCCGGGAATGGCATCCACATGCTCCCAAGCTGGATCACGTCTACTTGACCCACTAACCATTATATAGTCTTTGAATCCCTACATAAAAAATTAGAAGCTAGCTTATTAGAACATCATAGAAAAATTATGTCAATAAAATTGTAATTACATGCATTATCAAGTAAAATGATTACACATTACTATTTTAATCATATGTTACAAAAATATACATTATAGTAAAATATATAGTGTAAGACACATTACTATTAAGCATGCATAAGTAAGAAACTTATTAGGAAATCAAAACAGAAGTATGTAAAGTTGAAAACTATATTTATTATAATTATATGTTACAAATAATACAACATACTAGAAATCTAGAATATATAGTGTAAGACATATTACTAAATAAGCATGCATAAGTAAGAAACTTATTAGGAAATAAAACAAAAGTATGTAAATTTGTAAACTGTATTCTAATTACATACCTAATACCTTAGCATGAAAAATAATGCAAACTTCAAATGAATAAGATTTATGTTGTGTGAGAGAGAAGTTGAGATGAACGTGACTCGATTGAGTGAAAATAAGACTTATATATATAGGGTAAATTTTTGAAAGGTAGGTTAGAAATAAAAGTAGTTGAGATAAAAGTAGCTCTTGAAAGGTAGGTTATAAATTAAAATTAGGTGTTGAAAATTAGGTAGGTTATTAGTTCTTGAAATGTTGGTTAGTCAATTTCAAAAATATTGAAAATTTCGTGGAAATATCGGAAATGTCGGCAAAATATCAGGAAATTTCGACGAGAAAATGGCAGAAGTGAATCGATATATCGTTGGGGTGGAAAAACGATAATATCGCAGAAATATCGGCGATAATATCGGCGATAATATCGATTTTACATTCCTTGAATATATATCACTCATCATTCGTGATTCTAATTACGCCAACTATATACGAGCTGCATAAATAATATAGGGAATTAATGTAAAGTTACAAAACTTACAATATTCTTAAGGGTCAGTAGCTCAGATTTTGGAATTTTTGTTCCTACTAGTAAAATAAGTGAAAAATTATCATCAGCCCAAAAAAGAGAAAAATGACGATTATACCCTTAATCAATTAAATAAATCTAAAATAGACATCTATTAGATGGTTGATTGTTGACTGTATACCGGTGACTGGATATCGGCGTCCAAGATTATTCCGGTGAAAAGTGACCGGATTCCGGCGGTCGGCGACGATTGGCCGTTGACCCCTGCAAACCTCTCATTACCCCCCAATAGAACCCCTACTATCCCCCAATAGAACCTCCTATTGGCTCCCAATAGGACCTGTACTGCCCCTATTACCCCGCAATAGACCCCTACTACCCCCCAAGAAGATCCCCTATTGGCCGGTAGTAGACCTCTATTGCCCCCTTCTAGACCCCTATTTAATATCCCGATCTTTTAAGTTTGTCAAATTATATTATTCTTATTAAAAATAGAAAGTAGAGGTCGTCACGAGTTCGTCACATTTTTCAGTGAATTATTTGAGTTCCCGAGCTATTTTAAACGATTTTTGGAAGTTTAATCGGAGTATAATTATGTGACGACGTTGCGAGCTCCGATTAGAGGAGAAGCTGACACGTGGCAAAGGGGGGAAGAGGGCAGATGACGCTGACGTCAGCATCAGATAATAGTCTTAGGTCATGTGTCAGGTGGTGACAGAAGTGGTGTGGTGTTTTGTGGGGTTGACACGTGTCACTGAAATCACCACTCCTTAGTCGACACGTGTAAGTTTGGAGGCTATAAATAGAGGGATCAACTCTCATTTTCTCCTGCCGTTGCTTTTCACAAAGAGTCTCTCTCTACTCTCTGTCCTCATTTTTCTCTTTCTAGATATTATTATTTTATTAGGTTTGCGACGAAACTTCCGCGGATCATAATTTTTGATCCGTAACTCCGATTTTGAATCCGCGAGTGGCTACAGATTTGTATCGATGCGGTGTTTCTATCCATGGTGGTTAGAGTTAGATCCAATAGTGATTTCTAAAGGCTCGTTCTAAGTTACTCGATTTACGATCTGGGTGTCGATTCGATTCGTCGAGGTGAGTGGTTTATGTAATGTGTTTCAAATATTCTTATGTGCTTTTAAAATAGTCGAAAAGCATGATTTTGATCTATTTATGAAATATCTCTCTATTTTCAAGTGAAGCATGTCAATTTGTGAAATATGTAGTGATTATATATATTATGGTGTTGGATCCATTGTTTGGCTAGTCATGGAACATGTGAACTTCTTGATTGGGTTATGCCGAAGTAAAGATGTGGCACACGGTTGTATAGGGCATGCAGGCCATTAGGGGCCCGTGGGAGATCACTAAATTGAAGGATACCCAATAAGAAGGGATTGTGCGATGTGACCAATTGTATTGTGGTCGACGTGAAATATATGATACAGTTAAACCTCGATAATTTAATACTCGATTAATTAATAACCTAGTTAAGTTAATAATTTTTCCCGGTCCCGACTCGGGGACAACGTGCTAAATTAATATTTAACTAAATTTATAAGATAATAGACTTTCGAGAATTCCTTAAGACCCCATCGAATATATAAATTAATAATCACTTATTATATATATAAATAATTTTATATTTACGAGGCTACATAAAAAATTACTCAATTGTTACTTGTTTTCGCTTAAAAATGATGTCATCTTAAACAACATATGATACGTCGAATAATATAGTACATCGAATAAAATAGTACATTTAATAATGTACATGTAATAAATTGCTTTACTAATATATCGAACGTACAATTAATAATATTGTATATGAAATTAAGATACAATTTTTTTTTTGAAAAATTGAAAAAATATTTATTATAGTTTGATAAATTAATAAGTATTAATTTATCAATAAATTAATAAGTATTAATTTATCAATAAATTAATAACTTATTAATTTATTGATATATTAATAACTCGCTAAATTAATAATTTTTACCGGTCCTGAGGTTATTAATTTATCGAGGTTTTACTGTATACGTATTTTGTAGCGTGCGTAAAATGACATGGTTTTACTGGCATATTACATAATGCACTCACTGAGTGCGTGGTTTTGCTCACCCATCCATTTACTTGCTGTTTTGCAGAGAAGTGCTTAGTTTTTGTTGAGTTGAAGTGTCGGACGAGCATAGAGTGAAGAGCCTAGAAAGAAGTGGTTTTGTTTTTACTTCCATTCCACTTTGTAACATTTAACTCACACGTCGGGATCGGCACCGGGTGTCTAAACCCCACCGACACCGGGACTAGGGCGTGTCACCCTACTTCCCTTCAAGAAGACCCCATATTGGCCCGCAATAGACCTCTATTGCCCACTTCTAGACCCCTACTACCCCTTAAGAAGACACCCACCCCCCACCCCCGCCTATTGGTTCCCAATAGACCATCTACTAACCCCAATAGAACTTTTATTGTCCCCCAATAGAACCCCAATAAGTCCCTATTGTCCCCAAATCCCAATAAGACCATACCCCCCCCCCCCCCCCAATAAACCCCTACTGCCCCCCAATAGAACCATACTATCCCCCAATAGAACCATACTGCCCCCCAATAGACAACATGTTGCCCCCAATAGCCTCATGTTTGGTGATCACGCTATCTCTGTCTCTTTCTCTCTATCACGCCAATATAACATTTATTGTTTGATAGGAGCACAAATACGCGCACTGCCTCCACAAACTGCAAACAACCACCATCCAACTTCGCTGCAACCTTACGCCCGCCACTGGTCGCTATATACTTGCACGGTTGTCGAAGAGTGCCTTGCATTCGTGTCGAGAAGTCGCTAAGACCTATCGCTTCCAGCATCCGCACATCGTAGCACACCTGCCACCATACGTACAGAGCCGCATACCGCGCCATAGTATAGAGTCGCACGCTTGCCTGGTGTCTGCGTTCGCTGAATCACCCAATGTCAGTCGCTATGCCAGTAGCAAATCGAGTCGTTACTCAGGTAACAAAACATAAGCCAATCTGTAATAGGTTGGAGGAGAACCGTTTCCCACAGTCTTGAATTATTGCTCTGCTTTGCATCTCAGGATCAAAGTAAGATTACTCAATCTGCTATAGGTTGAGAGAAAAATCCTAATATACTTTTGTTAGGTCTTGTTCGAGCCTCTTACGCCGGCCTAGTCAACGCCCGCGTAACAGTCGTTTGGTCAAGAAGTCAGGTATTGGAAGCAGACAAATACACTCGCCAGAGGTCGTCCGCATCGAAGTTGTACCTAACTCAAAGGTACTGGCACACTCGCACAAATCACATCAGGACTGAAATTGACGTCTGCCACACCCACGTGTTGACCGATCGCCGGGTGCTGAATTCGCCACGAATATTTTGGCATGCCCAGTGGGACACTTGTCAAGATTGCGGGATCTAATCCATATCGACGAGTCATGTCTCCTTGCAATAAACCAGAACACAGGTTGTGCCCCTCGCACAACTCATCTGAGTGTAGAGGTTTAACAGAAGAAGAAGCATGCCTCAAGTTGGGAGGTGTAATGACTAACATTGAGGATTTTACAAAGGTCACCAATGATGGCAAAGGGATTTCTAATAATCCAGTAGATGCTGGTGGCCAGAATGAACCAACCAGCATCTTGAGTAAAAAGACGGCTAATGCTTCAGGATATTTGGAAATTACTGAGGAAAGTAATAGTGCGGTCCTTGATGTGAACCGCGAGGCTCACACAAATAATAACCCTACAAAAGATCGTTAGTAGTATAAGCAAGTAGAGATCGTTCTAAGCCGGGGATTAAGAGTACCTGAAACATGAGAATGTTAGACAAGATATTCACATATTTACAATTAAATCGTCACTTTTGGGGGAATGATAGAATCGGCAGCCCTATGGCTGCCCTAAACTAGGTACGAAAAAACTAAGTACGAAAATAAAAACCCTAATTCTAATATGTACAAGTGATCATCATATTTCATACCAAGTAGTTCACACAAAACACTCTTTAACAAGTAGACTTGTATGCAAGAAAGTAAGGGACAAGTTTGAAACGTATTAGACCTAGATTAGTTTCGACACAATTAGAGCCTCCAGCAGTTTTCCAATTGTTAGATTACTTAAATTCTTAGAATCAACTCCAGCGTATAATCCTAAGGTGATGCTAATCCGGTTTTACGTGTTTTAACATTTAAGCACATGAATCTCTAATCGAAAACAAGCAAACAAGTAAGGTTGTCATTCTTCTTATTTAGCTTGTAAGTTCTAAGGTTTTTAGACCTAGGTGAGAAACACAATTAAGACTACTCCAGCATATGACTTAACCATATTACTCTATCACATGAAACCTAACACTTAGACTATGTTCTTTGACATAACTAGTGTTCGATTTTTCTGTCCTAACCTTAGTTCTAACCAATTTTTAGTCTTTAACATGCTTCACAAACCACTGCCCTAATTATCAATGCATACAAAATCAACAAGTTAAAATTATAAAACTATATCAATAAATATAGAATCGGTTCATACAATAGTTTAGCAAAAACCAAGAATTGAAATAAGATCTTAAAACACAACCAAACATGAATAAATACAAGAGCCATAGGGGGAGTGGATCACACTTTTAGAACCTTGTGAAGCTCTTCAAGACATGGTGGATTGATGATCAGCTACTTGGCAGAAAACCAAAGTGAAGGGACGAAAGTTTGGGTTGTGGTGGTGTAGGTTTTGGCTATGTATTTGGGTGTTTGGTGCTTGTGAGACTTGATAGAGTTTTTGGCTAGTACTTGTACTTGAGATGAGATGATTTATTCTGAAATTTCGTTGGCTTTATATAGAGGAAAAACCCTAGGGTTGCCGACAGCAATAAGGAATGAGAATTCCTTTCCTAGTTGGCTTATGTTTCCTTGCCGGCCAAGCTTTGCATTCTTGGACTTCAATTCTGACCTTGGACTTCAATCAGCCTCATTTCCGGCCAAGCTTATGTCCAATAAGTCTTTAGGTCCATAATATCCGATCCATGCTTCCAAAAATCTAATGGAGAGTTATCCTGATGCAACCGGGAAAGTTGTTGTTTTCTTGGCAGAATGACCTGACTCTAGTAAATCCGGCATAACTTCCTCCTCAGAGCTCCGATTGATGCGATTCCAAGTCCCAGAGAAACTAGACTCATATCAATAAACATGGTCTTTTGTTGGCATAGTTTCTGGTTCCAAGTGATGCGTCGTACAGAAATTCCGGAAGTCAGGACACAATCCCAGGAAAATCCTGGTAGTCCCTGGTGATCTTTGTTCAAACTGCCAAGTTGCAGCCATCTTTTGGATGACTTTCCGAACTCCGATTGATCTGAATTTTCGACACAATATACTTTAGCTTTCCAAATATATGCATACCAAATTTCATAAAATTTGGAAAAGGATAGCTCAGTTTAGCACAAGCCTCAAAACCACAAAAAAGACATATTTTACTTTATTTCCAGATTTCTATACTTGGTCATTTTTCTGATTATTAAGCACATTTTTCCAAAACTCTTCCAAAATGACACTAAACTAAATTATGACTCTATTTTAGATAAATAAGGGTTAAACGAAGCATAAATGAGGGTATAAGCATATTAATATCGTCGCACCTTGTGCTCCTATCAGTCCTTGTTGTTACATCTCTTGAAGATGTAATGGATTCTTTTAACTTGATGTTGGCCAAGTCAGCATCAACAGACGACGCTCTTCAAAGGATTGAAGCTAGATTGAAAGAACTGAGGACCGAGCAAATAGGACATTCATCTAATATTAATTAGTTGGCGGATCAGGAGACGAAAGCCGCCAACCAGATGGTTACTCATACTAAGAACTTCAATGAGCAATTGAAGACACAGCAGGAGCAGTTGACCAAAACCTCGGCTGCTATTGAACAGTTATCACTATTGTTCAGACAAAAGCTAGAATCTGAGTTGCAGGAAACGGAGGAACCGACTCCACCTATAGTGGTAGGAAGAAGACAAGGAAAGGGTTCCTCCAGCACGTCACGGCCACCTATTCAGACTCCTGAGACTGAGATTCCTGGCGCTTCAAGACGGAGAAGAGGAGGTGGAAGGCTTGTTCCTCCATCTGATGAAGAAACCGAGGAGCTAGAAAATGAGGAAGTCCAGGCTCTGACTCTAGATGCTGTGAACAAACAGTTCGAAAAAAAGATGAGGGTTATGCATGGTTTTTCAGATACCCACCGAACTTATGCTAATCTGTTTCCTACAGAGGTGAATGCACTTCCATGGCCGCAAAACTTTAAGCATATCAGGTTTACACAATTCTCCGGGGATTCCTCGGAAGATGCTGAAACCCATATTACTCGCTTTAACAACGAGTGTGGTCCCTATGCGAACAATTCCATACTCAAGCTACGAGTATTTGGTACATCAATAATGGGGTCAGCATTAGCATGGTATAAGGATTTAGCGCCAGGTTCGGTTCCAGACTGGAGGACTATGGAAATCCTGTTTAGCACCAAGTTTAGGGTTGTTGAGGCTAAGGTCACTGTGAAGGTCCTGGCTGAAACAGAACAACAACCCGACGAGTCAGCCATGGATTATCTAAAACGCTTCAAGCTGCAGAAAACCAAATGCAAAGATAAGCTTTCAGAGGATACTATAGTGGACTTAGCTATTGCAGGGCTAGATGAGGAAGTCCAGGCTGGCTTTCAGCAAGTTTATGTTACCAATATGGCTGATCTGACCAATAGGTTGGCCAACCAGCAACATTGGAACAATCGGATGAAGGAGAAGAGAGAAAGGAAGAAAGGCGTCCCTCTATTTTATTATCCTGGCCCTTTGAAGCCTAAACCAGGTGTCCCTTTTGGTTCAAAGACGGTTGCAACTATACATGCTGAGTCATCTCCAAACCTAACTTGGGTTGAGGAGGATGAAGAAGAAGGAGTAGCGGTTGTAGAAGTGATTGGTCGCCAGCAACTATAATCAAAGACTGCAAGATTATCCAAGGAGCCAATCAAGGTTGTGACTTCTTTACCAACTAAGTCCGCTTTTGAGTCATATACCTATAATGCACATAAAGCTCCAGAGATCTTGCTTGAACTATTTAAGCAAGGGCGACTTCAACATGAAGGAGGTTTCATTCCCAAGCCAGACTACATGGCGGGTAAGAAATATTGCAACTTCCATAACATGAATAACCACTACACCAAAGACTGCGTCAAGCTCAAGGATCATATCCAAACATGGATTAATGATGGTATCCTGACGATGGAAGCTGCCAAGGAACCTACTTGGATAGAATCTAAGCCGTTTCCGCCTGTGAACATGATAGATTTTGTCCCCGGTCCATATCAAGAATTGGAACATGGCAAGCGAGTTTCCAAGTTTGCACATTACACATATGATGCAAGTAAGGCCCTAGAGATTTGGGAATTCTTGGTCTTGGAGGGGATGATTAATCCTGCTACCACTCGCCTGCCACAAGGGGAGACAACGCCTGGCGAGTCCTATTGTACTTTTCATCATTCTAACGACCATCATACCTTCAGGTGTGTTGTGTTAATGGACCAAATTCAAGAATGGTTGAATGATGGAACGTTGAGGTTTGCTGAAGAAGCGGCGGCTTTTATCCCTGAGCAAGAAGAGATGGTGCTAGTACCACACTCTAAGTTATGTCTTAACTGTAAAATTGGTTGTCACTTGCCTATAACATATGAAGAGCTGCAGATTGCACTTAAGGAGGCATAACAGAAAGCCTTAGAAAAGATCAAGCAAACTCCCCCAGCTCTTGAACGATCCAAGTCTGATGATTCCAAGCGGGCAAAGTACCATCACAATGAGCAGGAAACTTATTCCAGCAAGCTTAGGTCTCGGCTAGATCCAAGACCTAGTGGAGTCAAGTCTGTACCGGTCTATGGTCCTGCCAGAGTATTAGATCCTAATGTTACAAATAAACCTTACATTCCACTAGCATCGAGGTCAGAGCCTAAGACTGACAGGTGGTATCAACAGTAGAATGGTAAAGCTGTGGAGGTACTTCCTAATCCAACTAGGAATATGCAGAAGCGGTATGGAAAAGCAAAGAGAACTCTAGATGCTTTGGCCACAGGGGAGTTGACCCCAGCAGAGCTTTCAGTTCCGGTTAGACACATACGGGAGACTTAAAAGCAGTACAGGGCCAAAACATATGTTGACACTCGCCGAACGCAAAATAGAGACGTTTCGCCGCCTCGCAGGAAAAGTATTCACGAAAGGCTTTCAGAGCCAAATAAAGCAGTGGGTGCACCTAGGAATTCACCAAGGAGAAGATTGGCCTACTCCCCAGTAAGGGAATCCGTTGTCACGTCAAACCAGTTGGATCCCTTACCTAAGCAGAGCATCCTAGAGGCTGGAGTAAAGAAGAACGCCAATATCCTGAAGTGGAAACCTAAAGAGTCGAGTGTCACTCAAGCCACATGTGCAACAAGGGTTCCTGAAGGGCAAGCAGTTGCCAAGGAATCCAAACTCGCGAGGGCAGAGCTAACCAAGCCTGCTATGATCTTGGCTCTGTCAAAGTCCTCGGATATTCCTCTTGGTATGTCTTTGCCTCAGTACGTGGCACAAAAGCTAGGTACTGACCCACCTTCGAGAAAAGCGGAGAGTGAGTCCAAATCCCAGCCTTCGAATTTGGTGGCGGACGAAGGTTCACCAGGAACGGATGATGAGATACTGGAAGATGGTGAAGAGCTGATGGACGAGGATGATGTTATCTGAGATTGTAACATGGTTTCATTGGATCCAGAGGTGTTGGATTGCTACATGACTTTTATCTTATCCTCTGCCTATGCCTTACCGACACATGTGCCTACTTCTCAATTCATCCTAGAAGAAGGGGAGGAAAGACCAATCTACCATCTCCAAGAAACTCAAGATAAGGTGGTAGCGAGCTTGGAAGGAGAAATGTCTCAATCCACCTACAAACCTCCAGATGGGTTGGCTGACCTTCTAAAGCTAAATATGGTGTATCCAAAGCCTACATTTTCCATGTCTCAACACCTCAAACCTCTTTATGTATCAGCAGAGGTGGCAGGCCTCAAAGTCAACAAAATTCTCATCGACACAGGAGCCGCGGTGAGCGTTATCACACTTAGCACTATGGAGAAGCTCCAGATTCCTAAGGAAAAGATTATAAGTACCACTATGAAGGTCAGAGGTTTCGCTGGTGCGGTAACCCCAACCAGTGGTATCGTAATGCTGAAAATAAAACTTGGGCCTTCTGATGCTTTTCAGGGACTCATTGTCACCGAAACCACTGCCCCATATAGTATGATCCTGGGGAGAGATTGGATCCACAAGACACTCTTTGTTCCATCATCATTGCATCAAGAGATGATCACGTGGGATCTAGTGACAGACATTCCGTTATTGATCAAGGCGGATGAACGCCCCTATTCAGTAGCAGCTTGCTCGCTAGAAGCTGACTACTATTATAGCTCTGATCCAGGCGGTGTTGACAACAAAGGACATCCGATTGGGGTGACCTCAACTGATCTCACTCGGTGGGGCTTGACACAAGCCAAATCAGACTCTTCCAGGCCAGTCTCCATCGACTTCTCAAATAATGATATCAATGAGTTACAGCCTCGCAATTGAGGAAACGGAAGTCTTTGCTTTTCTGATGCAGCGTTTAACTGTTTTTAGAGAAGAGCAAGTGGCTTGGAACGCGGTCGCTCTAGTTGAGTGTATCGATGAAGACGAGACAACAACTATAGAAGAGGTGGAGACTATACAGCCAGCCCCGGCCGCATTAGATGATACTCCACCTAAGGTACTTGATCTAGTGGAAAAGGTTAATCTAGGCACTGCCGAAGAACCTATGGAAGTTGGGATTAGCCAGTACGTGGAACCAGAATTGAGGCAGCAACTAATTGAGTTGTTGCCTGAATTTAAAGACTGCTTTGCAGAAAAATATCAAGTTATGCCTGGACTATCAAAGGAATTGGTCTGCCATCGTTTACCTATCAAAGAAGGATTCAGACCAGTCAGGCAGGAGCAAAGGCGGATGAACGCTGAAACTGTAATAGCGGTTAAGAAGAAAGTTCAGAGCATGCTGGATGCATGAATTATCCAGCTAGCACAATATTCACAATGGCTGGCGAACGTTGTTCCTGTCAAGAAAAAGAATGGCAAAATAAGAGTGTGAGTTGATTATAGAGATCTCAATGCTGCATCACCAAAAGATATTTACCCTATGCCTATTGCAGACATGCTAGTTGATGCAGTGGCATGACACGAGATATTGTCTTTCATGGATGGAACGGCTGGCTATCACCATATTCCAATTTACGGGCCCGACATCCCTAAGACCGCTTTCCACTATCCGAGTTTTACAGGGGCTTTTGAATATCTTAGTATGCCATTCGGCCTTACCAATGCAGGGGCAACATATCAGCGTGCTATGAATCTAATATTCTATGATATCCTAGGGAGTATTTTGGAGGTTTACATTGATGACGTGGTGATAAAGACAAAGCAGAAGAAAGACCACATTACTCACCTTAGAGATGTCTTCACCAGAATGAGAAAGCATCAACTCAGAATGAATCCATCCAAATGTGTGTTTGGGGTTCGTGCAGGAGATTTCCTAGGGTTTGTGGTGTGTGAACGGGGCATTGAGGTGTCTGGAGATAAGGCACAAGCCGTGTTGGAAGCTCCAGCACCTAGAAACAAGAAGGAGCTTCAGAGTTTGTTGGGCAAGATCAATTTCCTAAGAAAGTTCATATCCAACTCAGCTGGAAAGATTGCCCCTTTTTCCTCTCTCTTGAAACTCAAGGACGGGGAAAGTTTCAAATGGGATCCTGACATCAAGCTGCATTTGATAAGATCAAGGAATATTTGGCGAGCCCGCCAGTGTTACGACCTCCTCAACCAAGGATCCCACTCAAACTGTATATTTCTGCTTCTAACAGCTCTATTGCAGGGTTGTTAGCTCATGATGAAACAACTAGTGAGAGAAAGAAAATCGAATATGCGGTTTACTAACTTAGCAGGACGTTGTTAGATGCAAAAACAAGGTACTCACCATTTGAAAGGTTGTGCTTAGCATTTTACTTTGTCGGTATCAAACTTCGTCATTACATGCTCTCTTTTACCACTATTGTGGTAGCTCAGACTGATTTGGTGAAGTATATGAGTACTAAACCTATTTTAAGAGGTAGGGTTGGCAAATTGATTTTGGCCCTATCTGAATTTTCTTTACAATATGCTCCTTTGAAGGCCATGGCTGGACAGGTAATTGCTGATTTCTTGCTCCATCACCCGCTTGAAGAAGAGATTCCAGACCAAAGTTGGTCTGTAGCCATGATCCGGACTCAACCTTGGCTACTATACTTCGATGGCAGTAGTACTGGCACCTTGGCAGGTGCAGGTATTTGTATCCAAGGCCCAACTGGGACCAAGCACTCATATTCTTTTCAATTAGAATGGAATTGCACTAACAACCAAGCAGAATATGAGGCACTAATCATTGGTTTGGAAATACTGCTGGATATGGATGCTAAGGAGATTGAGGTTTATGGTGATTCTTTATTAGTCATCAACCAGCTCACTGGAGTATACAAATGTATTTATTTCCATCTATTACATTATTGGAAACGAGCATCATAATTACTTGAACGATTTGCTGATGTGGTGCTTGATTATGTCCCTCGTGAGCAGAAATTTACCGCCAATGAATTGGCACAATTGACAACAGGCATTAGCTTGGTGAATGGCGTTATGGAAAGGATCCTGAAAGTGGAACGGCGAACTTTACCATCTTTTACCGTTCGACGACAAGAACGAGATGAGTGGTTGGTTGCTACAGTTGAGCCAATTGATATAGATTGGCGACAACCAATCATCCAATATTTACAAAACCCCTCTGCACCGTCATAAAGACGGATCCGATACATTGCCACCAATTATTTACTTAAGGGTGCTGAGTTACTTCGCAGAGGTGAATAGGGTATTAACCTTAGGTGTGTCTATAGAACATAAGCCAAAAGGCTAATGCGAGAGGTGCACCTTGGCGTTTGTGGTTCGCATCAAAGTGGACCAAAGATGAGGTGACTTATTCGTCGATACGGATATTATTGGCCATCTATTCTTAAAGACTGTATCAGTTTGCACAAGGTTGCATTGATTGTCAAGTTCATGGGCCAATTCAACGAATTCCTAATATACCCATGCAACCTATCATCAAACCTTGGCCCGCCAGGGGTTGGGCATTGGATTTTGTTTTAGAAATACACCCCAATTTATCTCTCCAACATAAGTACTTGTTGATTGGTACAGATTTCTTTACTAAATGGGTTGAAGCAGTGCCTGTCAGGAATTGTGACGCCGCCACAATTATCCATTTTGTATTTCAGATCATTATTTGCAGATATGGTATTCCTGAATGTATAGTGGCGGACAGGGGGGCAGCTTTTATGGCAGAGAAGACTCAAGAATTTCTGCAAGGATATGGTATTCAATTCCTCCATTCTTCCCCATATTATACTCAATCCAATGGCCATGCAGAAGCTAGTAACAAGGTGATTATCTCCATTATCAAGCGGATGCTTGAAGATAACCCAAGGACATGGCATACTGAACTAGAAAACACTCTGTGGGCATACCGCACATCCAAAAGAACTCCTACAGAGACTACACCATATGCTCTGATGTACGGCCATGATGCAGTCTTGCCCTTGGAAATTAATGTGCACTCCCTTCGAGTTCAAGAGCAGCATCAGTTGATTGGTGATGACTATGTTCAAGCTATGTTTCAGGAATATGAAGACCTTGATATAAGGCGACTAGAAGCTCTAGAGAGTAATCATGGAAAAGAAGAAGGTCGCGAGAGCTTATGACAAGCGGACTAAGGGCAAGTCTTATGGCGAAGGCGATTTAGTCTGGAAAGTAGTACTTCCCTTTGGTGAGCGCGACACAGGTCGTGGTAAGTGGTCTCCCAAATAGGAGTGTCTCTTTGTCATTCACCGGATTATTGGGAAGGGTGCTTATCAACTTAGAGACATTGAAGGTGACATCCACAAAAATCCCATTAATGGCCGGCATCTTAAGAAATATTTTCCAAGTGTTTGGGAATATGAGGACTCGCTAGCTATGGTTGAGCCTGGGGGGCAACCCTATTCTTAACATCACTCGCCTGGGGGGGCAACCCTTTCCTTCACATACTTAGTTTTCTTGGCTTCGCTTCATGTTCCATACTCGCCTCAGCCAAAACAAACTGGGGGGCATCATAGGGCAATATCAGACAACTTGCGCTTACATCCGCGAGAGCTGGTTCCCCACACTTTTGAAAAGTGAAACTGATAGAGTTTCATTAAGATTTTCATAACCTTAGGACCAATACCTGTGGTTCTCAATTTTATATTTTGTAAGGAAGACAATATACGTGTTTTTCTAAAATTTCAATTTATTCAATAACTTTGCGGTCAAAGCTTTTACAAAGTATGGAAATTACAATACAAAGAGTTATTAACTAGCTCTGATACCATGTCTATACTAAAAAACTTTGATCGATCATAAGGAAGGTTTGAATTTCTATTTTGCACTGTGTTTCAGAATTCCTCAGACAAAAAGTGGGCTTGAGACAAGTCCATCTCCTTGGTGTCGATAAGGGATTCCTTCCTTTTATCTCTCTGCTCGTCATCCGCTTTGCCTTCTGAATTTGCCAGACACAACATTCTTCTTCCGCCAATTTTCCCAATTGACCCCATGAGAGCGGGCTATTTCCTTGGTTGGCAGAAGAACAAAAGGCAAAGGATTTTCCATCCCCCAGATATGAGGGATATAGATGGCACCATCTTTCCTTCCAGATCTAGCATGGTTGGAAGGGTCAGCCGAAGGCACAGGATTACAAGGCAGACAGATGACACCTAAGTCGATACCCAGTATTATATCAAAGGAGGACGTGAAGAATATGGCCAAATTCTGACCAACCATTCAGAAATCACGTCATCTAGAGGCATAATACCAGATTATGCCACTTAGGATTTTGCTAATACCAGATTACACGACTTAGAGGTGTTCCTAGGAACATCTGGGTGTAATATGGAGGAAAAGATTGTGGAAGCCATAAGGGCTGTGAAGCAAACAGAGAGGAACGAACAGAAATCATTGTAAAAAACTGAAGGACTGATCAATCTCAGTGGAGGGGTTCCTTTATATAGTAGAATGGGTAAGCAACCTAATGGCTGGGGTTGATTCAGGTTTACCACGCGAACTGCCAAAATTTATTGTGTAGTTATCACATTCAACCGTTTGCGTTAGGAGTGGTGAAGGGGTTTGAATACCGAATCTTTGAGAATTGATACTAGCAGTTATTGAGCATTGAATCAAGGCGTTGATTTGTTGGTTAACGAAGCGGTTTGAAAAACGGGCCAGATAAGCATGAATGGAGATGTGGGCCGAATTGCATTCATTGGACCGTAAGATGATAAGATAAATATTACAGACTTAAAGCCCAATTTACTTGGGGGGCATTGTCTTAAGTTCAATCAAGTTCACCCCTATTCTCCGTATCTTAGCCTGTAAGTGATCAATGTAGTCCATAAGATCTTCGTCGGCTTGCCTTGTTGAGTTTCGTTGTGGAGAGAAGTTAGAAGCGTTCTTTGATCATTCGCGTGCTGAAGACGCTCTGCTTGCCTTGCCCTGGCACTAGCTATCTTCAGGTCAAGAATTTTTCTTTCTTTCTCTAGGCGAGTGATCTCGTCCTCATCTTCATTGCTTGCAGCAGATACAAGGACAGAATATGCATTCATATCACTGGTGAGGGCTGCGGTTGTGATAGGAGCAGAATATGCGACGATATTAATATGTATTTGCCCTCGTTTATGCTTTGTTTAACCCTTATTTGTCTAAGATTGAGTCATAATTTAGTTTAGTGTCGTTTTGGTATAGTTTTGAAAATATGTGCTTTAGAATCCGAAAAATGACTAAGTATAAGAATTCTGGAAAATAGTGCAAAATGTGTCTTTTTCGTGATTCTGAGATGAGTGGAATTGTGACCTATCCTTTTCCAAATTTGATGAAATTTTTCAAGCATATAACTGGCAAGCTGGAGTGTATTGTGTAAAAATTTCAGATCAATCAAAGTTCGGGAAGTCATCCAAAATATGGCTGCAACTTGGCAGTTTGAGCAAAGATCACCAGTGACTACCAGGATTTTCCTGGGACTGTGTCCTGACTTCCGGAATTTCTGTGGGACACATCGCTTAGAACCAGAGGACGTGCCATATGCCTTTGGAAAGCTCTACGTGTCTAGTTTCTCTGAGATTTAGAATCACATCAATCGGAGCTCCGAGGAGGGAGTTATGCCAGAATTACCGAAGCAATGTCATCCCAGCCGAGAAAACCAAGCTTGCTGCCGGTTCTATGTTCTTGACGTTTTGTGTATTTTTCATGGATCAAAGTTCACCAAATGGAGTTGTCAAGTCCACATATGAAGTCCATGAAGATATGCAGCCCATGCCATGAAGAAAATTAAGAAAAAGAAGTCCAAGAATGCAATATTTGTCCCACAAGAAAACCTTAACCAACTTGGACAAGGAATTTCCATTCCTTTTTGCTGCCGGCAACCCTAGGGTTTTTCCTTTATAAATAGCCAATGAATTCTCAAAAAAAAGGGTCACATCTCAAGCCAAAACATAAAGCCAAAATTCTACCAAATTTTCCCTAAAAATCCTACATAAACCCTAGCCGAAAATCACCTTTCACCCATCACCCAAGTTTCTGCTGAAACTTGGATTTTCTACCGACACACCCTTTTGCCGAGCAGCCACCCCTCCATCTTCCGCCGGATCCACACGAGTCGAAGTCATCAAGGTGTCTACAAAAGTGTGATCCACTCCCCTCTTTCGGTTTAGTAAATTTTATGTAGTTATGCTTAGTTTTGTCTATGAAACTTGCATGTATTTTTGGTTTTGGATTATATGTCTATGTATGAACCGAATTGGAGCTTGGTTTTATAATTTGTATGTTAAAGATTTGTTTGAATCGATGCTCAGATTTAGGTTTAAATTTCGGCAACAATGAATTTTCATGCTAATTTGTAATATAAAACTTGTAAGATTTGTACACTTAGATAATTAGGACAGTGGTATTGATGCATGTTGAGGATTTAAATTGGTTAGTAATCTAAGGGCGTGACTTAAAAACTGACACATTAGTTTTGTCTAACAAACATGTAAATCTAGATGTTAGGTTTCATCTAACCCGAGTAGAATGAATAAAGATGAAACGTATGTTGCTTTGATTCTATTGTGCTCAACTAGGGTATAACCTTAGCTAAAACTTGCATGTTAAATAAGATGATTGACAACCTTGCTTGTTTACATGTCTTCGATTATAGACTTTTGTGCTTCAATGTTACGAGTTGTATAACAGTAGCATAACCTTTAGGGTCACTTTGCGAATAGCTTTATCTTAAAACATTAGAAAGTCTGTCAACTAGGTAAGATGGTGTGTCGTTCTAGTTGTAGGTCGAAACTTGTTTAAGTCCAATGCATGCTAAATACTTGTTCCTTACTTGTAAAATCGTGTGTCGTTCTAGTTGTAAGAACTTCACTTACCTATACAAACATAATTGTGGTGAGGATTGGTAAAGATACCATAAAAAAATACAAAGAATCAAAGGATTCTAAGAGGTACCTCCATCACTCGTGAGGCATCTGTTGAAAGCTCTATTTGTGGTTGCTCCTGAGGTTCTGAAGAATAGTCCAAAGGAGAACTTGGAAGTTTGGTTGAGCTCTCTCCAGCATCTGCATAGCTTCTAGTAGGGGAGCGAGGAGCTATATTTTGTCTTCCAAGATGACTACCTCAGGAGACAGAGTTGTTTCCTTTTCACCAGCAGCTGCTTGGGGTACTGGGACGCTTTCTGTTTCTGTCCAAGTGATGGAAGGATATTGTCTAGCATCCGTCATAGCTTCAGGGGCTTGTATGGCAGCAACCTCTTCAATCACTGGCTCTGCAGGGGGAGTTGGAGTGATCAGAGGGACAATCTTGGTAGTAATTGAAGTAATCACCAGGGGATTGTTTGGAAGACTAGAAGTACATGTATCAGCAGGAAGAAAATTTAGAGGTGGTACTTCAATAACAACATTCTCGCGAACCCATTGATAATCATCCTCAAACTATTTATAAGCTCTTTGGATGCCAGCAAAACTATGGATAAGTTCATCTTCCAACTCACAACTGCTAGGGGAAGATGAACTGCAAGGTGACTCAGAGGACTCACCTGAAGATACTTCAATCACAGGGGTAGTAGAGGTTGAAGTTGGTCTACTTTTTCTCCTTACTAATCCCTGTGGGAGAAAATTCATCAACTACATCAGATTTGGTGTGTTAACTTATTAAAGAAGTCAGTGGTGCAGTAACACAATAGAGTAAGTACAGATAACTTACTGGTTCGTGATCTTCAAGATCTTATTCTTCAGCCACAATTGGAGTTTTTTTATAGGAGCACAATGTGCGACGATATTAATGTGTTATTATCCCCTATTTATACTTTGTTAGGTCTATTTAGAGTAAGATAGAGTCATAATATAGTTTAGTGTCATTTTGGAAGAGTTTTGGAAAAATTTGCTTAATTGTCAGAAAAACGACTAAGTATAGAAATCTGAGGAAAAAGTGCAAAATATATTATTTTCGTCATTTTGAGGCCTGTGTTTGACTGACTTATTATTTTCCAAATTTGATGAAATTTGGCAGGCATATAACTGGAAAGCTGGAGTGTATTGTGTCAAACTTTCAGATCAATCGGAGTTCGGGAAGTCACCCAAAAGATGTCTGAACTTGGCAGTTTGAACAAAGATCACCAGGGACTACTGAGATTTTCCTGGGACTGTGTCCTGACTTCCGGAATTTCTGTGGGACACATCGCTTAGAACCAGAGGACGTGCCATATGCTGTTGGAAAGCTCTACGAGTCTAGTTTCTCTGGGACTTGGAATCAATCAGTCAGAGTTCTGAGGAGGAAGTTATGCCAGATTTACTGGAGCAAGGTCATTCTGCCAGGAGAACCAATAGTTTCCCGGTTTCATCAGGAAAGCTCTCCATTGGATTTTTGGGAGCATGGATCGGATATATTGGACCTGAAGACTTGTTAGACATGTCCATGCTACCCAAATAAGGCCAATTGAAGTCCAATATCAGAAGTAAAGTCCACGAATGCATTGCTTTACCACAAGGAAACCTTAACCAACTTGGACAAGGAATTTCCATTCCTTTTTGCTGCCGGCAACCCTAAGGTTTTTTCTCTATAAATAGCCAATGAATTCTCAAAAAAAAAAGTTGTCACATCTCAAGCCAAAAACACAAAGCCAAAACTCTACCAAAATTCCCCAAAGATCCTACATAAAAACCCTAGCCGAAACACATCATCCACCACCATCTCACCAAGTTTCTACCGAAACTTATACCTACTGCCCGTACAGCCTCCAAGCCATCTTTCGCCGGATCAACACGAGTAGAAGTCATCAAAGATGTCCGCAAAAGTGTGATCCACTCACCTCTTTCGGTTTTGTAATTTTTATGTAGTTATGCTTAGTTTTGTCTATGAAACTCTCATGTATTTTCGGTTTTGGTTTGTATGTCTATGTATGAACCGATTTGGAATTTAGTTTTATAATTTGTATGTTAAAGACTTGTTTGAATCGATGCTTAGATTTAAGTTTAGGTTTCGGCAAACAATGAATTTTGCATGCTAATTTGTAATATGAAACTTGTAAGATTCGTACACTTACATAATTACGACAGCGGTATAGATGCATGTTGAGGATTTAAATCGGTTAGTAATCTAAGGGCGTGACTTAAAAACCGAAACATTAGTTTTGTTTGACAAGCATGTGAATCTAGATGTTAGGTTTCATCTAACCCGAGTAGAATGAATAAAGATTAAACGTATGTTGCTTTGATTCAATTGTGCTCACTTAGGGTATAACCTTAGCTAAAACTTGCATGTTAAATAAGATGATTGACAACCTTGCTTGTTTACATGTCTTCGATTATAGACTTTTGTGCTTCAATGTTACAAGTTGTATAACGGTAGCATAACTTTTAGGGTCACTATGCGGATTCGCTAGATCTTAAAATATTAGAAAGTCTGTCAACTAGGTAAAATCGTGTGTCGTTCTAGTTGTAGGTCGAAACTTGTTTAAGTCCAATGCATGCTAAATACTTGTTCCTTACTTTCTTTTGTGTGAGTCTTATTTGTTGAAGAATTAAGTGTCGAGTGCTTTGTATGAAAGATATCGACCAAACTTGTAAATAATAACTTAGGATTTAATTTTCTCTGTCTTTTATTTCGTGCCTAGATGTTAGAGGGTAGCCTAGCTGCCGAGGCCATGATCTTCCCCCATTTTGTGACGTTTTGTATATATGTATATGTGTTTTTGTCTAACAATCTCATGTTTCAGGTACCCTTAATCCCCGGCTTAGAACGATCCCTACTTATGTCTATACTACTAACGATTTGTTAGGGATCTGCAGCAAGGGAAATCAATCATTGGTTTTCGCTTGCAAATTGGTATATAGATCAACAAAGACCGAAGAAATACCTGCTCAGGGTCTATTTCTGGGTAGAGAGGACCTCCATCAAGCACCTTGACATCTTCAGTAGTGAGATATTGGCGTTGGATGTCGAAGAGAACCCTGAAGTAGTGAAGGGATTCTTTCTGAAAGCACTCTCCTCTAAGTTGAGCCCACCAGGCATGGTACTCTTTAGCTGCTTCGCCTGAGATTTCCAGTTCAGGGCATTGTTCCAAGCTTGGGAAGTTGGCGGGCCACAAGGCAGATGTAAGGCATGCTGAAAAGATGTTCAGGCTTTGGATTGAGGGATAAGGCAGAAGTTGAGCCAGGCCAAGCTGTCTGGCGAACAGCTGGGGGGCATATACCTCGACACCCTACTCGCCTTTATCAGAGGTGAAAAGGGGAAAGTCCGCCATGGATATGTATTGGAGGAATAGCCTCCATCCTTCCTCACATTGGTTGGTAGAAGGGAGGAAACCATCCTTCAAGGCCTTGGGGTGCCTTTTGTGTAGAAGCATCTGAGCTTCTGAGTAGAAGCCTTGAGCGTCAGTGTTGAAGATTATATCAAAGCACACTGCATAGCCTTGACCGTAATTAGGCCTGCATCCAGCATAAGCTAGCCCCAAGACTCTGTCTTCTGCAATTTTGGTCAGTTCAGGGGGTGCCAATGCAGGGAAGTACATTTGGGACCAGATCTCTAAGATCCAGAGAGGTCCAGAGACTTTACAGCTTAAGGGATTGGCGGACAAGGTATGGAGGCACCTATACAGGTGAGCTAACACTAATTGGCCAAGGCCAATCTCCTTGCGAGCATACATAATTTCAGCCATTCTGCTATATGTCTTGGTCATCTTATTGGCGGTCGAACATAACACGAATTTGTTCAACCAGAAGTCTAAGAAGGCTATTCCACCTATATCATCTTTATAGGCCCGGAATTTGGTTATCCAGTTTTGCCAACTCCGAGTAGGGGGCTGTGGAAGGATGATTGAGGGTACATCCGCCTCAGGGTAATCATCTACATCAAAGGGTTTTCTGCCTAGGGGAAATCCTAAGCCAGCATACATGTCTAGCAGGGTGATACTGGCTTGCCCAAACTTAAAATCAAAGGCGTTGGCAGAAGGGTTCCAGGCACTAATCAAAGGCATGAGAGCACACCTGTTTCCTCCCTTTGGGTTGAGTGCGAAACTGATGTTGAGGGCCTCGTCAATCCCTACTGCTAGCCATCGACCTTCATCAAGTAACCGCCTTTCATCATACCATTGTATCATTGCCTGGGTTGGCAGTGGCCAAGAGGCGATTGCTATTGGGATTTCGTAGTGGTTGGAGGTATGCCATTCCCCACATTTGACACCTTTTTCGCGAAAGGCCACCGGAAAAGGTCGCAACCTATCAATAAATGGAAAGACAGAATCTTGGCGAAACTCTTGTTGGCGTGGTCCCAGCCCGGCAAGGCCATAATCGTCGGGCGGTGTGAGAGAGGTTTGGTAGGAGCTTCTAACTTCGATAATGGAGGAGGTCATTCTTTCTTTTCCATTTACGGCTGAAGCGTATTGCATCTCGAAAGTCATGGTCTTTCTGGTTAAAGAAGATGAGAAAATGGAGGTTGAGATGTGAATTGGTGATTCTTAATCTGGGTTTAATAGAATCTGAAATGGGTTCTCCGAATTGGAATAGCGGGATTGACAGCGGTCGAGGGTTTTGGGAACAGTTCTCGCTCTTAGCTGAATTTGGTAAAGTTGCGATGTTAGAGGGAACGACGCAGCGATTCAGAATTTTAAAGGGTTCGGATTGGATTTTCTAACCTTTATCAATTTCGTTGAGTTCTCAATTTCAAAGGCTGTGGGGCAATGTTTGGGCCCAAATTGACATTTGTCCGAGATTATGGATCGAGGCCCAAGAGGTTATTTTGTTTAAGAATAATCTGATAAATACATTAAATCTTTCCTTCTTAGAAAGGATTTGGGGTTCTTTTAAGAATCCAAAAAGGAGGTGGTTTAAGGTAATTGAATCCTGATTGATCTCCGAATCTATTATGCTTAATACGCAAGTATTGAGGTTCTACGTTCTCTATATAAAGAACTCTTAAACAACGTGAAAAAGGTTCACAACCATCTTGCAAACACACAAGCTTTTGCGCATCGTAAATCTTGCAAAGTCTCCCCGGAGCATCTTACGCGCACTGCCTCCACAAACTGCAAACAACCACCATCCAACTTCGCTGCAACCTTATGCCCGCCACCGGTCGCTGTATACTTGCACGGTTGTCGAATAGTGCCTTGCATTCGTGTCGAGAAGTCACTAAGACCTATCGCCTCCAGCATCCGCACATCGTAGCACACATGCCACCATACGTACAGAGCCGCATACCGCGCCATACGTACAGAGTCGCACGCTCATCTCGTATCTGCGTTCGCTGAAGCACCCAGTGTCAGTCTCTACGCCAGTAGCAAATCGAGTCGTTACTCAGGTAACAAAACATAAGCCAATCTGTAATAGGTTGGAGGAGAACCGTTTCCCGCGGTCTTGAATTATTGCTCTGCTTTGCATCTCAGGGATCAAAGTAAGATTACCCAATCTGCAATAGGTTGAGAGAAAAATCCTAATATACTTTTGTTAGGTCTTGTTCGAGCCTCTTACGCCGACCTAGTCAACGCCCGCGTAACAGTCGTTTGGTCAAGAAGTCAGGTATTGGAAGCAGACAGATACATTCGCCAGAGATATGCTCGCCAGAGGTTGTCCGCATCGAAGTTGTACCTAACTGAAGGGTACTAGCACGCTCGCACAAATCACATCAGGACTGAAATTGACGTCCGCCACATCCACGTGTTGACCGTTCGCTGGGTGCTGAATCTGTCACAAACAGCTTCTTTCTCTTCCCCTAATGTACACAAGAAAGGAAATACTTCACGACTCTGAATAGGTTTCAAGATCATCCTGAAATAATCAAAAGGGTGAAAAAGATAGTGTAAAATGAGGAATGTAAGCATATTCAAAAAATTATTTTAGGATTCAGAAAATAAATAAAAGTTCAGCTTCCTGGCTTTATACATATACGTAAAATTGCACATTGTTGTATAACAAATTCACCTTCCACCGGCTTAGGGAAGACTTAGGACAGACAACAAGAGTGCCACCCTTTGGTTTCCATTTCGGAGTTATCTCTGCTTGGTCTTGCAAGTATCAGAGAAATTGTCATCACAGTCTTCCCAAGTCCCATTGCATCTGCATCTGCATCTGCATCTGCAATAATCTAGAGGTACTCATAAATTTAGAGATGAATACAGATAGTAACCTCTCCAACCCGCAATGCACAAAATGGAAGCCTAACAATGTGCTGTCACAAATTAAGGAAATATGAATCTGTGGAAAGAGAAAGAAGCTCACTCCTCCTCTTGCCATCTGTATTAAGGTTGGGAATTGTGTGGTTGCCTCCCCTGTGAAAATGTTCACATATATTGAAGAAGCCCTCCTGCAAGATAACACGTTCAGTTAGCAAGAAAAAAGAGCTGTTGGATTTTAGTTGAGTATATTAATAAACTCAATGATGCCCTTTATTCGCTACATACTCATCAAATGTACAATAGCCCACCCAGCAAGGATGGAGAGTGTGTGCTGGTATCTCAACGTCAATACCCTTCTCTAATTCCAACATCCTATAGAGAGCTTGTTCCTGGTATGGACTCAGATCAGACATGAGAGCAATTGGGTGTCGCATCTCCTAAAATTTTTGTTTTTTGGGGTTGGAAGAAAAGATCAGACAAGAGGGGACGATGATAAAACCAAAACCAGATTTTCTCGTAGATGATACACGTATTCACCGATACACACAATTTATTTTCCCTTTTTTATTATTAAATTCCTTTTTTCACATATGTAAATGTGATTTGAGGTGAATTACGGTGTCAGTCATGTTAGCTACTAACAACTAACCAGATTTTCTCGTAGGGGATAAACGTATTCACCTAACCTTTTGTTTCTTTCAGAGTTCCATTGTGATTATTTATGACTTTTTGACACTCTCAGTTGGGTGGCTCTTCTCTCGGGCCGGATTCGGTACATTAACAATTTATTTTTGTCTCAACCATCTACTAATCAATTGTAATTGGTAACGAAAAAATTTGTACTACTACCGACCACCGAAGACCATGTACCAACTCTTCAGTATACCAATACTTTCAATTAGTTCGGTTGGTAATGGGCATCTACCAAGATATGATATCGGTCCAATTAAGTCTAACGCCCAGCCCAATTAAGTCTATCACATCAAACACCATGGGGAAGCTCAATGCCCTCAAGGTTCTTAGCCTTCGATCCAACTGGCTCAGTGGTAGCCTTCCATATGATATTACCTCCCTTCCAATGCTCTAGTACCTATATGTCCAGCGGAACAACCTCTCTGGTGATATTCCTTCTTCCTTTCCACTTCAACTCAATGTGTTGGATCTATCATTTAATTCTTTCACAGGCAACATTCCGCAAATGATGCGTAACTTGACTCAACACACAACATTGTACCTCCAGAATAACTCCCTCTCTGGACCAATACCTGATCTCAACCTACCTAAGCTAAAGCGTTTGGATTTAAGCTACAACCATCTCAATAAAGCGTTTGGATTTAAGCTACAACCATCTCAATGGCTCTATCCCATGATTCCCATCATACCATATAATATAAGATCTGATTTTCTTTCTGGAATTAAAAAAGAAGCTATATATGAATCAACTAATTATACCAATGGCGGTGATGAGATGATCAACCGAGAGCGGCAGCAATAGCGGGAGCGGTGGCGGCGGAGACATTGGAGGCGGCGCCGTTGAGGAAAGACAGGAATCCGGTGAAGGCAAAAGTGTCATGCTCATCCAAGAAGAGATCCTCGGGAACCCTAACAGCGCCGTGCACGAGAACAGCGGCGACGCCGACCATGAGAGCGGAGATGAGGACGGATCCGACGGAGGTGAGGAAGACGACGAAGACGGAGAGGCCGACGAGGCCGAGCAAGGTCTGAGTGTCGGAGAAGGTCTGGCCGAAGATGACGAGAGGCTAATCAGAGGGGCGAAAGAGGTAGAGGAAGAGCCAGGCGGCGAGGAGGCCAAGGAGGACGACGAGGGAGAAGGAGCAGCGCTGCCCCTTTAGGAGTTAGGACTTAAGACTTAGGGTTGAGATGTTTCGAGAGCTAAGATTGTGTTTGGATGTATCAACGACCAAGATCAAATAATAAATTAAAAATAAATAATTAAATATAAAATACTTGGTTGGTACGGTAATACCAACTTTCGCCAAAATCATTACTATTACCGTGCCAATTTAAGAAAGTTGGTTCGGTACTACCGTACCGAAGTGTCGGTAACCGACATATGTACTTGGTAACCAATTTGCTTGGTTCAGCTGATAATGGTTGGTACGGTTTCGTTTGGCTCATTTTTGCTAGCCCCTACTCATAGGTACTAAAATCACCTGTTACGGTAACGTTGATATAGTTATATTGATAATTTACACTACTTAAACAACCTGTCAGTGCATTGTCTAATACATTTTGACAATATTATCTTGTTCTTGTTATATTATTAATTTAGACGTGGCTTTGCATCGATTTTATGTCCACATGGTGTGAGTACAAGATCATATGTGCAATCAAAGCATATGGGACACACTGTGTTTCCAGCCCGACAAATACTTTCAACGACCTCTCCAACATGTGATTGGGCGGGTAGAATCTGATATGAACTTGGGGAATCATGACGGGTTTCAAAGAAGCTTCTAGCAGGCTTGTCCAAGTCGGCAGAGAGTTGTGAATCATGCTGACTGCATGATTCAACCCAAAGGTTCTTATATCTTATTTCAATTACAAGTACCCTTTTTAAGAAAACAAAACTCGTGTACTTGTAAATTCCGTAATAAAATCAACAATTATTTAGAAGATAATTTCCTTATATCTTATTGCAAAAAACACAGGCATGTCATATATTTTAAATTTACCATAAACATCTCATGATGTATTTTCAATTTCAATAACCACATCAGTCACAATCGTGCAATCACATTAACGACAATACAAAATATTTGAACATGACCACACAACTTTGGAAAGAATGACAAGAACTTTCCACATGCTTCTAAATCGAAATTGAAATCAATTCTGGATTAATGAATAACATAGTTTTAGCCGACTCAAAACACATGCATTATTGCATACATCTTCCTTTGCGTGAGATCAGCTTTCTCCATTTGTGTTCCTTTAGTTCATCCTTTACTATATTTCCTCTATTCATGTCTCTTTTGTGTTTCTGTATACAAAACTTACTTGTATGCTATAGTTACAAAATTGGCTCTTCATTCTTTACTGGATTGTCAATACAATCACATGTACATACCCATGAAGCTCAATTACAATTAGGTGATCAATTGGCATGTAATCCTTAAAATGCCAGTAGCTCAAAACAAGAGTTTCCTATTTGTACAAACATTACAATAACACATGACTTGTTCCAACATCAAAACCAAAATCAGAACAATGATCATTAGGAACAATAATAGGTTAAACAAAAAAAACCAAGTAGCATGCATGTAAATTGCTCAACTAACTGTTTACCTGTAGCTAGAAAATTTCCTTTATTCTATACTCACTTAAAACCGCATGTTGAAAGCCACTGTATGCTAAGCATTACTGTAAATCTACTTTAATGCTTATCCATCAATTTTACAACCGTGCATATCAATTTGATATACGCTAACACACACATAAATGTAATGAGCAAGAATGCATATAATTTTTCATATAATTATGCAGCTGGAAACCATCTATAAACACATATAGATATCTAAATGACAACTATATAAAGGTACAATACCATAACAAAACAAAATGACCTTTATAAAATTTCCTCCATTTAGATACTTCAAATACAAGAATAACTTTTCTGTAACAAAAGTATTCCTAGCTAATTCTCATGACAATGAGATGCACATAAAACAATTAAATTGGTTAGATGATAACTTCTTATACTGTTCTGTAGCTCAAGGATCAGCAAGATACAAAAGAAGGACATGGGATATATTTCTACTATGGTCACTGCTCAAATACAAGAAAATACAAATCCTTACAGGGGAATAACACCAAAGAGAAAAATATCTTTATCGATAACCCAAACTATACACTCAATTCCAGTATGGATAGTAAGCAAGGCTTTAATGTCCAAATCTATCCTCCAATTTGAGTGTTAAGAGTGAGGTCACATTTAAGTTTTATGTATAAAAAGTATTCGGTTTAAGAATAAACTTCATAAACATACAGAGAATCATGTTTTCAATCAAAACACAGAATACATTTCAATCAATTTGCATACACTTTAATAACAAGTCTACCTGTTTGGCAAAGCACATGTTATTCCATTTATCTTTTTCACATAACCATTGCAGTAAAGATCAATTATTAAATCAATTTACTCAACACATGTATAGCAAGAAGAAGTAAATTAACCATGCCTTAGATGACCTCTGCTGCAATGTTAAGTGCCTTTTGCTAAATAAATCTGTGATTGTTTAAAAGGTTCTGTTGAAGATACAAACCCAGTATTAAGTAGCAAAAGCAATTTAGTTTCTCAAGCTTGATAATCATGTTAATATCTCAAAATACGTTGCTGTGTGCAACATATATACTCCAAAATATTAATACGATTTTGAGAAACTATCAGATTGATCTACCTTATAATCTCATACCACAGCAGTACACTACTAGAAATTTATCAATGTCTTTTAAGTTTTGACAGGAAAAAGTTATTAACTTGGGAGAACAACCATAACAATTTCATGCCAAAATTTCACAAGTACATTAGCATAATAATAGCAAAACATGGTTTCATCAGTAACCCATATATTGCAGAATCATAAATTCACCACAGACAATCAGTGAACAACCAATACGTAATACGAAATTTAAATTTCATCTGGGCACCAATCCTAGTGACTTATATGCCCCCAGGAGAGCTCTAGGGTTCTTACTCTTAGATTATGCACAAATGAATGAATCTTGATTTTGAAAAACAAACTTACCAGGTTGCTTTCCAGCGCTTGCAAAGAAATTGTTAGCACAAAGAAAATCACGTCCATAAACCACTTTCCAGTTCGAATTGATGCTATGCGAAACAATAGCCGAAAACCCCAAATTTTCATAATCAAACATTGAGAAAACCCAGGTCTTGAGAAGAAGACAACTAAACATGATTATGGGCTTTTAATTAAGCATTTGGGTGATAAAAAAAAAAAACATACGGGCTGGAACCTTTTGTGGTTTTTTTTTAAGTATTATTTAAAACTAATTTCCAGAATAGCTTTGAAAACAAAACAGAAATGGTTTAAGGATTTGTGGTTCGGCTCTGATACCACATGTTATTCTGGATTATTTGAAAGTAATAAACTAAAAACCACAAAACACATAAACACACAATACAAGTAATATAAAAAAGAACATGATATTATCATAATCACATGTTTAACAATTGTACCAACCTTGTGAAGTCATTGCTTCAAAGAGATGAATGAATGTGGACTGATGCAATAGGAGGGCTTCTACAGAATACTTAGTGAACTCTCAATGGGAAGAGTACTTGATTCACACACAATACGTTCTGCAGGGACCTCCTTTTATACTAGTCGAGGTATCTCAACGGCCATCCCATCAACAACCCTTTGAGTTCCACCTCTATAATGATTATTAAACACACTACTGTAACAACCATATATTTAAGGCAATCATCAAGTCCATTTATCTTATAAACGTTACAAGACTTAACAAATGATTAGATTGCATAATGAATCTCTTAGTAACTTATTCTACTTAGTCAAGTGACTGTCAATACTTGATATAACTAATGATTGTCCATAATATTCTTACAACTTCTACGCTCCGCATATTCAGATTTTGATCAGCAAAATGAGGCCTCCCAATCATGGGCACACCAGAAGTCACACTCTCCATAATTGATTTCCAACCACAATGTGTGACAAAAACCCCTATAGACGGATGATTTAGGATTTGCACTTAGTTCACCCAAGGAGAACAACTTTTCCAATAGATGCTCTTGGAATAAATCCTTTGGAAAGGTCATCTAAGTTTCACCTAAATGATCAGAGAGAATTGGGAATCCTCCTTTGTCTAATAATGCCTCGGTACGTTAAAGCTACGTACTACTCCCATGCACGGTTCCAAAGCTGATGTATGCTAGTAAATAGTAATGTTACCGATGCAGGCTCGTGGTTATCCAGCTTTGTTAAATAATATGATGTATCTGTGTGACAAGATATAATACATACTTCGAGGCCAACAATCATTTTTCAATTTATTATAATAAAAAACAAGATACAAGCATGAGGGGAGGACACACCCTTATCCCTTGAAAAGCAAACGACCAATGCTAGCTGAAGAAGGGCAGATAAACAACATCTGCCCATTCGCAAGACACAAATAGCTAGCTAGAACAACAATAGACAAAAAGGAAGGAGCGAGGACGCCTAGTCTCCTAATGCCGAAGTAGGAAACATAAATCATCGAAAACGAACAACTGAAAAGACCCAATTTACCGTTCTTTCTATTTCAGGTCATGAGCTTGCTATGTCATGACACTCTTGTTATTCTTTCACCCATCAGTGAATGAAGACAAAGATAGCAAGGATACAACCGACGAGAATAAAACTTAGCTCACTTGGTCATCAAGATTTGATGATCTCTACCAAAGCTTTCCAGTCTTGAGCTGAACTCCCATTGGGTCCAACAGCCTCTTGAGCAAGCTGTTTAAGGACTCCAACTCTGTGTCTCATTTTTCTTCCTTGCTCAAGCAATAGAGCTTGTTCCAATGCCTTGATCGCTCTAGTTTTAGTGAAAACGCCTCCCTCAATCTTCATGCCAATCTTCCATACAGCTTCTACGCTCCGCATAATCAGATTTTGATCACCAAAATGAGGCCTCCCAATCATTGGCACACCAGAAGTCACACTCTCCATAACTGATTTCCAACCACAATGTGTAACAAAAACCCCTATAGACGGATGATTGAGGATTTGAACTTGGTTCACCCAGGGAACAACTTTTCCAGTAGTTGTTTTTCCAATAAATCCTTTGGGAAAGTCCTCGAGGCTTCCCCTAAATGACCAAATAAATGGGAATCCCCCTTCCTCTAATGCCTCGGCTAAAGCTACTACCTCCATGGGGGGCAGTGCTACCAAACTTCCTGAACTGATGTATGCTACCGATGCTGGCTCGTGGTTATCCAGCCACGGCAGGCATGCATCCTTCTCCTCCTCATCATCATATGATTGTGCTGATGGCACCAGCCGAACATGATTCAGCGGTCCAACAAGGAGCAACTTCTTCAGTCTTTTCTTCAGCTCCTCAGCAACTGTCAAGTCCATTGTTTCAAAACTGTCGAGGGCAACCACAGTTGCCTGTCGCAGCTTCTGACCCAATTTATTAATCACAGTCTGTAAAGGTGACTCTGTGTTTCCAAATACAATTTCATTTGGTAAGTCAGATGCCCGGAACTCATTTGAGAATCCTGGAAGGAAGTCCAGGGTCTTGTCTTCTTGCCCTACAGAAGTAGGCACGTAAAGAATAACGTTATGAATATAAAGTAGTCTGGGTTCTAATTCAAAATCAATTGGTAATACATAGAGTAACCCAAATTCTTATAAACCCACATGTTATGTCCTATTTTCACATGTGGGATGTATATTCTCAACAATGAATTCATGAAAGTTGGTCGATCTATATACAAAATGATCGATATATAAGTATTAGACTGGAGGTAAAAAAAAAAAAAAAACACACAATATATGTAAAGATTCTTACCAGAAGCTCCCACTTTTTCTCTAATCATATCAGTCTCTAAAAAAGCAAGCAACGGGCGTGGTGCATCCCATTTAACGACCCACGGGATGTTCATTTTCTCGGCAATGTCCCCGGAAAAACAGAGAAATCCATCCGAGATCAAGCAGTCGAACTTGTGTCCAGTTTCAGTCTCCACTTCTTTGAGTGCCCTCTCGAAGATTTCAGGTGCCTGCTCAAGGAACAGCCTTAATTGCTCCCGTACTTGAGGTCCAGGAGGCGGCACGTACCCCTTCGGCAAGCCATCCCATACATTGTAGGGCTTTATATTACCCAAGCCTTTTATGTTGGAACTTGAGAAGAGCGAGCTATTTATTCTGGATGTGCTGAAGAAGGTGAACTTTATGTCCGGGGACAGGGCCGAAATGTTGCGAATGAATCCGAGAAGAGAGCTGGGATGGGAGGCGGATGGGAAGTTTAAAACTGCCACATGAGGCGGAGGATTAGAAGTAGCAAGTTTGTGGCTCATTGTGCAAAGTTTGAGTTTTTCAAGTAAGAAAAGAACTGAAATCTTGAAGAGGATGGACTATCAACTCTTGAAAGAAGGGAGATTAATAATATAGACCAGCAGAGAGTGTATTTTCGTTGGGGTAGAACATTATGAGAGGGTGCAACTTATTTAAACAATGGTCTCCACTAGCTGCAGTTTGATATCACATGGATAACTAAACTAAGTTATCCTATGACCTGTCAGTCCCATAAAAGGTGGATCTGAGCGGTGTTTAAAATTAGGGATTGTAAATTAGGTGTTAAAAATTAGGTGTTGAAATTTAGCTCAGGTGGATTGAGCGGTGTTTAAAATTAGGGATTGTAAATTAGGTGTTAAAAATTAGGTGTTGAAAATTAGCTCTTGAAGGTAGGTTAAAAATTTTGTATAAAATATCAAAAAATATCGGAAATTTCGCGAAATTATCGGAAATATCGGGAAATTTTGACGAGAAATTGGCAGAATTGAATTGATATATCGATCCCACATAAAAAAGAAAATATCGCCGAAATATCGACGATATTTTCGATTTTTCACTCCTTGCTTAGAACTATGATGCACATTGTAGAGCACATGCCAGAAGACATGGGCTGACCCTAAATCAAGGGAAAGGAGAGAGGTGATTGTAGAGGAAACGTGTAGCACAAGTCATTTAAACTCAATAAAATTGAAATTGTGACCAGAATTTTTCTAATCAGAAACTTCAGATATTATGTGAAAATTGCATAAGGGATTCAGTTTTGAGGAAGATATTCGATTGTTTAGTGTTGTGAAAGACACATTGTGTGGATTTTTAGGGAAGATTTTTTATCGCTTGGTATAGTTTTAGAAATTGTATTTATGAACTTGTATTAGATTGCGATTTTTTTAGTTGGGCTGGGATTATGTATACGGTGATGATCATGCTTGCAACTCAATTGAATATACTGAGTGTTTATGCTGGATTACGCTCGTTATTGCCTAGTTAAATTAGGCTATATACCAACAATATTATGTTGAGATATGTGATTTGCATCACCCTACGAGTCTTGTTGCAGTTAATGCTAGGCGTTTGGGCCCGAAGGAACGAAATCTTGGTCCGAAAACCCGAAAAAAGCTTGAAACGACCCGAGCTCATTTTTTTCAAGAACCGGCCCGATGAAGGAACGGCCCGAAAATCAGAAACTCGGTCCGGCCCGAAACATGAGGTTGAGCCCCTTAAGCCAGGCCCAGGCCGAATCTTCTTTCTTTTCGCGTGATTTAACTTTAATTTTAGTTTATGTTGGAGGTAAGGAGAAGAGCTGATACTTTTTGTTGGTGTAGCAACTGAAGAGCCTGCGTTTGCACCCCTGCGCGTGAAAGAGTATAGTTTGTGTTTACACAACTATACCTCATAGGAAGATGATTCTATATAAAAATTCTTACTATTTCTCTTTTTCCAATGTGGGACAAACTTTGTTTTCCCATTTCAAATAGCCAACTTTGGATGACAATTTTTCATTCATCCCAAAACCAAATTAGACATATGGACACATAATCTTATAGTCCTCATTATGGAGAATACAAATCCAAGTTCATTTTCCATTAATTATAAGTGTAACACACTTTAATTAATCTATTTAAATTTAGTTTTATATATGGTTTTTAACCCATTTTTCCAACAGTTCCATCTCCTAGAGAGAGAGAGAGAGAGAGAGAGAGAGAGAGAAGGTGAGACAACAGGATATTTATGACTTGCAAAACGACATTTGCATCGCTGAATTATCAGATAATAAGTATTAGCATTGAAGTGCTTACCTCCAAGTTGCAAGCATCTACAGCACCAGAAATGTTATTTAGAGAAGACTCTGAAATGGCTTCTTTGTCTCTTTTTCCTAACGCATACTGTTGGCAGCTCTTTCTTTGTTTGACAACTTCATCCATATCACACTGTTTTGATCACATACATTTTCAGTTTTAGTAACTCATGCAAGTCTATGTCATTGTCAAGTTGATATATTGTTACAGCAGTATATGTGTTTGAGGATTCAAACATCCACACAACTATAACACATTGATACAAACAAAGTCAAACTCAATCATGTTTGCATTGACATGTAGTGTACATACATCTAATCAAGCCTAGTGAAAGTACTTATTTGGTAGAAGAATTTACACTGGTAACCAAAATACAGGAAAAAAGACGTGTCTAATGAAGTTATAATTTGCTTGGCAACCATCAGAGAGAATCAGAAGAAACTATCCCTTTATTTATCAACTTAGACAAATGCAACTGAACAATTCAGGTATACAACAAAGGCCAACCATAACTACAGTTTGCCATCCAGTTTTACATATTATTTAGAGTGATGATATCAACACAGGAGAATTATAAAGTACCTTCTGATATGGTTGGAGTTTCATCAATTTGACCAAGGTGAGAAAAGAAGAAGCATCCTTCCGTGAAGACATGTCCACAGCAGTGAAGATTGAAGGATGGACATAATAACTGAAATAAGTCACAGTTGGGTCTCAATTAGTACCAAATATAATTCATCACATATGGGTTGAAAGTTGACACTATACCTTACAGACAATACAACATCTTGCATCACAGATAGAAACTTCGGCATACCAATATACCGCCCAAAGACTTTAACCTTACCAGAATCCACAAGAGGAACTACACATTTTGCCCATTCCATTGGAAACCGACCAATCTATAAAATTCAACCGTACATTAAAACCAAATCAAAATAACAGTAAAACATATAACAATAGAGTTTAGAAATAGAATGTCGACACTACCTCTCCTGATCTTTTCGTCGAGAAACGAACAATCCATTGGGTTTTGTAGCTGGAACTTGATTTAGGAAATGAGATATGAACAATCTCATGGTCCAACAGTTTCATTCCTTCACTCGTCGAAACCGCAGTAACAAATGTACTCCCCACATTTAACCAATCCGGCTCAATGTCAAACTCCCCATCCTCCAAATTCTGAGGTCTCACTTGCTTCACTGACACCACTTCACAGTCAGCAACTTCCTCCTTTACCTTCACCCTCTTGGCCTTCGGCGCATCGGCCTCACCGCACTTTTTCATCGCCCGATTTTGAAGCATCCACCTGATCGCCCTATCAGGATCGTCACCACATTGCAATAGTACTTCAGAACCCTCGAACTGACCGGATTTCCTCTACATTGTCAACTTCCTTCTTTACTGTTATCTTTGGCTTCGTCGGAGCCTCATCTGACCCCACAGAGCCTGATTGGGATCGCACACCACCTGTTCGATCAAAGTCCTTTGACTTTTTTTCTGCAACTTCATCCGAATCATCAAAGCACTCTTGCTTGATCAGAGCCGAAACGCGAGTACCGGAGCTCGTGTTCGTCCGCTTCACCGTCACGGCCGTCGGAATTTCGTGATAGGAAATGACCGCCTCGCCGGTGACTGATGGGAGGTTGTGCCGATCAGGAACGTGGTCTGTGTCCATGGGTTTGATCAAAGGCGTGGATCGGTGGTGGAGCCAAGATGGTTAGGGTTTTGAGAAATAGGTGGAGATTCTTTTGGAGATTTGGGGAAGAGAGAATAGAGAATCATAGGGAAATGGACAAGGTTTTGGCGCCTTTTTTGCTTTTTTATTTTTTTTTTTGCCGCGAAATCAGTGTCCTTCTGCCTTTTTTTATTTTTTACATTTACGGTAACAATTTATAAATGATAGCATCTTGAATTCTATTAATTTGATATTCATGTGTGTGTCTATGGGACAGAAGCCAAAAGGCTTATGCGAGAGGTGTACCTCGGCGTCTGTGGTTTGCATCAGAGTGGACTAAAGATGAGGTGGCTTATTCGTCGATACACATATTATTGGTCATCTATTCTTAAAAACTGTATCAGTTTTGCATAAGGTTGCATTGATTGTCAAGTTCATGGGCTAGTTCAGAGAATTTCCAACATTCTTATGCAACCTATTATCAAGCCTTGGCCCGCCAGAGGCTGAGCACTGGATTTTGTTGGAGAGATACACCCTAATTCTTCCCTCCAACATAAATATTTGTTAATTGGTACAGATTTCTTCACTAAATGGGTTGAAGCCGTACCTGTCCGGAATTGTGACGCCGCCACCGTTATCCGCTTTGTGTTTCAGAATATTATTTGCAGATATGGTATTCCTGACTGTATAGTGGCGGACAGGGGGGTAGTTTTTATGGCAGAGAAGACTCAAGAATTTCTGCAGGATTATGGTATTCAATTTCTCCATTCTTCCCCATATTATGCTCAATCCAATGGCCAGGCAGAGGCTAGCAACAAGGTGATTATCTCCATTATCAAACGTATGTTGGAAGATAATCCAAGAACATGGCATACTGAATTGGACAACACTCTGTGGGCATACCGCACATCCAAAAGAACTCCTACAGGGAATACACCATATGCTTTGATGTACGGCCATGATGCAGTCTTGTCTTTGGAGATTAATGTGCAATCTCTTCGAGTTCGAGAGCAACATCAGTTGATTGGTGATGATTATGTTCAAGTTATGTTTCAGGAGCATGAAGACCTTAATGATAGACGTTTAGAAGCCCTGGATAATATAATCATGGAGAAGAAGAGAGTTGCAAGAGCCTATGATAAGCGAACTAAAGGCAAGTCTTATGGTGAAGGCGATTTCGTCTGGAAAGCGATACTCCTTTTTGGCGAGTGCGACACATGGCGTGGTAAGTGGTCTCCCAAATGGGAAGGTCCTTTTTGTCATTAACTGGATTATCGGCAAGGGTGCTTATGAACTCAGAGACATTGATGGAGAGGTCCATAAAAATCCCATTAATGACCGCCATCTCAAGAAATATTTTCCTAGTATCTGGGAATACAAGGACTCGCTAGCCATGGTTGAGGCTGGGGGGCAATCTTTTTCTTAACTTTACTCGCTTGGGGGCAACTAGACTTAGTTTTCTTGATTTCCTTTCACTTCACATTTCCGTACTCGCTTCAACCAACGAAAACTGGGGGGCAACATAGGGCAATATCAATGCACTTACGTCTGCCAGAAGCCAGAAGTAATTCAACCCAAGATTTTTTGAAACTGAAAGAGTTTCATTGAGGTTTATTAATCTCAAATTCAACCCTTGGACCAATACCTGTGGTCCTACTCTTATATTTTGTATATTCATTAATGCAATTTAAAATACAAAGGAAGACAATATATATGTCTTTCTAAATTTAAATTCATTCGAAGACTTTGCGGTCAAAGCTTTTACAAAGCATAAAAGTTACAATATGAAGAGCTATTAACTAGCTCTGAAACCATGTCTATACTAAAGGACTTTGATCGATCATAAGGAAGGTTGGAATTTCTATTTTGAACTTTGTTTCAGAATTCCTCCGACAAAAAGGTGGGCTCGAGGCGGGTTCATCTCCTCGGCTTGTCGATAAGGGATTTCCTTCCTTGGATCTCTCTGCTCGTCATCCGCCTTGCCTTCTGAACTCAAACAGACACAATATTCTTCATCCGCCACTTTTCTTAAATGATACCCAAGGATGGAGTATTTCCTCGGTTGGCAGAAGAACAAAAGGCAAGGATCCTCCATCCGCCAGGTCGAAGCAATCTAGATGCTACCATCTTTCCTTCCAGACCTAGCAAGGATGAGGGTCTCAGCCGAAAGCCATTCCCAGTTTTCTGCCTAATGCTGAGGAGCAACTGAAAGAATGGGATCACAAGGCTGACAGATGACACCTAAGTCGATACCCAGTATTATACCAAAGGAGAACGTGAATAAGTTGGCCATATTCTGACCAACCATTTAGATATCACGTCATCCAAAGGCATAATACCAGATTATGCGACTTAGGATTTTACTAATACCAGATTACACGACTTAGAGGTGTTTATAAGAACATCTGCATGTAATATGGTGGAAAAGACTGAGGCAGTTATAGGGGCTTTGAAGCAAAACTGGAGAGAGGAATAGACAACATGACGAAAACTGAATGGTTAATCAATCTCAGTGAAGGGGTTACTTTATATAGCAGAATGTGTATGAAATCTAACGGCTGGGATCGATTCAAGTATATCACGCGAACTGCCGAAGTTTATTGTGTAGTTATCACATTCAACCGTTTGCGTTAGGAGCGGTGAAGGGGTTTGAATACCGAATCCTTGGAAATTGATATTTGCAGTTATTGAACATTAAATCAGAGCGTTGATTGACGAAGCGGTTTAAGAAATGGGCCAGATAGGGCGGAGTTGCGTTCATTGAATCATAGCAAAATAAGATAATTGTTCATCAATTAAAGCCCAAACTATTTTGGAGGCGTTATCTTCGGTTCGTACAATTTCATGCCTAATCTCCTAATCTTGGACTTCAATAAATCAATATGGTTTATGAGCTTCTCCTTTTCGTTTTAGTGGTGTTGAGTTTCTTCCTAAAGAGTAGTTAGAGGTACCCTTTGCTCACTCGCGCGTTGAAGACGTTCTTGCTGTCTGGCCCTGATACCAGGTATCTTCTGGTCAAGTAGCTCCTTCTCTTTCTCCAGGCGAGCAATCTTGTTTTCATCATCATCATCACCAGCAGTGGATATAAGAGCGGAGTAGTTGTTCACGGCACTGGTAAGAGCAGCAGTTGAGTCTTGAGTCTTGACTTGCTGATTTGGAAGTGCATCCAGATTATCTTGAAGGAATCCTAACAAGTTTGGGAGGTCTGCCAGGATTTTCTTCATTTTTGCCTGAACCTCAACGGGCAAGCGGTCGACTTGCTTTTGCAATGCCTGAGTAGAAGAATAGATCTTGGCCGCCACCTTTGCATCCGCAGGGTCTACTCCTCCCAACTTCTGCATAAAGCTCCAGGCTTCCCTCACTCAGGGAGCTCTCTTTTTGGGGTTGGAAGGTTTAGGAGTGGATCTTCTCCTAGTGGAGGAATGGATAAGCTCATCTTTGGAGGTTGAGGAGTTGAAGCCTTGATAGGAGATTCCCCAATCTGCATGTCCTGGCTAGGCAAATTTGCAACTGGAGTTTGCTCGCCGGAAACCTCATCATTCCTGGTTGTACTAGGAGCTTTGTTTACCTATATAAACATAAATGTGTTGAGAATTATCACACTAAACAGAAAAAGCTCATAAAAGTACAAGAGCCAAAAGATTTTAGGAGGTACCTCTATCACTCGCGAGGTATCTGTTGGAAGCTCAACTTGTGTTTGCTCTTGAGGTTCTGAGGAATGGTCCAAGGAGGAACTTGGAAAAATGGTTGAACTCTCTCCAGCATCTGTATAGGTCCTGGTAGAGGTGGGCAGTGCTACCTTTTCATCTTCCAAAGTAACCACCTCAGGAGACAGAGGTATTTCCTTCTCGCTGACAGCTGCTTGGGATACTGAAACATTTTCTGATTGCATCCAAGTAATTTCAATATGTTGTCCGGCATCCGCTACGGCTTCAGAGGCTGGTGTAGCAACGACCTCTTCAATCATGGGCTCTGCAGGGAGAGTTGGAGTGATCAGAGGGATAATCTCGGTAGTGATCGAAGTAATCGCCAGGGGATTGTGTGGAAGACTAGGAGTACCTGTATCAGCAGGAAGAGGTCTTAGTGGGGGTGCATCAAGAACAATGTTCTCACGAACCCATTGAATCTCATTTCCTAATTGTTTAGTGATTCACTGGATTTCAGCGAAATCAAGAATATCTTCGCCTCTTGACTTAGAATCCGCAAGGGAAGATGAATTTCAAGGTGACTCAGAGCACTCACCTGAAGGTACTTCAATCACACTGGCAGTAGGGGTTGAAGTTGATCTACTCCTTTTCCTTATTAATCCCTGTGGGAGAAAGTTTATCAACTGCATCAGACTTGATATGTTAAAATTGTTATATAAATCAGTGGTGCAGTAACACAGTAGAGTAAGTACAGATAACTTACTGGCTCGTGATTCTCAGGATCTGATTCTTCAGCCACAGTTGGAGTTCTTGACCTCTTTTTAGCAGGTCTACTCGTAGAGGTCTGGGGGATCTTCCTTTTCCCTTTGCTCTTGCTTGGTTTGTCAGGGGTCTGTGATAGAGAAAATCAGTTACTGGTCTTCACTTACAAATTAACATGTAGACCAATAAAGAATAAAGGGATACCTGCTCAGTGTCAATTTCAGGATATAGAGGATCTCCATCAAGTACTTTGACATCCTCTACAGTAAGATATGGACGCTGCCCGTTAAAAAGAGATATGAAGAAGTGAAGAGATTGCTTCCGAAAAAATTCTCCTCTGAGTTGAGTCCACCAGGTTTGGTACTCTTCACTGACTTCTCCAGAAATTTCTAGTTCGTGGCATTGGTCCAGATTTGGGAAGCTGGCGGGTCGCAGGGCGGATACAAGATTGACGCATCTTCATGAGCAGGGGTGTCCTTGCTTGGTCGCCAGGCCGAAAACATGTTCAAGCTTTGGATTGGAGGATAAGGCAGAAGCTGAGATAAGCCAAACTGTCTGGCAAACAGTTGGGGGACATACACTTCAACGCCTTGTTCACCCTTGTCAGAGGAAAAAAGGGGAAGATCTGCCATAGAGACACATTGAAGAAATAGCCTTCTCCCTTCTTCACATTGGGTCAGCAGAGGGTAGGAAACCATCCTTTAGGACTTTTGGATGTGTCTTATAAAGAAGCATCTGAGCCACTGAAGAAGCTAGCCCTAAGACTCTGTCTTCTGCAATCTTGTTAAGCTCAGGGGGTGCCAATCCAGGAAAGTACATTTGGGACCAGATCTCTAAGATCCAGAGAGGTCCAGCAACTTTGCAGTTGAGGGGTGAGGTAGACAAAGTATGTAGGCACCGATACAGATAAGGTAACACTAATTGGCCAAGGCCAATCTCTTCGCGAGCATATAGAATCTCCGCCATTCTATTATAGGTTTTTATCATCTTATTGGCAGTTGAATAAAACACAAATTTGTTAAGCTAAAAATCTAGAAAGGCTATCCCACCTATATCGTCCTTATGGGCTCAAAATTTGGCTATCCAATTTTGCCAGCTCCGAGTTGGGGGTTTTGGAAGGCTGATCTACAGAACATCCGATTTCGGATAATCATTGGCATCAAAGGGTTTTCTACCTAGAGGAAAACCTAGTCCAGTATGTATATCTAGCAGGGTGACACTAGCTTGCCCAAATTTTAAGTCAAAAGCATTGGCGGATGAATTGCACAGACTGATCAAGGGCATAAGGGCACACTTGTTTCCCCCTTTTGGGTTGAGTGAGAAGCTGATGTTGAGAGCTTCATCAATCTCTGCTGCTCGCCACCTGCTCTCGTCGAGCGTTCGTCTTTCATGATACCATTGTGTCATTGCCGGGGTTGGAAGCGGCCAGGAAGAAGATGCTACTGGGACCTCATAGTGATTAGAGGTTTGCCAGTCTCCACATGTAACACCTCTTTGACGGAAGGCTACCAGAAGAAGTCGTGAATCATCAATGAATGGAAAGACGAAATCTTGACGAAGTGCCTGTTGTCGCGGACCCAATCCAGCACGGCCGTAATCGTCGGGTGGCGTGAGTGAAGTTTGATATGCACTTCCGACCTCGATAATTTTGGAGGTGATTCTTTTCTTTCCCCTAAGTGCTTGGGTGTATTGAATTTCGAGGGCCATGGTTTATATGGTTTGAGATGTTGGAAAAATGGAGGTGGAGAAATGATTTGTCGATTCTTAATTTGGGTTTTATAGAATCTGAAAGGGGTTCTCTGAATTGGAATGATAAGATTGACAGCGGTCGAGGGTTTCGGGAACAGTTCTCTGAACTCAGTTTGGTAAAGTTGCGGTGTTAGAGGGAACGACGCAGCGTTTCAGTTTTTAAATGGGTTCGAATTGGGCTTTCTAACCTTTATCAATTTCGTTGAGTTCTCAATTTCAAGACTGGAGGGCAATGTATGGGCCCAAATTGACATTTGTCCGAGATTGTGGATCGAGGCCCAAGAGGTTATTTTGTTTAAGAATAATCTGATACATTAAATCTTTCCTTCTTAGAAAGGAATTGGGGTTCTTTTGGGAATCCGAAAAGGAGGTGGTTTAAGGTAATTGAATCCTGATTGATCTCCGAATCTATTATGTTGCTTGATACGCAAGTATTAGGGTTTGGCATTCTCTATATAAAGAATTCTTATACAACTACAACCATCTTACAAACACACAACCTTTTGCGCATCGCAAATCTTGCAAAGTCTCCCCAGAGCATCTTATGCGCACTACCTCCACAAACCGCAAACAACCACCATTCATCCTCGCTACAACTTTACGCCCGCCACCGGTCGCTGTATACTTTCACGGTTGTCGAAGTGTGCTTTGCATTCGTGTCGAGAGTCGCTAAGACCTATCGCTTCTAGCATCCGCATATCGTAGCACACCTGCACCATACGTACAGAGCCGCACACTGCGCCATACGTACAGAGTCGCACGCTCGCCTCGTGTCTGCTTTCGCTGAAGCACCCAGTGTCAGTCGCTACGCCAGTAGCAAATCGAGTCGTTACTCCAGTAACAAAACAAAAACCAATCTGCTATAGGTTGGAGGAGAACTATTCCCCACGGTCTTGAATTATTGCTCTGCTTTGCATCACAGGATCGAAGTAAGATTACTCAATCTACAATAGGTTGAAAGAAAATACTAATATACTTTGTTAGGTCTTGTTCGAGCCTCTTACGCCCGGCTAGTCAACGCCAGTGTAACAGTCGCTTGGTTAAGAAGTCAGGAATTGGGAGCAGACAGATGCACTCGCCAGAGATACACTAGCCAGAAGTACGCTCGCCAGAGGTCGTCCGCATCAAAGTTGTACTTAACTCAAAGGTACTGGCACGCTCGCGCACATCGCAACAGGACTCAAGTTGACGTCCGCCACCCCCACGTGTTGACCGTTCGCCGGGTGCTAAATCCGCTACGAACACTCTCCTGAACAATATCTAATGAAGACAATCTCACTATGGAGCGAAGAACTTGAGTGCAACGAGAGAATAGTTAGGTTGTGAATTATGCCAACATTCAAAACTAACAATTTTTATGCCAACAGACTGAACCAACAATTGTTTTTTTTCTTACAAGGTTTGCATTTCATAAAAACTATTAGGAATTGGAATATCCTTATAACCTGTTATTCCAATTCCTGATGCAAATAGATTATACATCTCACACAACACAAAATTGAGTTTACTTCCATTTCAGCTTGATTCCTTCACGTCGTGGATGAGATCAAGGTGCCTGGTTTAAGAAGCCAACATCAGATCATCAGACACTGTCATACTAAAAAGATTGACAATTGCTGCCTTAGAATAGCACTGGTCATATTCGATGAAGTTGTAAACTAACCAAATCTTCTTCTCGCTCTGTTATATTAGGTTAGGTACGTTACGTAGCTGTGGTTCCTGCTTCAACATGGGTGATTTGAAAGTTGGCAAGTAGTTAAATTTCAACATTTACATACCATTGTAAGACATAGTTAGATTCCAGAAACAATATACCAATGCACATTTGCAGATAGAAAAATAAGACTGCTAAATGCATGGTTTCCTTGTTTGATTTAATTGATTGCTTTATTCAAGTGCATGGGGGAATTCGCAATTATTTTGTCATCACCATGAAACACGAGTTCTTTTCGATGAAACACGAGTTCCTCTCTAGTTTCAAGAGAGCTTTTGTGTGGAATCCGATTACAAAAACCAATAATATATGCTAATCTGCAATCGCATGCAGAGCATGCAATCCTTCGAAGAAACAAAAACACGTAAGAAAAATAATACATGATCGAAAAATAAATAAACTGATGTTTAGGCTCCACCATAGATGGCTGGCCTTACATTAATATATATACAAACTTCCTCTTATCTTTCTCAGATTGATCAGAGTACACACTCTCAGTGCTCTCTACCATAAGAATAACTTCAATTTTTATTGACAGAAATCGGAATCACATTGATGGGATCTTCCTAATCCTAGCTTTAATCTATCTGCTCTCCAGCTTAAGGAGCTTTGAGTTTTTAAATCGATTGGCAAACAAAAAAAGTTGGAGCTTAAGGGCATGTGTGACCCAAAATGAGGGCAAGCTAGCATACAATAAGTGGATACCAAAAAAAAAAAAAAAAGACTTGCTAATTAACAGTCTTGCTGAATACTATTAATAGATCACAAGGGAGATCGTAATACTAGCTATTCCACCAACAAGCTAATGTTACGAAAAGAAGAAATTTTCTTAAGGGTTTGTATGACTCTGATGGAATTTGGCATGAGGATGTTCAAGGTATGGAAAAAGTAGTAACAAATTACTTTGGAAAAATGTTTGAAGCTTCAGAGGTTGATACATACTCACTTAATTAGACTATAGAGGCCATTGATCCATGTGTGACGGTCGATATGAATATGCAGCTGTGTAGTGATTATTCAGGTGAGGAAATTAAACAGGCTGTTTTTCAAATGTATCCGACTAAGGCACCAGGTCCAGATAGAATGTCCCTGCTATTCTTTCAACATTATTGGGAACTTGTTAGTGATGAGGTAGTGGCAGCGGTCCAGAATTTTTTACATACGGGTCATATTCTAAAGCAGATCAATTACACCTATGTCTGCTTAATTCCCAAAGTTGAGCAGCCGGAGAATATGGCAGATCTACGTCCTATTGCTTTGTGTAATGTGATATACAAAATTTGTTCCAAAGCTTTAGCAAATCGACTGAAGGTAATCCGTCCTGACATTATTTCTCTTTTTCAGAGTGCTTTCGTTCCTGGTCGATTGATAACTGATAATATATTAGTGGCTAATAAAGTTGCACATTTTGTGCATAATAAGAGATCCGGTAGAGGTTATGTGGCTCTGAAACTTGACCTTAGTAAAGCCTATGATCGTATGGAATGACATTTTCTGGAACGGGTGATGCTTTGTTTTGGTTTCAGCTCCCGTTGGGTTCAGGTGATCATGAAATGTATTACTACTGTTCGATATTCTTTTTTGATCAGGGGAAAAGCTCGAGGCTACTTGACATCAACTCGCGGGTTGAGGCAAGGAGATCCTCTCTCCCCTTATTTATTTTTACTAGGATCTTAAGGTTTATCGGCTCTTCTGTGTAAAAGGATGCAGACGGGTGAGTTACCAGGTATTAAAGTTTGTGATTGAGCTCCACCTGTGAATCACCTTTTGTTTGCTGATGATATAGTATGCTTTATGCGGAGGCCTCAGTAGAAGCTAGTAGTGTGGTGAAGGAGCTAGGTACTTGATGTATACAGCAGAGCTTCTGGTCAGCGAGTGCACTTTGATAAGAGTTCAATGGTCTTTAGTGAAAGTGTGAATGAGGAGACGGGTTTGGTTATATCAGATTTATTAGGAGTGCAGGTTGTGGAATCACATGCAAAATATCTGGAATTACCAAATTATGTAGGAAGGAAAAAAATCAGCGATGTTCTAGTATATTAACGAACGTTTGGAGTCCAAATTAGCTGCATGGCAAAGTAAATTGCTCAGTGGTGCTGGGAAACATATTTTAATCAGTGTTGTGGCTCAGGCTCTTCCAATTTATGCGATGAGCGTCGTGTTTAGACTTACGAAGAATTTTTGTGATGACTTGGAGCAGCTGTGTGCTAGATTCTGGTGGGGTAGCACCTTGTATAAGAAGAAAATACATTGGAAGAGATGGAATATTTTATGCAATCCGAAGGAATCTGGGGGCTTGGGATTTCGCAGCCTGTCAAATTTTAATTTGGCAATGCTCTCAAAGCAAACGTGGAGGGTGATCTCTAGTCCTTCTTCGCTGATTGCATCTATTTATAAGGTAAAATACTACCCAGACTATTCTTTCTGGGAAGCACAGGAACACACTTCTCCTTCCTATTCTTGGAGAAGTATTTTTGGAGCCAGGGTGGCGCTTAAAGAAAATATTTATTGGTAGGTTGGAGATGGTAGGCAGATAAAGACTTTTGTGGATAGTTGGATACCAGGTTCAGTAAAGGGCTGCCCAGAGATGATGATCCCTACTACTGAGTCAGTGTCCAAAGTTAGTGATTTTTTTTATGTGGTTATGGTGTCTAGGATATTGCCAAAGTAAAGAGATGCTTTTCGGAGGCTAATGCTACTATGATTCTGAGTATTCCTCTTAGCTCAAGTCCGAGCAGAGATCGACTTTGTTGGAAGCTCGCACTAGATGGACAGTTCTAAATGAAGACAGTTTATAGGTATGTCTTTATTAATTCTTCCAGTTATCATCATATTCATCCAACAATTAGTCAGACTTTTTGGAAAAAAATTATGGAAAACTAATATTCCGAATAAAGCAAAAGTGCATGGGTGAAGAGTTTGCCTATATAGTCTTCCATCTCTGGGAAGTTTATTATCCAAAAGACCAGTGGTGGAAGGTACTCACTGTGTGTTGTATGGTATAATTGGGGAATCGACTTTACATTTGAGTAGAGATTGTGCTTTTATGAAAGAGGTTATTCGGTCTCATCCTCATCTTAGTACTGTTTTCTACCGTTAGAGTAGTGTGCATGAGTCTGCTGTCGAATGGTTATGTTATTGTGCTAGTGAACTCAGTTTACCTCACTTTGGAGAGCTTCTTTTTATGCTATGGTCAGTTTGGAAAGAGAGAAATGAGAGAGTATGGAACAATAAGTCGATGGTGGCCTTGGATGTTTGTTCACAACTAGAGGATCATCTCAGACAATTCAGAGTTCATAATCTGATAGTACCTAGGAAGGTTCTGGGGAGAGGATCTGTGAGATGGAAAGCTCCATCTCTGGGTCTATATAAGATTAATGTGAATGGGGCTTATTCTCCTCTCAGTCGTAAGGAGGGATGGGGATTTATTATACGAGACCATTCAGGATGCATGTTGGCTGGAGGTGCAGGACCGGCAGCAAGCTTGGTGTCGGCAGAACATGCCGAACTAGTGGCATGCAGCAGGGCTGTGACATTTGCAGAGAATCAGGATTTTACTCCTGCAATTTTGGAGACTGATGCATCGGAAGTGAAGCGCCAACTGGAGATGGTAGCAGTTCCTAATACCTCGAGATTGGGGAGAATGTATGATGATTTGAAGACACAGATTCAGAGTCAAGGAAATTGGATGGTGTCTCATACTCGACGATCAGGGTAAAAAGGCTGCGCATTGCCTGACAGCTTATGCTTGTTCTTAAGATAGGGATGAATTTTATTTCTCTACACCTTCTTTTCTTAGAGCTATTATTGCAGCGGAATAATGTAATGTTTAAACTGTTCAAGGAAGGTTAATTTCGTAACTTCTGTTGTGTGTCTTGACCTAATTAGACTAGAATAGTAGTTACCTTAGTAGATAGGGAATCCCTGATTACTTGGAATACTTGATGTAATGCCTATATAAAGGCCTCCTTATCTATTAATAAAGTAACGCTTTGCATCTATATTGTTTCTCCTACAACACGTTATCAGCACGTAGTTTCTAACCCTAACCCTAGCTTTTTGCCGAAAGAAAAATTTTCAGCAACCCTAGCTTTTCTGCCGGCAACTGCTTGTCGGCAAAGAAGGCCCTCCCCAAAAATCACCTTCTGCCGGCAACTGCTTCGTCGGAAGAAAGAGAAAAAAATTCTCAGGCACCAAGCTCTGCCGACAACCATTTTGTCGGCAAAGAAAAGAAACCCCTCAATGCACTTCTGCCGACGGCAGCCTTGTCGGCAGAGACTGACGATTCTCAGGGCACCAGTAATTCGCTCTGAGCACTCATGGTGCATCTGCTCAATGGTCGGACGATGCAGCTCGACGCCGCCCCAAAGCCGGCGAGCCCAGAACGACGTCTCCTTCTCCCAGTTGTGATCCCAGCGCCGATGGCTGGTTCCCTACTCCGCCGTCGCCCTCGACTGGACTTTGAAGCTTGAAGTCGCAGCCCAGCGCCGCCTTCGCCTAGCAGCATCAACGAGGAGCATCGATAGATTATGCAGCCTCTGACGACGTCCCTGCCCAGCGCTGCCCTCAAATTCGGCAGCGACCTAGCGTTGCAGCATGCGATTTTGCTCGACCCGATTCAGGCAACCCGACCCGTCTGCCAGTGGTGCAGCCCAGGTCTGACCCGGTTTGCCAACCCGACCCGGTTCGGCTCAACCCGGATCTTCTGATCCGACCCAGGGGCAAAACGGTAATTGTACTTACCTAAGATAAAACGTTTTTACCCTACGGGTTAAAACAGTTACTGCAGTATTTCTTTATTAGTTTTACTGTCCTGAATATGGTGAATATGACTAACCATATGTTTTTTCTTTTCCATGAAATTTATTGCACGACGCATCGCGATGTAATTGCGAGGATTATTTCGTTGCACGTACATGGAAGAGCATCTCAAATTTGCACAAGGATCAGAACCGAGTCCTTAAGCGCAATTTTTAAACGCAGTTCATTTGGCGAACTAGCATGTATGATTTAATAAAAGTTCTCGTTTTTTCGCAATTTCAATTATTTGAACTTGTGTATATGTGTTGGAACTTGTGTGTTTTTCAGGACGATACAAAAGGGCCCCACCCACCCCTGCATATCACAGTATTTAAGGGGTAACTGTGATGTTACCGTCCAAAGTTGTGCTTGTGGCTGTGATGTCACTGTGAACCACAACTCTTCGTGACTATTTTATCACAATTCTGACATAATATTGTCGATGCTTGTGACGATCCTAAGGGAGTCACAAATGGGACAAACTCATGATGTGTGACGGAAATTGTCACTGTAACATCGATATGTGACGGAAATTGTCACAACAAATTGAATTGAGTAACCAGAATCTTGGTCTCGACCATTCAATTCCTTCCCTCTTGTTCTTTTGATACAAAGAAACAATTGACCATAAAATGCGCCTAGAAAATGGCCATTGAAAAAAGAGAGAATCATGTCATTGATATGGTTCTATCGGTTCAATAATTGCAAATAATGCAATCATATGGTCAATGTATACAAGAGATACATGGAAGAAGATGAGAGTATATCCTCATGATTACGGATTACAAAAGCAAAAGATAATTTGCGATAAATATGAAGCATATGACTTCAATTTCATAGTCAAAGTGACTACAAATCCGTTGATTTTGTGTAGGCATAGACCTCACATGTGTGACTAATGGTACTTACTCGATACACTCTTTATGGTCAAGATCTCGATATAACCGTTGGCATTTTGATGTATATATGGTTCGATTCCCTAAAAAGTTATATGTGAATGCAATGAATCGCATTACACATTTACATGGCATGTTGATTGAGTTCACCAATCTAATTGGGGATGTTAACTCGAAAAATCACAAAAGACAAAATGAGTGACTCGCGAGAAACTGCGATCCGCCAACTTGGCCGCGATCCGCCAACTTCGCGATCCGCCAAATTGGCCGCGATCCGCCAGGCCTCGCTCGCCATGGCCACTCGCCAGCTTGGCTGCGATTCGCCAGGCCTCGCTCGCCATGGCCACTCGCCAGCTTGGCTGCGATTCGCCAGGCCTCGCTCGTCAAGAAACAAATAGACATGCTTACGTACATAAGCGGATGCATGCGCATTGCCTGGCCTCGGCCTCGGCACTCTTGCGCCCACCAAAGCCCGCCTTGCCTAGCCTCGGTTTCGGCCTTGGCTTGGCTTGTGCGCTGCTTGGACTACAGCTCCGCCACAACCACATGCTGCCGCCCCCTCGGTCTCCGGACCTTGGCACGCACACGGCCCGCCTAGCAGCGCCCCTGCCCCAGCCTCGGCATTGGCCTGCACACGGCCCGGCATGCAGCCATCTCGGCCTTATAAGCCCATGCACTCACCCCATCACGTCTTGGCTTCGGCCTCGGCATGCCTTTGGCTCTTTAGCATGGCATCGGCCTCGTCAGGTCCTTGTTTTATGCCTTGGTAAGCCTTAGCTTTGGCCTAGGCTATCCATCGGCAACTCGCATGACCTCGACTCCAACATCAAGCCTCGGCCCCATAAGCCTTTGCTTTTGCCTCGACACGCCTTGGTTTTGGCATGCCTTGACATTTGCTCGGCCTCGGCCCGCCCGTGCACCACCTCGGCTTTGGCCTTGGCTAGCCTAGCACGCGCCTATGCATGTTTGACCCTGGCCCTTCCTTGCCTTGTTTCGGCTTGGCTCCCATTCTAGCTTGGTTTCGGCCTCGGATAGCTAGCTCATGGCATCGGTCTTGGATACTTGGTTTAGACATTTATGTCTCTATAGTATCGATGTTGGCTCACTCTGGTTGTTTTCCGGCTCTATTTTTGAGCGTTAACGGATGTGTCTAGTACGCCTTTAAGCATGCCTATGTTTTATCTTATGATACTACACGCCATGTTGCACACTCTATAGGAATTGAGTATATATTCCGGTTTATATGTCTTGGCATAAAACCCTTGTCTCTACACTTTTATGAATGTATCATAGAGACATTGAGTGTGTAGCTAATCTTTATCGAACCTTGATCACCACTTAAAGATATTGGTGCCAACGTTTATCACCTTGAAACTCATTGTGAAAATTGAAAAGATTTCTTATGTATCGCTTCTAATGAATGCACACAACTTAAGAGTCAATATTGTGAATGTATTTCACGTATATTATGATTCGGATTCTTTGAATCGGCGACTCATGTAGACTCTTCTATACATCGTCCGAAATTTTGGACATGACTTGATGATCCATATATGCAAGAAAGCTATGGACATCGTTTCTTTTGAGCAAAGAAGCTATTGGGATCAAAGATTACCAAAAGAATATTTGGTAGCGTCATGAGCAATGCACAAGGCTCAAGGATGACAATAACGTCACCCAAGTCTTCCTCCAAGTCAATGGAAGCACCATCTATGCATTTAAACGTGCATATGATCCCCCTTATGATCCTTAATTAGCTATGCTCAACATATGGAAGCTGAATCTTTAGCAAAGTTTTGGAGTAACGCCCTCCTACGCTAAAGGCAATGATACATAAGATGATGGCTTTGATGCCTTCTCATAGTCCAACTTGAGACACAATGATACTATGGTGATATACCTCATGGTTAAACTCAAGCCATAACACTTAGATGTTATGAAGCATCTTCACAATGATTGAAAAGTAGCAAAAGCCTAAAATTTCTGGTTTGTCAGCTCACGGACTCGTCATTGTGAGGACCGGTTTACCTACTTTTAGGCCGGTTCTTGATGTGAAATTTGGTCCACCGATTCCTAACATCCCTGGCTACCTGCTCATAAAATTTCAGAGTCATTGGACACATGGAAGGTGCTGAACCACTCGACACAAACGTTCACTGACCCCCGGTGACTATTCCGACCGGTTCGATATGTTTCCGACCGGTTCCGGCAATGAGGCCAGCGGCGTTGGAATCCTAACACACGTGCCTACCTACTATTAAAATTTGGTGGCATTTGGTATTCTGGAACATAGTGAAACGTTTCAGGAAGCATACATACATGTTACATTTTGTAACGGAATGCATCTTGTTAACGTATAAGTGTTAACGATCAATACCCTTTACCGTCCACATACTTTATGTGCCATATTGCGCTACCACAAGCGCTCAATGATGGGTTATTTGATTATGAATAACGTCTTTGAATAAGACGTCAGCTTCCACCTATAGTCCGCTATATAAAAACCTTAACAGGCGATCTCGTTTATGTCACTTTTTGATGAGCCAGTCTCCCCGTCGTTAGGGGGAGAGAAGAACAAGTTTGTTCAAGTAGAACGACTTGGCATTGTCGTGGTTTGTCCCCACTGTGCCTCATCATGTTCCCAAAGTCCCATAAATCAAAGTGACGAGATTTGATATACATGCTGCAAAGAGCACACTATTGGTCTTTCAAGGAAAAGATCGGAATAGTACTCTTGTATCAACATGCCTGTAAGGATTGATGTCCAAATCAATTGACATATTGTCATTCATAAATGGTGACATGGTGACTCCACAAAAGTGGTAGATGGTGTCACTAGGCCGTGACTCTCACAAGAAGTGTAGAGAGGGCACTTTGTTCGATATACACTCGCCGAATGCGAGTATGGCACAACTTGATCCTTGGATCAATGACAAATCATTCGTCTCATGGATTTTCTGGATTAAGGTCATCATTGGGGGACGCCTCAATGAGAAGCCAATCCATATAGAGATCTCTACAAATGCGAATTACACTAGTGTACATGAGTACGTGGTCTATGAGTTAGATATCGAATACACTCACTTCGTTGAAGCAAATACCAACGTTGTGAATTGGCCTACACGGAAAGATATGCGATCCAGTTTATACAAAGAGATAGGTTCTTGGTCAGGTGATGCCGACACCGTAAGTGTAAACCCTATCGATAATCTTTGATTGAAGCGTAGTGAGAAAAAGAGCATAAACTCACCTTATGGCGCAAGGTCTCTCACAAACGTCCTGGAATCGACTACGATGACATATGCTCTCGTAATGGAGTCATATCACACTCCACTACCTTGTCAGTTAGGTAGTTCCGAAAAACTGAACATGCAGCTTGTATCATCTCTATTGGGACGAAGTGAAGAGATATACCTAAACATCCTAAACGGATTAGTTTTCACCCAAGTCAAGTAAGCAAAAATCATGATTGAGTGACTACTTGATTGGAGATGGGATGAAAGAAATCATGCCTATTTGCGTGTAAACTTTGGATGAATTGTGATTGAAGTATCACTAATCCAACGTTAAGAATGATCGGATCTTGGGAATACTTGGTCTCGAATGTGAGAACCGTCAGTGATGAACTTGTTCATCTATCGGCTTATGGCAAACTAATGGATGTTAAACCAAAGCCTATATGTATCCCATGATTAGTCGATGTCTTGAGAAGACTCGTTTAGTCTATGTGACGAGAAGTCTTGGGAGATGAAACTCTCCATCTAAGTACCATGTGCGCAATCATGTACTTGTCATAATATGCTCGACTCGACATCTCATTCGCTATAAACTTATAAAGCCAAAGTGATGGCTAGACGCGCCCACGCAATGCCATGGTATATGGCGGTACTTCCTTTCAAGAGAGAAAGGTTTAGGCTAATTCGATCCCATCATGAAAGACACATCAATAGGCAATTCCAGATTCTGCCTAGTTCTGTACGTCAACTTCCCCGTGACCTACATGACAGCTCACTCATCGAAAAATGGTAAACTTGGTATCGTTGGAAAGCTCTATGTGTCTACTTTCCAAGAACACCAACCATTTGATCATAGCTATCATATTGAGTGAGTTATCGCTGTTTTAGCAAAGTAGGACGAATCTGTCCGGTAATTTACAGATCAGTCACATTCGACAGAGCTTTGTGATCAGCTCAGAACGAACCACATTGTGTACTTTATATCACTAGAAAGATATGGGTGTCTGGTTTCCAGAACTTTTTACGGTTCATTCATATCTACTATATCGAAAGAGTTATGACTGTTTAAGTACACTAAGGTCATGCTGCGTGTGAATCTGATTTTCAACGCGAACTCTAGTTTTGAGTTGTTGAGCAACCTTCTTCCTTAAGGCCAAGTAAAGCTAAGTGTAGCTGGTCTAATACAAGGATAACGTGGCCGTATTCAATGACTCGATCATTGGCCACGCTTACTTTTGAAGCTTGTGAGGAGCGTTTGTATACGCCATTAATCTAAACTCCGAGATTGAGTTACCAATCAGGGGGAGTTGTCTTGTAGACATCAGGGGGAGTCTACCTCACATGTAATCTTCAATTGTAGTTGGTGTGTTGTGCTCTTTTCCCTTCGACCAAGCTTTTTATTTTTTACCCAAGAGGTTTTGTTTTGCTTGGCAAGGTTTTAGCGAGGCAACATGTTATGCACCGTGTCACATTAGGTACGCGACACAAGGGGGAGTGTTCAAAGAAGGTTAATTCCGTAACTTCCGTTGTGTGTCTTGACCTAATTAGACTAGAATAGTAGTTACCTTAGTAGATAGGGAATCCCTGATTACTTAGAATACTTGATGTAATGCCTATATAAAGGCCTCCTTATCTATCAATAAAGTAACGCTTTGCATCTATATTGTTTCTCCTACAACATAAACTTCTTTTTCGTTAATAAATTCTTGTAAACTGATTCAAAAAAAAAAAGTCATCGAATTTCCAGGATACGAATCAACTCCCTTCCAAATCAAAATTAACTGTAATATAATTTTAAAGACCAAAAGGAATAGGAATAGAAATAATCAACTCCGGTTGGCTGCTTTAGAAAGGAAAGCACCATTTATTCCACTATTGATTTACTTAAAATTTCTTTAGACAATTCAGTTCACCATAGCTAGCAAGCTTTTCCTCAGTTATACTTAAAAATATTATCAGTCTAGTCTATTCTTTTGAACTAGTTTATTCTATATTGGTGGGCTTCAAGCTTGACCGTATGCTCAATCCTGTGATTCCTGTCTATGAAGTTGTTGGTGTGGAAAAATTCGATAGAAATCATCCTCACCTACTTGTTTTGACCGGAGTAGGAAAGAACGTTCCTTTGTTGGTAAAACGGGTTTTGTTATCTGCCCAAGGAAAGGAAACGAAGATGAAAACCAAGAACATTATTTACAATTAGAAATTAGGGAAATTTAATAAAATTAGTTAAACTCCAATCGAAACTAGACAACAAACCTATAACAAAAAATCATAACGTACAAAAAAGTCCAGGCCGTATCCAGAGTTTAGACATAACATCCCCGCCCCTATTATGTTTAATGGTTTCACTTAAGGGCTTAAGGCACCCCACACCAACCGCTATTTAAAAGAAAAAAGTAATTAAACTTCTACGAACAAACAGAGGCGCAAATGAATATAAATCGTATATCATGAATATAAATTATAGGGCTGGGCATCCGGATTTCGGATCGGATTTGAAGCAAATCCATATCCAATCCGAATTATTCGGTTTGAGATTTTCTTCATCCGTATCCGAATTTTAAAATAGCGATCCGAATATTAAACCAATCCGGATTTCCGGATCAGTTCGGATCGGATTCGGTTTTTATCCGAATTCAAAAAGCCTACTTTCTTAGGAATTAAAATTTCAAAATGCATCAAACAAGCCATAATCATAATTCCATAAAATGATTAAAATTAATTACTATAATCATAAAATCCATCACCATAACTATAATTCTATACTTAGTACATAACCAAATTTAAATTTATCATAAAGGGTTGACATGAGAGAATGAATTGGGGTGTTAGGGATTTTATATGGATAGATCATTAGATTAAGTGTTGGAGAGTACATGGTAAAGACATGGAACCAACGAATAATAATGCGATACGTATGTAAAAAGTATATAAATGTAAATTAAAAAAATTTTGGATCGGATCGGTTTTTTTCGGATGGTTTATGAGGTTGATCCAAATCCAACCCGGTTTAAAACGGATCGGATCGGTTCATTATTTTTCTCACCTCAAATATTTTAGATCGGTTATCCAACCCGGAAATTTCGAATGGATCGGTTCGGATTCGGGCCAAATTCGGATTTATGCCCAGCCCTAATAAATTATATAAATTTATATATATATATATATATATATATATCAGTTCCTATCCAGAGCGAAGATTCGCTTTGAAATTAACGTGTGAATTCTTTTTTTGACTCATTTTTCGGTCACATTTTCACATCTCTACCGTTCAAACGGAGGCGTGTTGAGAATATACATCTCACATGGAAAAATGGGACATAGCCTGCGAGGTTATAAGAGTTGGGGTTACTCCATCTATTACTAATTAGTTTTGGATTGGAATTCAGATTACTTTATCATACTTTGATATGTACAACCTTGATTGTTTAATTAGCTGTCAACGCATGACAAAAAAAAAACAATATGTATCTTCTATATAAAGAATTAAAGATGGCTAGGGGTAGCACTTGCATCCACACCCAAGTTTTGGTTGCACTAGCCTCTGCTCTGATTAGTACGTATTTTAATTAGCTCTCTCTCTCTCTCTCATATTAGTTCTTTTATTTTCATTTTTTCTGTAAGGATTGCATTCTGTTTGAAATGATTAGGATTTCACTCATTTCAGTTTTGTGCTATTTCAATATATATATTATGAAGATGATAATACGGGCACTAAATTTTGCCAAAGGAGGATTGAGGTCGAGTGGCACCCGCCTTCACCCTCCAAAGTTTTAGATTTGGGGAGGAGTTTGATTTGTAGTTTTACTGATTCATAGACTTCACCCAAATGCATATATAGTTCTGATTTCTAATTTAAAATTTAGAGAGAAATTTGATTTCTAATTTGATTGGTGTATTCATACAAATTTGATTTCTAATTTGATTGGTGTATTCATACTGAACTTTGAGGAGAGTACTGCACTGTGCACGTCAACTAGAAGACCTCTTCTATCATTGTTTGATAGGTTGAATGGACTAAATTTTCAATATATATGGTATGTATGAATTGGTTCCCTTTTTTTCTGTTTTTCTTTTTAACGTTAAATAATTTTGTGTATTAGCAAGTTCAGCAACAACCATAATATACTAATTAATTCGTGCTTGTACTGTGTGAAAAGACGTATTCACATAAAGTTCAGTGTACATTTCTACGTATTAACACAGATTCCGTCATTGAAAGTGTCATTTTGGTAATCCTTGAGTCCTTGTAGCGCTAACATTCCTATATGATGGCACAGGGTCCAAACAACTTTTGGGAATTATAGTATTTCTATCTCTGATTATTGTTAAAATATGATCGATCCTGCAGATGGACAGAATAAGAATTCCAGCTATGCCTAATTCACCTTTACAAGCAACCACCGGATCTCGCAACCACAGGTAATAATTAAGGTACCGATAAATAAGCTAGCTTAGCCCATACTCCGATATGGTCGCCTCCCTTGACAATAATGTATACCACTCTCTATCTGAACATATATGCAGTCTAAAAGCCGGTGAAGAGTATGCTGAAGGGGTTAACTGGGATGACCTTGGGTTTGGACTGATTCCGATCGACTACATGTACACCATGAAATGCTCCGATGGAGAAAACTTCACTCAAGGACAGCTCTTGCCCTTTGGAAAGATTGAGCTTTGCCCATCTTCTGGAATACTAAATTATGGACAGGTACGTAGGTCAGCAATATATGTTATTTCATTTCTGTAACAGTGCGAGCTCGAGTCTAGTAGTATTTTTCTGCTACCGTTCTGATACTTTGGAATATTCTTCAGTACTCCCATGTATATGATACCCTCATTTACTAATTTGACGACAAAATTTATTGTTATGGTGGAAAATAGAGTGATTGTTTGGATAATTATAGTTTTGTTAGTTATAATTACTTCACCTTCGACATATTTATAAATTTATGAACAAATGGTTGTCGATGTGGTAAATTGGTTTAATTATATGTAAATATATAAAACAAATGTTGTAAATTTGTTGTCAATGTGTAAGTTTAGTGTAAAAAATAGTAAATTTTGTTCAGATAGTAAATTAAGGATACAGTATACATAAATGTATTGTAGACGACCCCCTAAAGCTTTAGGGTTAGAACTTAAAACCTTGGAACACTCACTTATTTGTTGTCTGCAGGGGATATTCGAAGGTCTTAAGGCAATTAGAACAGAAGACGGCCGTGTTATGCTGTTTCGGATCGAAGAAAATGCTGTGAGAATGAAGATGGGTTCAGAGAGGATGTGCATGCCGTCTCCATGCGTTGAGCAGTTTGTTGATGCTGTGAAGCAAACAGTCCAGGCTAACAGGCGTTGGGTACTGAATATATTCTTAGTTACATATTTATGACTTATAAACTATTTTTAGGTATTGGAACACACTGCATGTTTATGGATCAATTAGATATATATTGAAATGTAATTTGTGCCTTTGTATAGGTACCACCTCCAGGAAAAGGATCACTTTATATTAGACCTTTGCTCATAGCAAGTGGATCTAATCTGTTTTTGGAGCCGGGAAAAGAGTATACATTCCAAATATTTGCTTCTCCAGTTGGTAGTTTTCACAAAAAGGTAAGAGTAAACCATTTCATCTTGCTGGATAATATAAGGGAAATAGAAGGTAAGAATTTGGGGTCTGGTTGTTAAGCATCCGATGTCTTTCGACGATGGATGAGACAGCAGAAAAAAGAGGCCGGGTGTTAGTTTGATATATATCGTCAACACAACTGATCATTACAATCTTTGACAGCTATAATCGTGATTTTATTCTGTGATAGGGAGCCATCAATGTGTATGTTGAACGTATTTTCCATAGAGGTTCTAGCTCCTGGTGGAACTGGAGGTGTCAAGTCTGTCACCAATTACTCACCTGTAAGCATGCTCATATGTAGAACTACTTGATCATATGTTATGTTTGTTGGTATTTGGAGGAGGAACACGAAAACAAATTGATATATATCTTCTGTACTGTACTTTTTTTTTTTTTTTCCTTAAAGACGTACCAGCCATTAAAGCAAGCAAAGGCCAAGGGTTTCTGTGATATCTTATTCCTAGATTCGGAAACGGGTAAAAACATCGAGGAGTTTCCAGCAGCTAACATTTTCATTCTGAAGGTTAATTTGGCCCGTTTGTTACTTACTTTTAGGGTTTTATATATAGTGTTTTTTGCTGAAGGGTAATATATAAGTATATATTTTTGATGTACATGTAGGGTAATGTGTTATCAACTCCAACATTGAAGCTTGGAACTATCCTCCCTGGAATAACCCGTAAAAGCATCATCGACATTGCCCTTGATTTTGGTTACAAGGTGATCTACAGGTTTCATTGAGCTGAAACTTAATATATCACATAATTTTTCGGAAAATTAACTTTCACATCATGAATTTCCACTAATTGTCAAACAGGTTGAGGAGCGTGTGATCCCAGTGGAGGATTTACTTGAAGCTGATGAAGCTTTCTGCACAGGAACTGCTGTGGTTGTCAGCCCAATTGGTTCAGTAACTTATCAAGACAATAGGCAAGTGCAATATCCGGTACAGATGATATGATAGTGAAAATGATTCAATCAAAACTACAATCCAGTCCCCTTTTTTTCTTGTAAAATGCATGTATGGCTATATATTGCAGGGTTGAATACAAAACAGGAGAAGGATCATTGAGTAAGAAACTGTATGAAACGCTAACAGGAATCCAAACAGGTCGTCTTGAGGACAAGAAGGGGTGGACGCTAGAGGTCAAATGAACTCTGAAGCCCTATTGGAATTTCAAACTTGGCTCAATGAAATTTTTTTCTCATTGAATATTATTCTCCTCTGGCTTCAAATGACCTCAATTTTTCTTCTGAATTTTGAACTTTTTTCTTTTAATTAGTCTATATATACTTGGTAGTCCAAATTGGACACTTGGAAGCACACTGATTGATTTTTTTTTTTATCAAAAGCAAATTTATTTATGGAACGTGGAGTTTGTTTGTGACTTAAATAAATAAGTCAATCATAGAAAAATCAAATATTTCACATTTGATTGACACTTCCTCTGGAACTAAGAGATATTACCGTGGAATGCAATAGTGCAATAAAAAAGAACTAAAAAATCTAAACACACAAGATTTACTTTGTTCGTAGTTTGACATTATTTAACTGTGCTAAGAACAAGTCATTCCAAATATCTGTTATTCCTGGTAAGCACCAGTGCATACAATCATCATGCTTCTTCCCACCAGCGGTGGATGGATGGGCATCAGCTCTGAACTCACTTAAGTGGGTTATGTCCAAAATATGGAAACCTGACCCTTCAAGGGCCTTGTACAGGTGTTGATTCACGAGTCGTGCCTCCACATTTGTTCCATTATTCTTCAATGAGAAGAGTTCTTCAACCTGAAAAATCAAACCATGACTTTAAGGATTTACCTTATGAGGAATACAAGAAAATGTAGCTAACTAAGGACATCGAAGGGGTTCGTGCATCAAGTAAATGAAGCATTAAATCAGTTCTTGATAGTGTTACGCAAATCACCTGCTCAGGTAATAAAGGGTTTTGCCGGTTACAAGAACCACCATGGTTCCAGTCACCTCCTTCAAAATGTCTAGGTGATTGAGTACGAAAGAATTTGATTGCACCAGGCTTCAGTCTCTTCTGTACAAATGTTACCTACAAAGAACACATAAATACAACTGCATAATGAAATCGCATGCTTTGGACTCTAGTACTCTATAAACTTAACTGGTATAAGAAACATGACCACAAGAATACTCCCACTTGGTAACAACATTAAGCTCTCATCTTAAAAGTTGCTTACCATGTGTTTCAAAACCATATCGAGTCCAACATCAGGAAGTACAGGAGGAACCACAGGTTGACCATTTTCAAACATAAGCAAAGGCGACTTTATTGGGTCGAACTTTGCAGGAGCCCACCACCTGTTGACAAGAACCAAAAGTTCAAATGGGAACAATTCAGCCATATTAGTGAGGCACAATTAAGATCCTAATTTGTTAATTTTCAATTCAAACACTGTTTTCTTCCTATGAATAGCATCTTTATAGCCTTTTGAAGATAGATTGGTTTATAAAAGTGCATTTATATCCCTGGTGCATTTCATGGAAGACCAACAAGCTCTGAGGAGAACACAAATTGTTTAGTGCTTGTCTTTTTTTATGTATTACACGCTATTTTTCATCAAATATATTCTCACTCACAAATCATATTATGAAATAGCATCATGAATTCATGATTGTCGATAAAAAGCAAGTCTTGTAATCCCTGACTCTGACAAGAGAACTAATCTCTGACGTCAGTACAAGTAACTTATGATAACTTAGGGTTTAGCAACGGCAAAGTACTATTAAGGCCGATATAAGATTCCAGGCAAAGTACTATTAATGGCCAAGTAACTTAAGGTTCAAGCAAATAACAATAGAAATAACTTATTGTTATTAAGGCCGATATGCTAAATATACTTGTATGCAGAATATTTATGAAGTTCTAAACGTATTTGGAACATTTATAGCAACGGCATATTAGAAGGAAACTAATTACCAGTGTCCTGTGTTGAAGATGAGAATGTCATGAAAGCTTAGAGACTCTGCCCATGTGTCTGCCGGAATGTCAACATCAACTCTATAACCCTCTTTATATCCAAGAGATTCCAGCATGCCACCATTAGCATTAGCCGACCACCTGCATCAAAAGACAACCACAACAAGCTTAACCGCACCAACCAACAAACAAAAGTCCACAACTCAACATCCAAAACACAATAACCACCACACGAACTGTAAACATAGCTTACCTACCATAACGAGCCAAAAGATTCGTCCGATGATACGCCAGTGTAACATTATACTGAACAAATGTAAACCCCCGGTCAGCACCAACCGGCCGCCACTTCTTCACCTCACTCGACACGCGCCTCAACGAACAGAATAACGAAACAAACATATTCCGGTTCAAAGAATCACCAATAAACCCTGCACTATAGAACAGTCACAAGCTCTTACATTCCACACCGGATTCAATGTACCTAAATCATAACAACTCCTTCTAATCTAAATGCATCACATTCTATTCCGACTCTAAACAACTTCCATAACAAGCAAACACTAACTACAATTAATTATTAGGTCTCCAATAACACTAAAGCCTCTAAATTGATTCAATTTAAAACTAAATAAAAAATAAAAAATCGATAAGGAGAGAAACTAGTACCAATGCTGGTGTCTCTGTATGTCTCGAGAAACCTCAAAGGATCAAACAGTGGGAGATCGCAAATCTTAGGCTTCCACCGCCACCTGGTGAGTTCACGGCCGTTGGATTTGTTGCTGGAGATGCAATTCCAGCCCTTGAAGATCTCCTTGCAGGTGTGGTCGTAGTTGGGGGAGGCGTTCGGGTCGTGGATCCAGGATCCATGGGAGTAGTCGCAGGATTGGGCCGGGTCGGATCGGCGGGGTTTGCGGAGTTGGAGGGAGTTGTGGGGCTGGGAAGGAGCGGTGGAGGTGGTTCGGATGGAGGAGAGGACGGCGAAGATGGAGATGAAGAGGAGGAGGGAGAGGAGTGGGAAGAAGAGAGGGACTTTTTTGGTTTGGTTTGGGGAGTGAGAGTCAGAGTGAGAGTGAGTGTGGTCTCTAGGTGCCATTGCCTCCACTGTGTTCGGGATTAGCCCAACTCTCATATAGTTTTGTTTTGATTTTATACCATCAAATTTCATGGTGAGATTTCCTTCAGTAATATCAATTTTAGTTCTTGCTGTTCTCATAAATGGTCGCTCCAAAAGTAATTGAGTGAAATTGAGTGGCGACTCCTCCATATGAAACACATAGAAATCTGCAGAAAATATCAGATTATTAACCTGCACAAGAACATCTTCAACGTATCCCTCAAGATACTCGTTAGACATGTCAGCTAGTTGTATAATTACATCGTCTTTTTTCAAATCTCCTAGACCTAGGGACTGATAAACATTGTAGGGCATCACATTAATTGAAGCCCCTAAGTCTAGTAAAACATTATTAAAACAAGATTGTCCAATTATACAAGGCCCAGTAAAGCTGCATGAGTCTTTCATCTTGGGAGTTAACTTTCTTTGAATAACAGCCGAAACTGTCTCACGCATCTTCACCACTTGCTCCTCACGTGTATGCCTCCTTATAGTGCATAGTTCTTTCAAAAACTTGACATACTTGGGTATTACCTTGATGCATTCTAGCAAGGGTATATTCACTTGCACTTTTCTGAAGACCTTCAACACCTCCTCATCAGATTTGTCCTTCTTAGACTTAGTGAACCAAGAGGGAAAAGGTAGACAAGAAGATTGGTTATTATTAACTAAACCACCAAATATAGAATTGTTTACCTTAGGTGCTTCTTTGTTGGAGGTGGCCGAATCTCTTTCTAGATCCTTTTTCTTCATCACTTCAAGTTCTTCCTTGCTCATCTCCTTGCCGTGAGCATCACCAACGTCCTCCTCATCATCGACTTGCACGATTCCCTTCTTCTTAGGGACTCTAGGTGCCGGCCCTTCCAATACTTTTCCACTCCTTGTGGTGATTGCTTGAGCTTGTTCCTTCTTGGAGTTTTTAATAACATTAGAGGGCAGCTTCCCTTGCTCATTGAATTGTCCCATGAAGTCCACAACCTGCCACATTCGGTTCTTGAGCTCATTTATATCCTTCGTATTTGTTGTCTGACCCACCACCAAAGATTGTGTGGCGGGTTTCAATTGGTTCGTGGTAGTGTTCAATTGACTTTGTCCAAGGGCAAGAGCTTTTAGCATCTCTTCAAAGTTGGAATTATTAAAGATTGCTTGATTACTTGGCACGAATGGAGCTTGTGGCCTTTGGAAAGGAACGACTGCCCTTGGTTGGTAAGGAATAATTGGTTGATTGGGCTTGAGCACGTTGTCATTGTTGGACCACCTGAAGTTGGGATGATCACGAAAGCCTGGGTTGTATGTGTTGGAGAAGGGGTTGTAACGTTGTTGCCCTTGGTACCTCAAAGCATTCACCTCCTCATAATCTTCATTTGCAACTTGTGGGCATTGATCTGTAAGGTGTCCTTCCGTGCATACCTCACACACTTGAGCTTTCGTTCCCTTCGTAAGATTGACAATCATATTGGAAAGCTTGTCAACCTTCGAATTTACCTCTTCAATGGCTGAATTGGTGGAGGTTTCATGGACCTTGGCTTGCACTTGTCTTGATTGAGGTTGAGGTCCAAATTGTTGATTCTTCAAGGCTCTTGTCTCCAATAGGGCAGTAGCATCCACATTGTCATTCTCAAGGAAAGATCCTCCAGCTGCCGAATTAAGGTGCTCATTGTCATAGTCACGCATCCCCTCATAAAAGTATTGTAAGAGAAGACCTTCTTGGATGCCATGAGTTGGACAAGAGGCAATGAGTCTCTTAAAGCGATCATAATAGTCATACAACGACTCATCTTGTGCTTGCTTGACGCCAGTGATTTGACTCCTCAGTTGAGTTACTCTAGATGCTGGGAAATATTTGAGTAGGAACTCATTCACCATAGTGTTCCAAGAAGTAATCTTACCCGTTGGCACAACAAATAACCACTTTCTTGTCTTGTCCTATAGTGAAAATGGAAATTAAAGGCTCTCATCTTCACATGTTGAATATCAGCTCCTGTAGGACACATAGACTCACAAGTAAATTGGAATTGTTGCAAGTGGGAATTAGGATCCTCTCCAGATAATCCATGGAACTTAGGCAAATCGTGCATGAATCCGCTCCTTTGTTCAAAGTCCTCTGATTTGCCAGCTGCCATGGCTGGATAGGTTATGTTTAAAGGTACCGTGCCTCCATCAGTCAAATGTCCATTCTGCTCTATGATTGATGCCATTGGTGGTGGAGGATCTGGTAAGTCAAGGTTCAAATAAGCAACTGGAAAGGGACTTTGCAACAACTCGAACTCGGGATCTTCGTGAAACAAAGGATTAAGTTCACACGAAGCCTCAAATAGAAATGGTGATGGTGATGCAAAATCACGTCCAAAAAGTGAGGAAGTGGGGGACACGAATTGGTGCTAAAAAAGTGGCGTGCTAGGTGATGGTTGCTCAGCTTCTCTTTCTCCACAAACTCTGTTCAAGCGGTCCTCAATTTCTTTAGACAAACCTTCAAATCTGGACATTCATGAACCTGAGAGTTTAAAGATCAAGAGATTAAAAAAAATGAATTCAAAAATGCAAGAATTTTAAAATATAGTTAGAACCGGTTGTAAATGTTAGTAGTAAACAGTAACTGTTACTTGTTACTCAGATAGTTACTCGGATAGTTACTCAGATAGTTACTCTAATAGTTACTTATATAGTTCTCAGTTTTGGAGAAACAAGAAATGTTACTTATATAGTTACTTGGATAGTTACTTGTTATTTGGATAGTTACTCCGATAGCTACTTAGATAAGATACAAAGATCTTCAATTGGTCTCGCTTTATTCATCTAAGATCAAGTCCAACACAAATATTATCATGGAAATATATCTTAATCTAGATTATCACATTGAAACTTCTAGAGATTTTGTCATAAAAAAATTAAAAAAATAATACATATATCGTTCACAATCAGTGAGATATCGTCATTAGTTTTTTTTATTTCATCTCTTAACAGGTTTCAATGGGTCCCGTCAGGCAACTCATTACCGCCCGTTAACTAACGGGTTGTTAGCAGGTTGATAACCCGTTAGTACAAAACATTAACGAGGCGGAAATAGACCGATTATAGCTGACGGTTAGTGAATAGCGGGTTAAAATGCCAGGTTTACTTGAGAGCTTAAAAAAAATTCCACATATTTTCTTGCTTAGTCCGTTCAGAAACAAGAAGCAAGTCAGTGGTCTGGGTACGTAGTAGTCAATTTAGATATTCCAAGCCTTGGACGAATTCAATATCAAATCAACTCCGCGTATGGAGTAGTAGCTAGCCCGCCAAAACACAAGTCGAGTTGATCGATCAACTAACTAAGAACTGCACTATAAATGCATCAAACACAAAACAATAGCCTTCGCATCTATCTCATCCATTTCCAATTAACAATTTGCATCGACAACAAGAGCACTATTGAATTTGGTGCACTAGCTATCACAACCTCTTCAGTTCAGCCATATCCTACTTCTTTTCTCAAGAAAACTCACCCATCAAGTTTGTAAGATGATGATCTTCCAGAAGGTGAGTAGCCTCTTCATCATCTTTGTCATAACCCTGGCCATCTTGGGTCATGCTTAAGTTCAAGCAACTAGACTGCTACCGGAGGACTTTGCCGCTGCTAATCACTTGGAGACATGTTCCTGACGGACGCGGTACCACCAAAGATCGTCCCAGCTCCTCGGAGGAATAGCGGCTCATTCGAGTAAGATATCATCACCTCGACTGCACGGGCACTACAGATACTATTTGACTCAGTGTTAGAAATGAAGGCCCAGATGGAGGCCAACGAGAGAAAGGTTGCAAGACAGCCAGAGAGCGCACAATTCAACGAGCGGGCCGGAACCTTCTCACTCCGGATTCTGGAATCCGGAAGAGCGGGCACCCAAAAGTCGCTAAAGCTGACATACTTCGGGGTCGGCTACCCATACCAACACATGGACAGCTTCCGGTCTCAAACGTGTGCTAAAGGCTACTCCGACGTCGTTTGCTGCAACATATTCCAGGAGACCCTGTCCGGGGAGGCACTTAGCTGGTTCTACGAATTGCCGGCGAATTCAATAGAGGCATTCGAACAACTGGTCGACAAGTTCGTGGGCCGGTTCATATTACGAGTCGAGGGGGCCCGGACCTCGACGGTTCCCTTCAACTGCAGGCAGGCGGAAGATGAAGAGCTGCGAGCTTTCGTTAACCGTTGGCAAACGGCCACGGCCGGGGTCAGGGACTTGGATAAGGGGATTGCCGAGTCCGTCTTCAAGCAAGGTCTCCAGCCCGAAAAATTCTCGTACGTCGTGCGGGTGGAGATCCCACAGGGTTACGATGAACTAATGACAATGGTCATTAGGCACGCCCAGGCGGACCACGAAACTTATGGGTCTCGCCAGCACAAGAGAAGGTAGGAGGAACCTGACTCTGCCCGGCAGGAGGCAATAAACTGGCAGCAGGGCCATGACCGAGGAGCCGCATCCGACAGGAAGCCAAGGAGCTGGTCGAACCAGCAGCGCCGGAGGCACACTTTTGACACCACCCCCCCCCCCCCCCCCCCCCCCCCAAGCAAGGTGGAAAGCCCCCGCCCTACTAACAAGCCTGCCCCCTCACAATCATGCCAGCAGGATGCAAGAGGTATTCTCTACTTTGACCTCCTCCTACGAGGACATCCTGTATGAGAACGGGAATAACATCCTCCCTCCACAAAAAAGAAAGCACCCAAAGGGGAACCTGACCAGGTCACAGACCGGTAAATACTGCTCCTACCACGATGAAGCCACACACCACACGAACGATTGCCTTGCCTTAAAAACAACGATTGAGGGCCTAGTCCGCCGCGACGACTTGCAGCGGTATCAAGGGTAATCGGGACAGTGGGTACCGCGCGGAATCGGGACGTCTATCCCGTGACACCAACGCTCATACGACTGGTCGAAATCTTAAATCCGTATAGAGGCTCAGCAGTCCAACAACTTGTCAGCTTGAGTAAGATGCTAGTTTTTTTTTTCCTAAACACAACTAGCTAGGCATTCCAACCAGTTCAGCAGGTGTAATTTCAGCAGTTGTCTATTCCAACTTTGTGTTCAACTAAGTATAAAGGGCAAGCCATTGGTAACACAAGCGCAGGTAAAATGTCCATTCATTGTAACTTAAGGCAGCGTGTACAAAAAAAAATATAAAAAAATAAAGAGCTTAAAGCAAAAAGAGAGGGCCGGCCCGCTGGTACAAAGTCTGGAGCGCCTGCTAGGGCACTTCCGCCTGCTCCCCCTCTTCAGCAGCGGTTTCACCAGCGGCGTCTTCACCGGTCGGCTCAATAACACCATCCTGAACCTCTTCCTCATCCGCCTGCGACGTCGGCAGGTTTGAGACGTCAAGGTAGCTCTTACTCTTCCAGTCGTCGTAAGCATCGGCTATCTCCGCCTCCCAGGCCCGTTCCAGCATATCAAGAAGCTCGTCGCTTTCCTGATACTTCTTCACTGCCCGCTGGTATAGCTCCGGGTCATTCTCATCGACCGCCCCGCCGGCAGATGAGGATACCGTCGCCACCTCCCGCTGTAGCTACTTGACCTTTGTCTCCAGCTCGGCCCTCTCCTCCTCCAGGCCCTTCTTCTCCTCTTCTAGAGCCTCGACCTAGGCCTCCAGCTTGGCCACCTGCTTCCTGGTCCTCTCATCCAAGCGGGTCTTCTCCCATTGGAGCTTGGATTTCTCCAACTCCAAGAGGTCCCAGGAGCTTGTCAACGCCGCCACCTGCCTCTTCAGCTCCGGCAGGTCTTCACTTGCATCCGACTGATACAAGTAGTACAGCAGCTACAGTTTAACAGGCACCGGTTAGAAAGCAACAGAGAACGAAATAATGAACAAATACCAGTGGCAAACTATCCTTACCTGGAGGGCCACCTCCTTGGTTTTCAGCTGGTTCTCCTCTGGTCGCCCTCCCGGAGCCACAATCTTATCCAGCTCCATCCCCTGCACATCCATGAGCAGCCTCCGGGCAAACGAGTCGTCCGGGCAGATATGCTGCGGGCCCGGCCCCTCCGCAAGAGCCTTCTCCACCCTCGATGCTTCTGTGCCGGCAGCAGCAGAGCTAGAGGCCGCAGGAACATCACCTAGGGTGGTAGTGGGGCCACGACGCGTCAGCTTCAGCCACTTGGCCAAGCCCTCACCAACCGACCGGCCGGTGTAAGTAACAACCGAGGAGGCCTGCAGCTCCCGGGACCTCTTCCTCCTCTCACCCAGGTCAACCTGTGAAAGAGAAGATTGGGCAGCAGATAGTGGGGACCTGGTGACAATTGGCACCGGACCCAACCGCTGCGGAATCCTTGAAGCACCACCCGGGGGCTTTGATGGCCCACCAACAGTCTTCCCCAGTCGAGAAGCCCCTTGGGGTCCCGAAGCGTGAGTCTTTACGCGCATTAAGTCGTAATCCTCGTCCGCAACGTCCAGCGGAACCGGTTTGTCATATACCATCACCCCCCCCCCCCCCCCTGTTCCCCAGTCCACCGTTGACCGTGCAGCGGCTCCCCCCTTTTCCTTTAGCTTCGAGACTAGATCCGGGTTGTCCATTGACAACGTCTCGTGAGCTTTAATTGCCGACCGGGACGATACACCTGCAGAATACAAGGCAAACATGTTAGTCAACACCAATACGCTCAACGGGATCAGAGATACATCCTACATTCCACCACCCACCAGGATTCCCCCCCTATTGACATAGTTCCAGCACCTCCCGCCGGATAAAGTTGTAGGAACTCCGCTCCAGGTCCGACCAGCACCCAAATACCCGGGCGATCCTATCTCTCTCCAGCTCAGATAACCTATACGACTGATCATCGATCGGCTGAAAGGCTCCAGGCACCTGGTAAGTCCTGCTCCTCTTCTGCCAACCCCCTACCATTACCACCTTCTTCCTCCAACTATTGTTGAGCCAGGAAGGCAACTGGGTTATCACCGGCTTAAAGTCCCGAGCAGAAAAGCTTACACACCCCCGGGCATTACTCTTCTTCGAGTATGTCACTCAGTACAAGGCCCGAAATTCATTTACAGTTGGGCAACTCATATCACTCAGCCAGTAGAGACAACCCAGGCTCAGTAGTTGCCTCCACTGGTTCCCGAGAAGCTGTGCCGGTGATATCCTGATGGCACTTAGCAGTTACTACACAAAGTCCGGCAGCGGGAGTGATAGCCCATTCCGGAATTGGTCCTCATGAATGGAAACCCAACCATCCTCCGGGTTGCAAGCCGACTTTCCGGCATGTGGAGGCCGTAGATCTACTTCTCCGGGAATATTCCACCTCGCCTGAAAAGCGACAATCTCCCCAGGAGATAATGAGCCCTCCGGCTCATCATAGCTTATGGTTTTATCCCCATCCACAAGTATGTGGCGCGAGGCCCCTCCTGGGTGGGCAGTGCCCAAGGACACTCCAAAGGGAGCATCCTCCTGTCCCAGAGACCCGGACGTTGACGCCTCGCCGGTCGAGCGAGCGTTGGCGTTCGGCCCTGAGGAAGAGGAGGCGAGCTAGTCCTCCATCCTCACTTGATCGTCCCTCACCGGTCGCCTGGCGGCCGATCCGGCAATCTCACTGGAGCTCCCAGAATCTATGTAACCTAGAAGAAGAAAAAAAAACCACCGCAGGGCAGTCCGAAGGATATAGTGCCTCAGCACAGCCCACACCTAAAGCGCCCGCGGATTCGGGTCATCCATCTCTGACCATCTCCTACCGGCACGTGTCCCAGTATTGGTAACTTCCCAAGCCATCATAACTTATGGGACTAATGGAATACCCCCTTCCATGCATGTCAGTCACATGCCTCGCATGCGGAGCGTAGTTGAAAGAGCAGAGGACATACTCGAACTGTCCCGCCTAGAGCCTACTCCACCTAATGTTGAAATACTCCAACAAATCGAGGTATCCCACCGGAACAACTCTTTCTCTAACACAGGAGACTTCTTCCCGCAGGCTAGAAATTATGCAGGATTATTATTGTTATCCCTGAAATATTCCAACAAGTACGGGGCATTCTAACATATATTCCAATGGTACGGGCCATTCCACCGGTTGAATTTATATTACACTTACAGCCAAAACAAAAAACAGCTTGGTATCCCACCGGGAGAAGTCTTCCTCTAGCACAGGAAACATCTTCCCGCAGGCTAAAAACCCTGCAACAATATTATGTACAAGCTACGATATTCCAACCGTAGTGCCTGCTCCAGTTCAACGGTTTCCTAGTCCTCAGTCCATCCAGATTCGACTATTGAATGGGGTATCGGACGGGCCATGATGGCACTTGCTTATCGCTCTCCTATGGAATAACCGGTTCAGCGAACTGAGACATTCCTACGGACAACTGTGTATGACTTAAACAGATCCAATATACCACCGGGCTTTATAAACCCGGGAGACTTGATCCTCTAACACAGGACAACTCTTCCCGCAGGCTAAAAACCCTGCATACATCCCACTTGCAGGAACAAATGCAGCGACGTTGGGACGGCTGCCCAGGATCACTCCGGGTCACGCCACCCACTGGGAGACTTCATCTTCTCATCCAGGACAACTCTTCCCGCAGGCTAAAAACCCTGCACATACCTCACGCATGTATGGCCAACAGGTTTGAAACAATCGGGGATATCTCTGGTACCAACACGGGACCGCTTCACCCCGGGAGACTTGATCTTCTAACACAAGACAACTCTTCCCGCAGGGTAAAAACCCTGCATACATCCCACCTGCAGCAACAAATGCAGCGACGTTGGGACAGCTGCCCAGGATCACTCCGGGCCACGCCACCCACCGGGACACTTGATACTCTCATACAGGACAATCTTCCCGTAATAACCCTGCACATACATCACGCATGTACGACCAACGGGTATGAAACGATCTAGGATGTCTCCGGTACCAACACAGGACCGCTTCACCTCGAGAGACTTGATCCTCTCATACAGGACAACTCTTCCCGCAGGCTAAAAACCTTGCACATCCTATATGCCTGCAAAAACAAGAGATTGTGTGACACATGGGGACGGCTGCCCAGGATCACTCCGGGCCACGCCACCCACCAGGAAGTCCTATTACATAGGGCACGTTTCCCGGGGATACACTTTCACCTCGCCATCCATCGCTTTAGTCAACCGGTCCCTCTGCGGATACGGTTCTAAAACGTGGGGGACTCGTTCATCCCATTCGCTATATTCACCGGGTTATCTCGGAACATAGCATGGCGGATTTCAACGTCACATCATCCCATTCGCTACATTGACCGGGTTTTCCCGGAATATAGCATGACGGATTTCAACGCCACATTATCATCTCACGTACTACATCTTGTACCCATATGCAACTGTCAACATCAACATCATAACCATTCACTCATCACATTAAGCATCATCATCACATTAAGTTTATTCGAACGTCCGGCCAACCCCAATCTTAAACGCGGACTTGGGGGGCTAGGGTACCGATGGGTAAGTCCCCCAGTGGGTCTGCGGGCCTATAAAACAAGACATATTTAAGTCCCCATTCAAGATGGCACTTGACCAGGAACTTGGGGGACTTGTTGACAGTAGCCATAGAGAGGCTACCCAAGCCCCCAAACCCGTAGCCAGGACTTCTGGACCCGGCCCAGGGCCCGGGGCCAAAGCATGAACCCCTGCACCCGCTCCCGGGCAGGTCTTACCTATGACCTAGGCCAGGAAACCGGGGATGGCAGCTCCCCAAACAGGGGCCGAAACAGTACAGTAATATGTACAGAAGGGGGCCAGTCACACATCGAAGGGTGAGGCCAGTCCTCACATCCGGCAGCCTATAAATGAGTCTCAACTACCCTCATTAATAGGTAATCAATACTTCAACTACTCATTCTCGCTTAAGTTATCAGTTTATTCCAACTATACTGACTTAGGCATCGGAGCGGAATAGACCGGCCCCGCCCGGTATTCCCTTAGTTAGCAGGGTTTGCAGGTAGGAATCACACCAAGATCCACCAGTATCTGTGAGTCTACGGATTCAGACAGAAACATAGTCGATTCCAGTGCGTTTTTTAGAGACCTTGCGTCATAAGGTGAGTCTACATACTCTTATTCTCATTACGCATTCTAACAAATATATATGTGATGGGGTTTATATTTGCGGTGTCGGTGTCACCTGCCCAAATACCTATCTCTTTGTTTATACTGGATCGCTTTTTTCCATTAGGCCAATTTACTACGTTGGTTCAACGAAGTATGGTTCGATATTAGACTCATTATTTCACTTCCTCATGTACACTAGTGTAATATGTTTGTAGAGATCTCTATACTTTCAAGGATTGGTTCTAACATTTGAGGCGTCCCCCAATTATAACCACAATCCAGAAATATTCTCATGAGACGGATTTGAGTATCACTGATCAATAGATCAGGTTGTATCAAAACTCACTATCTTCCTTTGGGTGAGCATTTATCGAACCTAATGTGGCCTCCCCCTCTTTTTTGGGGAGCCACGGCCTGTGACACCATTTATGCCACTTATGGCGTCACCATGCCACCATACATAATGGTGGTGCAATGCCCAATTCCTCTTGGGTGGTACCATGTCCTTTTGATGAAACACAATCCTTGCAGGTATATTTACAACAGGTTTATGTGATCTCGTCACTTTAATGTATAAGACATCTACACACTTTACTTTGTGTGATTTTGAGGATCAAGATGAGACACAGTGGGGACAAACCACGACAATTCATGTCGTTCCACTTGAACATGCTTGTTCTTATCTCCCCTTAACGATTCAAAAATTGTCTCATCAAAGTGACACACCTCAAATCTAGTAGTGAGGAGATCGCCCGTCAAGGTTTCGACATAGCAGACTATAGCTGGAAGTTCATATCCATTATAAATATTTATTCATCTCAAGTGACCCATCATTGTGCGTTGTGGCGGCGCAATTTTGGCACATAAAAACATTTAATCGAGCTCAAGGAATGTAGATCCGTGTCAATCCAAAAGAGCTCAAAGATTACAAGTTCGTTTGAAATCCTTTAAAATCTTTACACATAGTGACTAACTATGGTGTAAATTGGTTCAATGATGATGTCCATAGATGAAAAAGTAACGCTGCATGTAAAATTACATAACCCAAAACGGAAGTATTGGTGTGCTTTACCAATATTAAGACTATTACTGTAGTCGTTTTTCGGGAGACCAATTGAGTTTTTATATAGGAATATGATGCCCATTACAGATCTCATATAATAAGCTATAAAATCATTGCGCCTACGGAAATTAACTCAGCCTAGATGCTTTGATTTTCTAGCATAAGCAGCATAAGTATTAATAGTGGATGGTGTCATGACACGTGACCAGCGTGTCGACACAACAACCAACACCATAAAATATCTAAGGTGTTCGCAAGTTGGTTGAATCAGTCCACTAAATCCTCTTTGGATTCAATAGAAGAACATAATGAGAACACATGTTTCATTTGCATATAATGGTGTCAATCATAGAGTAGGCTTTGAATGTTGTGAATCACGATAGATTTGAGAAGCATAATAGGGTATAAGTGCATATACTTGTGCATCAAATACATTATAATGCCACCTTAGGGGAGCGGTGGAATTTAGGGATTGAACACACGTCTTCAACCCTACATGGTTTGTCTCGAAACAATAATATTTGAGGATAAAATGTTCTTTGATCGTCCTCAGTTTCGTGTGTGAGCCATATTCTTCTGGTGTTTGCTTCTATTCATCCAAAATATGGGTGTCCATGGTAATTTTTTTTTTATGTACGGATCACCAGATTACGAGTAATTGTGTCAAAGCCAATCTATGTCAGAATTCCAAAAGATCATTTTCTTATAATGTTGGATTCAATTAGCGGTTACATATAACTCACTAAGTTGACATATAAACTTCTCTAATATTCGTTTACATCCATAGTCGTTAGAGGTAATGCAAATGAGGTCAAATGAATTCTCACTTGTGTCTTTTCACATGAACATCGTGGCATAAATTTCTTCAAAATGTGGAAAAAATTCAATTTTTTCTTGTCGCATAAATTGTCAATTTGACATATGCTCAATATATATATACATCGAAATGTAACTCAAGTTCTTTAGAGTAACTCGATGAGATTACAATAAAAGGTATGGTAATTCCAGGAAGGCAGGTGCATTATGAATCCCAAATGAACAAATATACCGATCATTATCACTTTAATTATATCTATCTATATAGTACTACTGTTCTTCAATACTATTATGCTATTTTGTGATATATTAGTACCATTGTCCTTCAGTATTATTATTCTAGGAATTACATAGTGCGTTTTTTGTGCACACAGTTCTTTATGTCATGTCTATATTATGATATGTTGTTTTACTTTATGCAATACTTTGCAAAGTTCGATGCAGAAAATTGAATCATGTATATCATGAATAAAATTCGAATAATCTCAATTCATTGAGAGAAAATTCAAAAATTAACATGTCAACGATTACATTTAGTCTTATCTAATTTAGAGTTAGAAACTTTAAGACCAAAAGTCTAATTTAGGCGTGATAGCCTGTATAAGGATATCTTGGAAATTTAAAAGTAGACTAATGAAAGTCTATCAAATTTAGGCGTGATAGTCTGTACAATGATGAGATGTGTCATTGACATCTGCTTCCCATATGGTGTGCCTTTAGTTGTAAATTCATTTTCAATGTTATTGTTGGATATTGAAGATACTTTTCCAAAATCCGCGTACTCATATGATTCTTCATATTTATTGTAAGTCGTACCTAATTCTTTGCTAGCTTGTAATGTACGTATCAATACTTCATTAATTTACAACAATGGCAGTGCTTCATTACACATGACGTGTCCCCTAGGCCATCTTTCAAATGGTACATTGTTTCCATTTGCTTTTAGATGATTATAGGAATATTTTCGTCCTTGGTAATTGCCTTTTGTTTTAGGGTTGTTGCATTACTTTGCATAATTTGTTACAGGAAATTTCTTTTTCTCAGACCTTACATTGTCATTCAAGATATTTTAATTATTTCTTAGCTATTTACATAAAACAGTTTGCATAAATATCCCATGCTCAAGCTTTAGTTGGCTCAATAGGGGAATTTGATACTCAAGTTCTTCAAAGTCCAATGTGTCAAAGCCAGACTGTGATGGCTAAATCATCTGTAAAATAGAGGAAGAAGATAACGTATTAGTTTCGCAGTCTAAATGACATTCACGACAACTAAAAGAAACCAAGATACATTATGGTAAATCCGATGCTTTGTGAAATTACGTTATCACAATAAAGTTTTGGTTTCTCTATTTTCATTGCATGTGAGGCTAATGAAATTTCATTATCGTTGCTTTTTACATAATCAAGAAGATATCCATGATGAAAAATTTTCAAGAAATAAAAATTCGATTTTCAAGACCAAGATTTGTAATGGTCATATTTTTCATGCTTCGTGAAAATATTTTTTCACATTAGTAGATTTGTCTATTTATCTTTATATTACAATGCTCATGAAATTGCATTATCATGGCAATGCTCAAACTAAATAATATGTTAAATAAAATAATTATTTAACAATAATAAAATAGACATATAATGATGCTCAAATTTCATTAGTATATGTCATAAAATGATAAGATCAATTTGAGCATTATATCATTAACGATTTAATGAAAATAACAACCTTAACTAGATCTTACTTGCTAGTCTGCCAAATAAACTGTGTGTGAAGCGGTTGCTGGATCTCAGTTGCATTTTAATCATCGCATCGTAATTAAAACGTCACATGTAAAAACAACAATATTCATATGATTAGTCACTTTAATCATATTTATTTCGCATTTACCATATAAATCAAATAATTTCATATTTACCATTAAATTCGTAAAACAGTAAATAGTCACACAGTAAATAGTTACACAGTAAATATGAATTACTATGCGGTAATTTCAAATATTACCTTTAAATTTACCCTAAAAAAATCATTTTTTTTTTCGTGGGTCGGGTCACGCAGATCCGGGTCAGGCCCAAAAGAGCCGGGTCAAGACCAAGACCAAAGGAGTCGGGTCGGATCAGGCCCAAAAATCCGGGTTTGTTGCAGTTCGCAGCCGAGGCGTCGCGGAGGGCAGCGCCATGGATGACGTCAAGGGAGGCTCGACCAACGATGACCTTATCTCGATCATCGTCGAGGAAGGACTCTGGCGAGGGATGGGCAGCCTCTACAGGGCGGAGAGAGCGATGGGTTTAGGGGTGGCGTCGTCGTCGGCGCTGGGCGGATACGATCGTGAGGTCGAGGTCGAGGGGCGGCGATCCGGGTCTAGAGGCTTTGGATCAAGGTCCAATCTGGACTGCAGCGGGCGTGTCGTCGACCTTGGGCTACTGTGTGGAGGAGCATCAACGGGAGCTGATCGGGGGGGATCGGTGCAGGTGGCCCGGGCAGGTGGCCCGGGCAGGTGGTCCATGCAGGTCGACGGGGATGAATGGATCAATGCTCTAGAGCGGATCGACTGGGTCGGCCTCGGTTGAGAAGGGTAAAGCAGATCTCGTCGACTGGACAATGGTGCCGGAGTCGACTAGCGGAGGAACTGCTTCAGGCTGGGAAGATGATGGGTGCCCAAAGTAAATTTATGGGTGCCCAAGTTAGGTTGCTGGGCTAGCGTCGGAGCAACAACATCGTCCAGAGGTGTGGTGGTGCAGAGCAGTTGCAGGGCTGCTGCTAGTACGGGTAGTGTCGGTGGAGGCGGGGGAAAAATCTATGGTTTTTTTCTGACTTTTTTCTTGGCTAAAAAATCTCAGCGAGTAAAGGTTCGTGCTGATAACGTGTTATAGGAAAATCGGAATTGGTCTACTCATTTCATTGATAATCCCCTTTATATAGGGTGAGTATTACAACGGTAATAGTAAATACATTAATGACAATAATGACTGCATAATTATCTCTCGTCAGTTACATTGACGATGACACATAATGTGTTTTTCCTTCAACATTTTGAGACATTTGTGTTTGGCCCTTCAAGCCTTCGATTTCTAGCTCCGCTCCTAGTGTTAATAGCACCATCCTATATATATAGTGCCCTTCCACTAAGGGATCTCTTTTTTTTGTTCTAAAAAGGGATAACAAAACACAATTGGATATCTTTTTCAATGACCTTGGATTACTGAAATTAAGTCAAACAATTCAATACTTTTTGACAAACCTGAGCCGTTCGAGGTTATTAAAAAAAAAAACCAACCTTTTGAATGCTTTAAGGATCACAAAATCTTCTGAAAATTTGTAGAAATGATCTACTCATATAGCTCTACAAACGGAACGGTGCAAATGTGGTTTGGTGATCGAAAAGTTCGTCAAAAGGTCTATCCCTTTTTTAGACAAAAAAAAAAAAAAAATCCCTCACTAGAAGGGTCCTATGTATATATCTGAGCAAAGATTCTGATAAAGATATGATCAGGGCCTTTCTAGTGAGGGATCCCTTTTTTAGAACAAAAAAAGGGATATCTGTTTTTTAATGACCTTCAATAGCTGAGATTAAGTCAAAAAGTCTTACACTTTCAAACAAACCTGAACCGTTCAAGATCATTAAAATTTTAAACGCTTTAACTTTCAGAAAACTTACAGAAATGATTTACTCATATAGACCTACAAACCGAACGGTGAAGTTGTGATTGTGTGATACAAAAAACGTTTGTCAAATGGCCTATCGATCCCTCACTAGAACGTGAAGGAAATTTTATCAAACTTAGTGTGGATAACACAGATTTTTGTTGCTATTATTAGTAAGTAAATTATTATGAGCTCAGTAATGTTTGTTTTACACAGTTTTTCGTGGGTTTTAATTAAGTAATATGAGTAAATTGCTAGTTTTGCTACTAGTCATGATCGAGCTAGCTTAGACGTGTTTCTTATACAACCAAGTGTTTTGGTACGGCTGTCAAAGTTTGATATGCATATGGCCATTGTAAATGGTTTTGTTTTTTGTTTTTTTGAACAATGGCCATTGTAAATGGTGCTCTCGATACTGCAGAGCTTAATTGCTGGACTTCTTGACAATTTAATTTCATTAAGAATTATATGCGCTACGTACGTACTTTTAATCAAGAAATAATCTATAGGGGACATAAATCAAGAAATAATATCTATAGGGGCATATATTTTAGTTTTATAATCGGCAATTAGAAAATCTATCCATTGAAGAAATGAAAGAATAATAAACTCCCAATATTCAACCTCTTTATTTCATGTACTATTTGATGTGTGGAAATGGACTACACAGTAGGAGGTAGTCCTCGATCGCCTCTCATGCATGGCTTTATACATGCACGATATATATATCGATCCATATCATGTTTCAGAGACCTAGATGATGAGACTGATGCTATTATGTTTCAGGCATGCAAGCTGCAGTTTTATTTAATTTATTCCATTTAGCTAATAAGACGCCTAGCAAGAGAGATTGTCACCGGGAGCAACATTAAACTGGCCGCAGTAGTCAGTGTAATAGTTGATGCGAGCTTGCACAGTGTCGGGGGATTTGCCATCACATTCCACGGCACCGTTGATGGCTCGAGTTGTGGCTCCAAATCCTTGGCCTATAACAGAGTGAACATTGGTCATCCAATACCATAAGCCTGTCTTGAACGCGATCACGGGGTCTGAAGCCACCGTCTCGGGGGAGTTTAAGCCGTCAAAGCCAATGGCATTTCCGGCAGCTCCGTAGTTGTAGTTCCAGGTGAGTTGGAGTGGTCCGCGCCCGTAGTACTGCTTGGCAGGGTTGCATGGGTAGTCCGTTCTGCTTGGATCGCAGTAGGTGTCCTTATTTATCTCTTCTATATAGCAAAAATCTGATTTCATGCCACGCATCAACAATATAATTTAATTAATTCCAAGGCCAACATATAAATATATATATTAGTACGTAGTTTTAGCTAATTGTATATACATGATGCATTCTAGATGGAGGATGAGAAAATGAGGAGGAACTTACGGCCAGTCTCGTGAGTGACATGAGCAAAGAAAGCTGCAATTTCCCGTTTATTGTCATCAGCGGAACCGGTGGTAGCGAAATCAGTGTAAGAGCCGAGGGCATCGAGAAAAGCCTGTCTGGTGTAGAAGCTCTTCCCGGCACAGTCAGCGGCAGCCTGGTTAATAATTCCGTTGAAGAAGTCTGGTGTCACGGTATCGGCCACCGAGTTTTGCGCGACCGCAATTTGTGCTACAAATGCTAGCCCTAGGATGGTGAAGACCGCAACTTGGAAAGCCATCTTGTTTTTGGTCTCTCGATCTCTATGGATATGTGTAGCTAGATCGAGTTGGTTGTAAAACTAAGATGATGGAATTGGGTATTTATAGGAACATATATGCATGGCATGGATCGGTGATGATCGAGTGATATCTAGCTATAGTTAGGCCGATGTCAATTTAGAGACGAAACTTACAACATGGTTTGAAATTTCAACACATGTATAACATGTACGTGTATATGATCTAGATCAATTGACTATTGACTTGTGAAAAAGGTCCAACGTACAGATTGGTTCATGTTTTCATTTTAAAGAAGCTAGATATATATGCGCAGAATCGTCAATGTAGTTATTAGCTATCTCGATCAGTACTAGCTAGATTAGCTGCTTGCAAAGGAATTTCCAGGGTTGCCGACTTGCCGGTCGTCATCAATAACCATTGCTAATTAGGAGCCATCAGTACGTCTTTTAACAAGCCAGATGAATGTGAGTAATGACTCGATGAATTAGTTTTATGACTTGGTAGACTGTTCAATATTGTTAATACTGTAATCTGAAAGAGTGCTGTGGAGGTGCAGCAGGCCGGCTGCTGCACGCACCACTAATTACGGAGCCAAAAAAAAAATAAACAAGAGAAGAAATAGAAGGATGATGGGTGAGTCCGTCAATTAAGGTAGCTAAAAACAATCAAGCAAATTAACCTTCGAGATAGGCAAGTTCGAGCTAGCTACGTGCTATAGTTGGATTAGTATGACTAGTACTATCGTCTTGGAAACGAAAGCAGTTCCAACTTTCAAGTAAACGCACGGCATCATTTCCATTGACATCACACTTGGACATCTTTAATTTCATCAAATTCCAAATTGTATGTAGAGTTGGTTATATAATTAATTGGACAAGCGTACGTATACTTAATTTGATGTACTTGTTTGGTGATCATATGTATACACCTTTAATTTAAATTGTAGCTAGAAACCTGTTTTTCTTTGGAAAATGATTTGGAGCCTCAATGAGGATTTGGATTTGTGGCCTCAATCCTATGTGGCATGCAATGTCATCATGACACATCACTAATTAGAAAAGTCATGCCAAATCATTCTTAAGCAAATAGACAATCATATCCCTCTCGATCCAACGGTTCTCTATCATTATATATTTTTTAATTAAAAAATTATATTTATAATTTTTTTTCTCTTTTGTTTTTTTATCGCAGTAATATTTATATTTAAACTTCAAAATATAATTTGAATATTGCATATTTTTTAAAATATACTTTTTTGGGCTGATGATAAAAATGTCAGTTTTACTCTATCTAATGATAAAAAGGTTGGTAACTATTTAATAATGATAATTAAGGGGGGTGTATTGTATTCAGATTTATGCATACTTTTTTTAAGTGATGAATTTATAAAGAGTTCTTAGATTTATACAGACTTATAAAATCATCTAGATTTCTGTAGATTTATAAGAGAAACTTTTAAGGATTTGTGAAAACAAAAAATACAACTTTTATGGATCATAGATTTTGACAAACTTTTTATCATTAATCACTTCATCAACATAAACATGTATACATAAGTAAATAAACAAAAAATTAGCATGGAATCTTTCCAAATTAACTAGTTCTATATGTGTATCAAACTAGACATGTATATAAGTATATTATGGAGAAGAAAGAAGTGTAAGGATTAAAATGATGAAAAGAAAAAAATTATAAATCCACGGAAATGACGAGAGAGAGAGAGAGAGAGAGAGAGAGAGAGAGAGGTCGATAAAAATTGATATTAGATCGAGTTGGTGCCGGAAAGTTAATTGATAGGGTTACTTATGAAATGCGTGGGCTTTCCGATATATGGGGTCGTGAGGAACATAATTGGGGTCGTCGTCATGTACTCGTTGTACTCTTCTATTACCATCAACTTGTATAGCTAGCTCCTATTGTAAAATATGTATGAGAAAATTGCGACCCGTTTAGAGAGAGAGAGAGAGAGAGAGAGAGAGAGAGAGAGAGAGTAATGAAAAGAAAAAATTATAAATCCACGGAAATCTTGAGTGTAGAGGTTGGGGACTCGGATCCTCTGCTCATATTTGTCTGCTCATATTGCCTCATGCTGCATCGAGACTATCCAATTTTAATTTTATGGTCAGATTTCCTTGCATTGGTGTGGGTTCCACATTACATGGTTTAAATGCAGGGAAAAGCCTGTCTACATGATTACAATTGGATGGACAAGATTCATTCATGAGACAATATGAGCAGACAAATATGAGCAGAGGATCTCAATCCAGAGGTTGGATTGATGGAATCTTGTTTTCGTTACAATTAACACTAAACAATCCATATAAATCCATAATTTAATGAATCTTTTAAAATTCGCAAAGTTTTTGAATACCCATAAATTCCTATAGACTTTTTAAAAGTTAATTGAAGTCATTATTGAATACCCTTAGACTTTAGTGGATTTAAAATCTTCTTTTATAAATTCAAGTTGAATACCCCAAAACTTCTCGAATCCATAATAATCTTTAAAACACTATGGAAATTCAAATACAATACACCCCCCTAAGTCACTTGATTAAAATTCATAAAGCGTTGCCTACAAAGTTATAAATAATTACAACTCATGCCACTATGTATAACTGCTCCCTAATCCTCGTCGTCCTCCGCTTCCTAATTTTATTCATATACAATTTCATTCAGATACAATTTCCTCTTCTCTCGCCCTCGAACTTAGAGATGGAGACGGAATCAAATTGGGAAATCTTCTTCATGTTCTGTCGCCGTCGTTGAGCCGATGACGAGTCCGACGACGTCTGCTGCTGACTCGACTGAGGGGCCTACTCTCCCAAATCAGCTCTACCTCCCGTACAACATTCCTGCGATACCCGAGGTCGACTTTCGTGGTGTGCCCATATGGCCTGTTATGCCTCAGTACGTGAGTGTTGCGGAGGCATACCATCAGCAGCCATTTGAGAGACATGAGCTCCTGATTTCGGCGAGGAGAAAAGGAAAGTCGACAGACGGGTCATCGAATTCAGGTAACATTTGATTTTATTAATTAAATGTTTTATTAAAATTAACGTACTAATATTTAATTTTATTAACCAATCGTCGTTTATGTGATAGGGACAACCGCTAGCAGTTCAACGAGGAATACGAGAGGTGTCATATGTTTTGACACGCTCAGGAGAACTGTTGAGAGCAAGGGGAGGATCCAGATCAACGAACCTCCTAATCAGGAGGTTCAGGGGAAAAAACGCCGCGATTACGCGGGTTGCGTGGGGGTACTGATTAGGGATAGAGTCCCTATGTTGTGGACACGGTGGACTGATGTGCCAGAAGAGATCAAGAGGGAGGTCAACAACGCCGCGTCGGTGAGTAATTTAAAAAATTTAATTTATTTATCGTAATATTTAATAATTTTCGGTATTGTTATAATTGTAAAACTAATAAAATATTATCTTTCAGGCATACTTCGAGATTGCCGAACACAAGCAGGATTGGGCGGACTCGTTGCAGAACTTGAGGTACGTTTGGAATTTCTCATCTTATAATTTGAAATATTTTATGATATTAATAATATTTCTAATGCACTTTTGTTTTTTCCGTAGGTTCAAAGAGTCGAAGAACGAGCTCCGTACCCACTTTACAGAATATGACAACCGTGGTCGTATGGGTACTCCAAGAGTGTTCATGTTCAGGGAGTACGAGTGACGTCGGTTGAAGACAGTAGACTTCAACAACCCACTTATGCAGGTAAATACTAAACCTAACTATAAATGTTTATTTGTTAAAATTTTAATTATTAGTTTAATTATTTTATAATTATTACACTAATATTTTTTGATGCATTTTTCTAATATTTTATTATTTGTTTGAAGGAACGGTCTCGGATTTACTCTGCGAACCGCCGCCGTAACACAACCCCCCATCATGGTGGTTCTAGGCCATTTGCACAATATCAGGAGGAGGCGCTTAGAGATCATCCTGATAGCAACCCGTACGTGGAGACGTTCAAGAAGGCTTATCCACAAGCGACAGAACAGCTCGTAAGTCGTTGATTACGATTTTAAAATTTTAATTATTAATTTTACTTAATTATATATTTGTTAGAATATTAATTTTTTTTTTCCCGTTCAATTAGGAGAGGGTAAACCGGGCCGAAGAAGAGGTGTTGCAGCAAGTAGTTCGGGAGACACAACCGAACATTTCAGAGGCAGATCTGCAAGAAGCCCTGCGCCAGGTCGACCGATCGAATGTCCAAACGGCAGCGAAGATGTTCGACGCAGCCTTCCCAGACCGGTCAAACCAATACTACTGCCGGAGTTTGGGAAGTTCTGGAATAGGGCTCCTAAAGACCACTAAGGATGGTCAAAAGAAGGGAGGCGGGGAAACCCAACAGATGAGGGGGGAAGTGCAGAGATTGGCCGCAAGATTGGTGGCCGAGGCCCAGAGATCACAAGAGCAACGCCGCAGAACACAGCAGTATCATTTGGATATGGCCAGTTGGCATGCTGAATGCGACAGAATTCGGCGACACAACTACGACGGGCAACAAAACTGGTGGTATGATATGTTCGCGGCACAACAACAAGCCTTTGAACCCCCGCCCCCGTTTCAGCCGTTAGTTGAACGTCCAATGCCTCAACCTCCCGAGTTCGTTCAGCAGGATGACGAGCATGATGGAGAGCAGGATGCTGGGGATGACGTGGTGGACTTTAGTGCTTTAGGTGATGATTAGTGTTATATTTTATGTATATTGGAACAAATTAAATAATAAGTCATTTAGACGTGTTTCTTGTTGGTGTAAATGCATGGATTGTCTTTGTGATTTGCAGGTTGCTTGGAATGGTAATTTAGAAATTAATTTAATTTTTTTCCCCCAAATGTAAGAATAGCCGACGATATTGGCATTATTTCGTCGGCTCTAAGTGTTATAGCCGACGATTTTTACCAAATTTCGTCGGCTATAATCGTTATAGCCGACGAAAATGACATTATTTCGTCGGCTATAACTAATTAATGTCTATTAAAATATTAATATATTCTGACGAAATAACCGACGAAATAGATGAAATCGTCGGCTATATTTCAGAACAAATAGCCGACGAAACAGAAGATATCGTCGGCTATAGTTTACGATATCGTCGGCCATACTCGAAAATATCCGACGAATATCGTCGGATATTTTGCCCAGGTTTGGTCGACAAAGTGAATTTTCGTCGGTAAAATCGTCGGCCATACTCGAATATAGCCGACGATTTCGTTATTTTCGTCGGCCATTGGTTTTACCGACGCCGTTTTTCCGACGAATAATAGCCGATGAAAATTTCGTCGGAAGAAGGAATAGCCGACGAAAATTTGGCATAGTAGACGAAATTTTTTTCGTCGGCTATTCTCTCCGATCTGGTAGTGTTTTAAGTAGGGCTGGGCGCGGGCCGGACCGAGCCCAAAAATCCCAAAACCCGGCCCCCTCGGTCCGAGCCGAGCCGGGCTTTTTCCCAGACGAGGACCGGCCCGAGACCGAGCCGGACGAGCCGAGCCGAGCCCTCGGGCTTTTCCGGGCCCTGAAAAATCCTGTTATGCAATAGCAGCAATACTGTACAATACAACTTCCAGAAAATTTTTTTGCCCAATTCTCCAAGTTTCATGCATTTTCAACATTCTTACACATAATATAAGTTACAAACACTTCAATAACACAATACAAATCACAAAATATTCAATTTATCAAATATCAAACACCTCATTCTTGAATGAAAGACTAAAAAGTAAAAACAATTAACTGCAGTTCCTGTGTTTGTTTATCATGAAAGTGTTGCTGGCCTGCTGTAAGATGTCCTGTTCTCTCATCAGAGTGGCCTAACTTTGATTGTTCCAGGCTACCAGGCTCCACTCCAGCTCCTGCTTACTGAAAAATTCCAATTTCAAGAAAATGAACTCCAAATCCCCAATCAGAAGCACATAGAAAGATCCCAAATTGACAACTAAACCAATGTTGCATACAAACACAGATTCCTTAGGGTTAGGAATTCAAGGATCCACTTCTCACTCTCCTCCCATATTCTTTCTAACTCATGCACTATTTTTTGGAACAAGAATCCGGACTCCTAACTTATTCTTTTTTTCATCCTAACCAATTCACCTCTCTTATTACTTGATCAGTACTTCAGTAGTGAATCTGTGAATGGGAGCAAAGAAGAGTAGGTGACCTTTGCATAATTCCATTGAATATTTGAATTGCACCACTTGTGTTGTGCATCAATATGAAACCATCAAGGGGAATAGTTTATTTAAAGTCTATATCTGTATTATCCAGGCAAGTCAGTCATGTTGGATAAGCAGGCATGAGAATGGACAAGAGACAAAGACTAAACACTTCGCATTTGTTTTGGTTTCGTTTCGGGACATATGAATAAGATCAACACATTACTTTCAGAAGACCACCTATCTTGGTGGCTCGAAATTTATATCTCTAACCTCAAACTTGTTCTAGATTTCATCAAGTTTAAAAGTTTGACAACAGCTAGGCTTCCTTTTTGGTTACTTCTGTTTCTTTTGAATAGTCTAAGTCCGTTGCTTAAGCTTAATAGCTTATAATGCTGATAGTCATCACTCATCATGCAGAGACAAATTTATTTTGACAGTGAAATGTGGAAAGATCACATCTTGTCATCATCACATGAATTTGCATAGGGTTATATTGTTCTAAGACAGATTCTAATTTTCTATGTTTCTGGATGAATCTACTTATTCAAAATGTTTCTGATTATTACTCATGCACCTTGTACTTTTATTCCGGAGTTTTAAGGTTCAAGCAATCATTCTCTTCCACACATGTAACTTTCCTATTATTAGATATTTCAATTTCAACAAACATAACAGATAAACCCTAACATCCCATATAAGTGAAGCCTAACCCAATTCAAAACAACAATCAGTCGTATTCATGAAATAAGAGAATGGCAAAATTGCAAAAGGAACAAAAATTCATGGACAGCCTTGTAGGCCAGTGCCTTACTGCATCAGCATTCTATCCTAACCATAACCAATATAACCAATATAATGTTCTACAACCTTACTTCATGGACAGCCTTATATGATATATCCATCCTAAGTCCTAACCAATATAACCAATATAATTAGGAGCATACAAACCAATTCTAATGTTGAGGCAGTACAAATCAACATAATTAGGAGTTCATTACCTCATTTTGCTCTTTTTTTTTAATGCTTTTCAGGCACAGAGGCTTTAGCTTTCCCTTTAGAGACTTTAGACACTTTAGTTGAGGCAGTAGAAGGCTTCTCCACCTCTTCCTTCTCTTGTTCTACAAAATTGAAAATCAAAATAAGACTTTATATATATATATATATATATAGGGCCCTTCCAATGAGGGATCCCTTATTATGACTTATATGAGAGATTGAGCATTAGACTAACTTTCCAATCACCAAATTCAATCTTAACCATTCAGTTTTTAGGTCCTAATATGTAGATCATTTATGCAAAATTTCATCTCAATTGGTAATCGTTAAGGTGCTCAAAACTGCAAATTGCATGAACGGCTTAAATCTGGCAGATTTAAACCGTTCATGGATTTATGCTAATTCGAAGGCTTAACGATCACCAAATTGGATGAAAATTTTCAGAAATGATCTACTCATATATACAAATAGATTGAATGGTGGAGATTGAAATTGGTGATAAAAAAGTTGGTGTAATCCTCAATCCCTCATATAAGTTATAATAAGGAATCCCTCATTGGAAGGGCCCTATATATATATATATATATATATATATAAAAGAAGATGAAACTAAAAGTTAGACAATTTTACCTTTCTCTACATCCTCATAAAATTCCATCTCCTCAATAGTTGGAACATATTGAATGTTGTGGACACTTTCGGACACAATCCAATTTTGGTAGCAAATTAATGCTTCCACTGTGTTTGGAGTTAGAGAACTCCGAAATGGATCGATTACCCTTCTACTAGTGTTGAAAGAGGATTCGCTTGCCACTGTGCTGACTTGTATTGCCAAAACATATTTGGCAAGGGCTGCTAGATTCCTATACTTGTCACCATTGACCTTCCACCACTCCAAAATGTCAAACTTTTTTGGATGTGGAGGCTTCTCAATCGGGTCCAAAAGATATCTGTCAAATTCATGCCCTACTATGGCCTCATCTGAGTCTTCTAGTTCTCTCTCCCAATCTTCTTCCATGTCTTTTATGATTCCACTAGGCTCAATGGACCTCTGACTCTTCTTCGAATCCTTGCTGTGGCTGCTAAGTGTGTTGTCTCCACTCTTTGATCTTGATGATTTATTACAATCAGCCACATTCATGGAGCTGTAAAAATCACAAAGTCTCACTAAAAGTTGTTTAAGCTCGGCAGACTTGCTCTTGATTGTAACATAATCCATCTTTAGCCATCTACTACATATAGACTCAAAGTTTCTAAGCTTATATCTTGGGTTTAACACCAAGGCAACCAACAAAAGTTGGTTGCAATCAGCAATGGTGGAGAAATACTTTTCATACTTCTTTCTCATTTTGTCAGCCATATCATGCAAAATCCTTTCACTCGTTGAACCGGTGCTCGTTCCCTCTTTCGGAAACAATCCATCAATCTCAGCTTTGATGGCCACAATATCATGGAAAGCTTTCCAACTTGTCGGTTTGGTTGATGCACTGATCCTCATTGTGACATCATAAAATATCTTCAGAAAATTAACAAAGGTTGCAGCCTTTTCCCAATCATGCACAATCGGTGGTCCTACCCTTTTCTTCCTCTGTCTCTTCCTTGACACGATCTCTGGATTCTCTGCCTCTGAAATTGATCTATCAGTGAGACTCACTGATTCCAGCTCGGTAAGTACCTCGTCATCCCAATCTATATCTTCATCCTCATCAAAATACCCCTTGTACTTGCTACCCTCTTCCCTCGCCATTCTATCAAACGCCTTCCTCAATTCTAATGCTGTAGTTAACATTAGATAGGTGGAGTTCCACCTTGTCGGTACATCAAGGATGCAAATCTTCTTCGACTCCACCTTCTCCTTCTCCATACACTGCTTGAAGAAGGTAAGCCTTTGTGGACTGCTCCGAACATATCTAACTGCATTCCTAATTGAAGCAATTGAAGTTCCCATCATGTGAAGGCCTGATCTTACAATGAGGTTTACTATGTGTGCAAGGCATGGAACATGTAAAAACAACCCTCCAAGCACATATTCCTTCTCCCACCATAGCATCCCTTCCCTAATGTAGTCAATAGCCACCTTGTTTGCACTTGCATTATCTACTGAAATAGTCAAGACTCTCTCTACTCCCCATTCAAGCAAGCAATCCTCTAACAACGACCCAATGCTACTCCCTTGATGGTTAGGAATGACCTTAAAACTAAGAATCCTCTTTTGCATTTGCCACGATGAATCAATAAAATGGGCAGTCACCACCATGTAGTTAATGTTTTGCACCGATGTCCATGTATCGGTGGTTAAGCATAAGCACTGACCCTTCAAATCTTTCTTCAGCTTTGTCTTTTCAGCTGCATACATCTTTAGAAACTGCTTCACAATCACCCTCCTCGAAGGTACATGCCAATCAGGCACAGCGTACCTACAAAAATATCTAAAGCCATCCTTCTCAATGAAACTAAAGGGAAGCTCATCCATGACCATCATCTTCACAGCTGCTTCCCTACACCCTTGTTCAGTCCACTTAACCATCGCCAACTCTTTCACACCCTTAGAACGGCCAGTAGAAGTAAGCTTTTGCTGCCCATCATCTATTGTTACCCTCCCTGGATATTTCTTGCAGACATTATCAATGTGTCTGCCCATAGTGCTAGTCCCATTTACCCTGCTATCATAAGCAAGATCGGTATGACACCAAACACACTCAACTCTAAGCCATTCAGCAACTTGAACTCTCTTACCATTCTGCATCCCAAACACCGGTTTTTTAACCTTCTTAAAGTGCTCCCAAACCCATGATTTACCACCCCGCTGTTCAGATTGTTCACCTGCTGTGTTATCTTCAGCAGTTCCAACCAATTCGGCTTCATCTTCATCGTCTTCAAGACCAACTACCCCTTTTTCCCTCATCTTACGCTTCCCTTTTGAGGCTTTCAATGCTTCACAACCTTCGCTTAACGTTTGAACTCTTGAACCATCTGTCGGAGCTAGTGCTCTTGAGTTTGAATTGGAAGCAGGGCTGTCTGATGCATTGCCACTGCCAGAATTTGAGCTTGAGTTCTCTGAAGCCATGAAAATCTACAAGCAATTGAAGCAAATATACAGTTACATACATAGTACATACAATTCTGGCAGACTGGCAGAGTACATACGATTAGCAGAAACAAATACACAATTAGCAAAACGTCAAGTTTAATCAATTACATAGTACAATCAGTACATACCTACATAGTACATACAATTATACAAATGATGAATATCCAAAAGGACCAAAACATAACAGAATACAAATTTCATGAACACAGCAGAAATAAATTTCAAGAACTTGAATTGAAGAACAGCACCAGAAACATGAATATCTATGGAAGAATTATGCTACCTATCCGGAAAAAGAAAAAGAAAAGGACTTAAATTTAGGTACTGCAAATGTACGCATTCCAGAAATAAAAAGCATGAATATCTATGGACTATGGAGGAATTGTGACTCACATCCGGCCAAGAGGAGTGGAGGTCCGGAAGAGTGGAGGGATGGAGGCAGTGGAGCTCGGGACTTGGGAGTGAAGAGAGAGAGACGGCCGGGGGCGACGACGGGGACAAGGGGCGGCGACGGGGAGCAATCAAAAGAGAGATAGACGAAGAAGACTAAGCGATGCAGCGATCTGAAGAGAGAGAGAGAGAGAGAGACGGAGAGGGGCGCGGTGGCGGGGAGACGGTGGTCGGGGACACGGGGGGGCGACGGGGACGGGGAGTTGGTGGACGGCGTCGCACGAAGAGGGCAGAGACGAGGAGGAGAAGAATAAGAAGATGTAAATGGGTTTTTTTTTATTATATATATTAAACATTCGGGCCGGGCCGAGCTTTCGGTCCCAAAAAAAATAGGGCCCGAGCTCGGACCGAATTTCTTATTTTCGGGCCGGGCTTTTTTCGGGCCGGTCTTTAAAAAAGTTGAGCTCGGCTCGTTTCGAGCTTTTTTCGGGTTTTCGGGCCGGGCTTTTGGTCCTTCGGGCCCAAACGCCCAGCCCTAGTTTTAAGACCTCCTCGGAGGCACCAAGTGGTTCGTCTCCACGACGTTAAACAAAGTCATCCTTCATACGTTAAACCAATAATCCTATAATATTAAACTGATAGTCGCCTGAGATATTTGTGACGTTAAAAGGGATAGTTCTCGCGACTTTAAACCGAAAGTCTCCGTGATGTTGAACAAGATAGTCGTCGCGACTTTAAACTGAAAGTGTCTGTGACGTTAATTGAGATAGTCCTCGTGACTTTAAACCGAAATTCATGAGATATTAAATTATTCTTCAAAAAAATTGTTGCAATTTTTAGTCGTGGCATATAATTATTGTTGTTGTTGTTATTAATACTCTTAAACTAACAATTGAAATACAGGGCACTGTGGGGGAATAAAGTTTCAGTTTTGGGCCTCTTACTAAATCGAGCCCAATGGCCAAAGTCCAAGGTAATTAATAAGTAGATAAAGTCAAAATTAAAACATGATTATATATGTTATGGAGAACGTGGAAAAACCTCCTCTCCCACTACGGCGTGAAGGGAGGACCATGAACCATGAAGTGAGGACCAAGGATGAAAACCGCTGAAAATTCACAAACTTGAGGAGGAAGAAGGGAGATTCAAGAATGACGAAAGACAATTATGAGTAATGGTAACAAGTATCAATCTGATTTATTCTGTTGTCATACCTGGTTAAATTGACACTGACTTGGGCTTCATAGTGTTTTTTTGTTTTGCAGGTACTTTTCCCCCAAAATCAAATGAGATGGTTGCCTCTAAGGCATCTCGTAGATCAAAGGAGTGAGATTTTTGCTGGCCAATCTCCCTCCATAAATTTTTATGGTCCTACATGGAGGAAGAAGAACCAACAAGAACAACATTGATGGATTGACATCACTTTCTCTTTGGATGTGGGGGTTAAATGGGTGAGTGTAGTTGAAGAATAGAGAAGTTGGTTTGACTTGGAGGGGAAGTGTTAGGTCCATTTTGTGGTGTGCGTAGAGATTGTATAGAGAAGAAGAAACACATATAAGAGATTTCATCTTTTAAAGCGAAAAAATATGTACATCCAAAATGATGAAGAAAAAGAAATTGAAGTTACATCCAAATTGAAATGGGACATGGATTTTTAGAAAGGGAACATAAGTTTAACAATCATTCACATAGCCAATTTTTTTTTCTCCATTTTAGTTGTCGTGACTATCAATCTTGTTCATGCAATTATGTGAGACGGATACTAGACAGCTGCTAGGCGGGAGTGAGGTGGAGTCTAGGTGGGAGATAGGCGGACATGACGGAATTCAGGCGGGTGCTAAGCGGGAACTAGGCGGAGGTTAGGCGGGAGCTAGGCAAGGTCTAGTGGACTAGGCGAGTGCTAGGCGGGTGTTAGGTGGACATGGGGGGTCTAGGCGGGGGTGCTAGGCGGGAGCCAAACAAGGCGGGTACTCACAAGTTGCAACCAACATGTGTATGACTCGACTCATCTTCGATTCAGAGAAAAGTGAGGTTGGGCTGCTGGGGATGGCAAATGGAATTAGGTGCTAGGATGGAGTGGGAAGAAGACCTTATTTTTTAGTAAAATTTTTCTTCAATGCTTCAATATATAAAACTGAGTACCATGTATACTTTGAAGCAAGATAGATTTTTCGATTAGTTATCGTAAAAGAGTGATAGTGGGGGGACTTCAAAATTTGAATGAGTAATCTGCTAAATTGGACATTTACATTACTACAAGAAAAGCTCCCATATGAGTAGTGTATATATGACAATATTCCAATCGAAGTTGGATTGAAGTATCAACATATACCCTTTTTGGGGAGCCTAATCACTTTTCAGATGAACATAACCTTTGAGCACATAGAAGCAGATTCTCTAAAAACCACTGTAATTGCAAGCTGTTATTGCATTTGCATCATTCCAATATCACAAGAAAATAGATTAAATTAAGAAACTTTAATTTGGCAATGAACTCTGAAACCCGATCGCTTATAGGCAACAGAAGCCTATGAATCTTTTCTTCGATCATCAATTTCAATCATCATCGCCAAAATCCTCATAGCCAATATCCTCCTCCACTTTCTCCGCCGCATCATCAGCTACCTTGTCCTCCAAGTAATCCACTCCTTCAACAATCGCAAGACCACCCAAAACTCCGGCCACTGCGCCGACAGCCACACCGGTTCCAATCCCGAACTTGCTCTTCTCCTTCGGCTTCTCAGACGACCCGTACCCGTACGACCCGCCACTCCCATACTGACTCTGATCATAAGATTGCTGATTGTAACCATACCCTGCTTGTGGGACGCTGCTGCTGCTTTGGTAGTATTGGGGTTGCGCGGGAGGGGCATATGTGTAATTATACTGCTGGGGTGCGCCGTAGTCTCTCGTCTGCGGCGGTGGGACCCCGTAAGGTAAGGGGGCGTGATACGGGTCGGGTGCTTGGTAACGTGGCGGGCGGATCGTGACTTTAACTTCTAACTTCCCTTGGGGTCTACCCGAGGGACGCTTAAGTTTCAACTTGTGAACGGACAGCTCCCCCAGCCCCACGTCATCGAGGACTTCCCTAAGTGGGAGTTTCGCGGATCCGATCAACGGCTTGACGTCCTCGTCCCCCTTGGCGTGGATGATGTCCACGAGGAGGGTCGAGTCCTCGACTGGGCCCCGTAGTGGGATCGAGAGTGTCTCATCCCACGTGGGCGAGTCGTCGCCGTATTCGTCTACGTGGGTGGAGCATTTGTTGTTTGGATCCACCCAAACCACGGCGTAGGGCTTGAGCTCTCCGTGGCGCCAATTCACGTTTTTGAGGTCTTTGGCGGAGGAAATCGTGACCTCAACTTCATAGCCGGAAGCCATCTTTTGAATGATCGACTAGTTTGGAGAGATTTAGAAGAGTTATGAGGTGAAGCAGTGGAGAAAGGCCTAGGAATAAGGGACTCAGATCCTCTCCTAACTTGGTCAAACCTAATTTTTGCCTAACCCACTATAGTACCCGTTCGATCTGATCAATGGATAGGATTAGATTTTAAGCCTGATCTCCAGGTTTGACCATGGAGACCACTGCGTTGACTAAGCTTCCGAAGATTCGAGCCTTGATTTTTCCCCTCTTAGGTGGTGGAAGGCCGGTGGTTTTGTTCTTTGGAAAGAGAAACTCAGAACTAAGTGAAGAAGAAGAAGAAGAAAAAGAGAGAAGCAGAGACAGAGTCTCTGATCTAACCCAGAGCCCGAGTCACAGAAGAGAAGCAAAAGCAAATGGCCTAATCCTATCCATTGATCAGATCGAACGGGTACTATAGTGGGTTAGGCAAAAGTTAGGTTTGACCAAGTTAGGAGAGGATCTGAGTCCAGGAATAAGACCATTTATAGAGCAAGTAGGCAAGTAGTAGAATGGGAAATGATGCTTTGGTTTGTCACTTATCTTTTGGGCATGGGGAATGCATGCATTTGTTTAAAGAATATTCCAACGCGTTTAGCTTCCCAATCTTCTTGATACCACCGCCAGTAGCCACCCGGGGGCGGCGCAGCCTGTGGCCGAGAAGGGCTAGGGCCAACCACCCTTCTGACCATAGTTCATATATTTACAAGTTTATTATATTAAATTTCTAGTCTATGGCTGTTTGTGGGAGTGTCTTTGTCTATGTTTTTGGAAAGATTTAAGCAACAGCTACATGAAATTCCGACTTTTGGTCTCATTGAGGAAGATGGACACAAGTGCCTTGCTGTTTACATGACTACTCTACTGATTCCTAATTTTGGCTACTACAACCTAACTATAAACGATCGAGCTTGTTCACTTGGCTTGGCGTTCTGGCGAGCACGAATAGATACTGAAATAGAAGTTGGAATAACTTTTTCTTTTTCCAGATATAAGAAATTTCAGATGACCTGATGTCTAAAGGACATGAAGAATTGATTCATCATCATAGTGGAAACGTGCAAGCGTGTTAGGTATCTCTAACAGCTTTTACAAGGAGGACAAATTTGCTAATTCCTCATTAGTAGTAACTATTATGAGGTGTCGAGGTTAATATAAATCAACTAAATATACTGTAAGTGACAAAATCTCTCAGCGCGGATTAATTTCTGGTTTAGAAAACATTTGAGAATACCGTTGATTGATTAAAATAATAATAATAATAATAAAATAAAAAACTATATATACTGTTACGACCCGTTAGTGCAGGGCTCAGAGAGGAGTGGAGGACAAATAGAATAGCTTTATCCTTTCGTGTCCAAAGAGCGGATCAACCGTAGTTTTTCATAATTTTGGTATGAGCTTAGCTTAGTTTATATATTAATCATTTTTTTTATTCCGTTCGATCGGAAGAATAATACTGATTTGAACTTTACAGTACTTAGCTTGCAAGTTATGTAGCTATGGCCATCACCATACATAAGACCTGAACTGAGGGGATAGCTACGTACATAACTATGGAAGCTATCTTCGATCAGCTGCTTCAGCAGTTGCCTTGCACTGCAGGGAGCCAGAGAGTACTGGGCAGATTGTCACTTTCTTCACACAGTTCTTCCAATTCCTTGATCAACATGAGTATATCACGATCTTCCCTCTGCTTTTTGCAAGAATTGTTACCGACACTTCCGAAAATAGTTTACACTCCAAAGTAATCCACCTCTCTTATATATAAAGCCAGTGTCTGACTAGAGAATAGCCACAGAATGTCATGGAAGGGATGGAAATTCAGAATTCGTTTTGTTGCAGATTCATTAGTTGCTGGATTTATGTTGTTTCTCTATACTACCAAGGCGACTATTCATGACAGTAAGCTAAAGCCTCTGGTCCTCACGTAAATAAGGCCCCTCAATATGCACTACCAGAAAAAAAGCTTTTCCCGACGAAATAAAAAAAAACGGCCGACGAAATAAAATTTTCGTCGGTAAAAAAAAAATTCGTCGGCTATTCCCCTAGAATGGCCGACGAATTTTTTTTTCGTTGGTAAAAAAAATTTTCGTCGGCTATTCCCCTAGAATAGCCGACGAATTTTTTTTTTCGTTGGTAAAAAAAAAAATCGTCGGCTATATTCATATTTTAGCCGACGAAAATTTTTGGAAGTATGGCCGACGAATACTAGGTTTGATTTCGTCGGCTATGATTAAAAAAAGAAAAAAAAAAAAGAACAGCTTCCATTTTCTATCACTATCGACAAACCATTGCTTCGTCCTTCAAATGCAAATGTGTCGTGAAATAAGATATGACCGAAATAATGAAATACGTCTACGGTTGAAAAATGACAAGATTCCGACAAAATCTGTGTGCCGAATGTTGCGGTTAACTGTTTTTTACTTCCGTTTTCCTATGGGTAGCCTGACGGTCGGTAAATATTTTGAGGAAAATTTTTATACGATTAGTTACGTCTCATCGATTTGAAACTATTATCTGTTGAAGGTCAGGCCAAAAAACGTCATTTAGACAGGCCAATTACCATTTCTAAGCTTTTAAAGGGTTGACTCACCCGGTTGACCATCCCGATCGAGCCTTTAACGTTGTCAGATGTAGTTGGATTTTTTTTTCATACATGTATTTAATCTTAACGGTGATATCTGACGGTTGGAATAGATTTTCCAAACTTTTAGATTCAAAATCGGAACATATGCACTAATGTTCCTTAACTTGTTTACTAAGTGTTTAAGTGAATGTATAGTTTCAAATAGTTACTATACGTACACTCTTCAAATGCAAATATGTCGTCAAATAAGATATGACCGAAAGAATGAAATACGTCTACGGTTGAAAAATGACAAGATTCCGATAAAATCCGTGTGCTGAAATAATGAAATAAGTCAAAACCCGGTTTACTGCAGATTTGGCGTCCGGCGTCCGAATGATGATTGTGATACCATTCCGGAAAGGGAACGACGCCAGGAATCAAACACGTAGCATCGCCACGACGTGTGGGCTTTTCGGGCTTTTAAGTTCGTTTAGGGCCTCAAAACGGCAGTTTAGTATGTTTTCATAGAATAGCCGACGAAACATTGTAATTCGTCGGCTATTCTCTAAGTATAGCCGACGAAATCTATATTTCGTCGGCTAAACTCCTTAGATCCGCTTATTGTCCGCCGTTGGATGGCTCAGATCCAACGGCTGCTGATTTTCCAAAGCATAGCCGACGAAATATTTGAATTCGTCGGCTATACTCTTGCGATCCGCGCCTTTTTATTGTCAGCCGTTGAATCTGAGCGATCCAACAGCTGTTGATTTTCCAAAGTATAGCCGACGAAATATATTAATTTCGTCGGCTATTCTCCTTCTAAATCTTTTAAATCGCTTCCTCCCGCCTTTTTTCTCTCCTCCTTCCCCCCCTCCTCCGGCCGCCTCCTCCTCCTCCTTCCCCTCCTCCTCCAGTATTTTTTTTTTTGCCCAAAATGCAGTTATAGCCGACGAAATTGATATTATTTCGTCGGCTATAACTTTAAAATATTAATATATTCCGACTAAATAGCCGACGAAATAGCTCAAATCGTCGGCTATACTTCAGAACAAATAGCCGACGAAATCAAATTTCGTCGGCTATAACTTTAAAATATTAATATATTTGACCAAGCTTTGGTCGACGAAATCATTTTCGTCGGCCATAATTCGTCGGCCAAGGTTGGAATGGCCGACGAATTGGATTTTTTCGTCGGTCATTGGTATTACCGACGGCGTATTTCCGACGACTTATAGCCGACGAAAATTTCATCGGTAGAGGGTATAGCCGACGAAAAATTGGCATAGCCGACGAAAAAAATTTCGTCGGCTATTCTCCCATATCTGGTAGTGATGGTAACAACGAGTCTTCGTTTTAGTAGTTGTCCTCAGCCTATGTGCCGTTGATTAACCTTTGCTGTTGACTATCAATAGGTTAGCGTAGGTGATGGTCCCTGAGCCAGCATCTGCTTATTCAACCTAATTATGTAAGAGGCACCTCCTAAAAAAAATAAAAAAATAAAATTGTAAGAGGCACAAGAGAGATCATTCAGGAAATGCATCAAAACTTCAAAAGATATGATCAAATGGATCATTTAATCGATATTTACTATAAATTATTTGTGCTGAAGTTTTAATCTACAGTAAATGAATAGTTACATTCTTGCATCTGAACCGTCATTTTTCTCCTCCTGTCGCTCTCCACCCCTTTGTTCTCTCTCCTGAAGCTTCCAGTAGTTGAATAGAGTTCTTCCTCTTTCTCCGCTCCAGCCTCTTTGAAAAACTCTCTGCTTCTACCGATCTCTTTATCTGAGAGAAAATTTCTCCAAATTCTGTGTTGATTTCATTACCTTTTAATTTGACGCTTCGAATCGATGGAGAGCTTCAGGCTAACGGTAGAGCCGGCCATTGCAGCGTGCATGCAGTATGAGACTGTCTGTGTGTGTGTCAATTTTTATAGCTGTAGACGGTAATCCACGCATATAGGTAATACGAACAGATCGATCAAGGCTTGGATATTGAGTCCACTATTTATCACTTAATTAACTAGCCCAAATCACGAGTAGTTTCTTAGAATTTCTGATCAATATAGTGGGAATGTGGGAAAGAATGTGGCTTGGGAATTAACACATTAATTTGGCACAAGATATGTATGCATGCACCTTTGGAATTAGCAAATTAATTAACCTATCTAGATATTTGAGAAAGTCATCAATTAAATGGTTATACATTTCCTAAATCCCCAGCTATCCGAGAGATTAAATAATATATACGAATAAATATTTGACGTACGATCTTCAGAAAAAATCAGTCATATATGCCTGCATGCAAGTCACTATTGGTTTGGCGTTCAACTTGCATAACAAGTAAAAATTCGATGCTCTTGGATTCACAATTACAAAGCTAGTTTAAGGGTAGGGTGATAAGGTGTCACCGGCCTTATATAAAGTCAAATCACTTCCTTATATAGTCAACTTTCAAACGATCCCCAGTAGCTCTTTCTATTTCTATACGAATTAAACCTTGGAATTCATGAATAAATATAGGAAAGCCGTACATTAATCAGAACATCAAGCACAGTGCTTAAGAGCAAACACCCAAAAGTTGGAGCTGCAGTCTGACACAACAATGGTAACATATCGTCTTAACAAGCAAAATCATAGAAGGAAAACTAGAAGATCTGGAATACAAAAGAAGCTAGCTAGGGTGATTGCAACCTCACATAGTAACATCAAATTATCAATCTAATAAGTACTTGATCCGGAACGAGGGTGCAGTTCAGGTTTATGCATCGTTGAAGTCATGTTCATATGCATCAGCTTTCTTCCCCAGGAACACATTTGTGAGAACTTCTTTGGATTGCAGGGATTCTTTCAGCAGTTTCACACCCTACCAATAATACAAAATAAAGTTTGTGACAAATAAAAATAATAAGCTTCGATCAGTTATATTCCACGATTTATCCATGGACAAGTGTAACAAAATGAAAATTCCTACAAAAGCAATTAAGTTGAGCGAGCTTACATCTGAATAGTGAATACTAACCTCATTCATGCCAAGCTCGACAACCTTCTCTTCAAGGGCACCAACATTCTTAACATTGAACCTGTTGAGCAGAGTTATGCTCGAAATAGTGGACATAGGCTTCACCTCCAGATCATCCATTATCATGTACGTAACAAGGCCTTTGACATATCCTGCTGCACTACCGAATCCGGAAGTTGCCTCTGTGTGTTAGGAATTCACCCTAGAATTCCTCTTGCGGAAGTGTCGAATGAGAAACAATATAGACAAACGATCGAGAAACAAAACACACAAGTTTACGAGGTTCAGCAATAGCTTACGTCCTCGGGCTGCTAGGGTTTCACTATAGAAGAAGAAGAACACAAACAAGAATACAAGATCTCACACAAGAAGTTCTCTAACTTCTCAAGACCTCACTTGTTCTCTCTTAACCTTGATGATAACTACTACTACCTATGCCTCTATTTATAGATGTCTACCTGAATCTATAAGCCATTGGTAATCCTATTCCCAATAGGCATAGTAATCTATAACCAAGTAGGATATAACCAAAGCTTCCTTACTTTGATCAGGACTAGTAATCCTAATGCTAGGTGGAATCGGATCCACAATCCTAACAATCTTCCACTTGGAGCCGATTACGCCAGTAGCCATCACGCCGTTCTTCAATACTCTTCAGATATAGCACACGAAAAACCCATCATCACAACCAACGTCTCCATCTTCAAGCTTGGAGACCAACTGAAGCCAAGCACAGCTTCAGCTTACCTAATGGCACAGACTTAGTTAACATATCAGCAGGATTCTTACTTCCTTGAATCTTCAACAATTGCAACACTTCATCTTCAACAAGCTCTCGTATGTAGTGATACTTCATAGGAATGTGCTTAGTCCTTGAATGAAAAGCAGGGTTCTTAGCTAAGTGAATTGCGCTTTGACTATCACTGTGCAATGCACAATTCTCCTTCTTTTTACCCAATTCCTCCAACAGACCTTTTAGCCACACCAGCTCCTTACCAGCCTCCGAGACTGCCACATACTCAGCTTCCGTTGTAGACAGGCTTACTTGCCCTTGCAAATTTGAAACCCAAGATACGGCAGCACCACCCACAGTATACACATAACCAGTAGTACTCCGACAAGTATCATTATCTCCTGCCAAGTCTGCATCTACGTACCCTTGTAATTCAGCACTACCTCTCTTAAAACAAAGAGCCATATCAGTAGTACCCCGAAGATACCTCATGATCCACTTCACAGCCTCCCAATGTTGCTTCCCTGGATTACTCGAGTACCTGCTCACAACTCCAACTGCATGCGCAATATCGGGTCTGGTACACACCATAGCATACATTAGGCATCCAACTGCCGATGCATAAGGCACTTTCTTCATAGCTTCCTTTTCCTCTTCGCTCTTGGGTGACTGCTTCTTTGACAACTTAAAGTGTGCCGCCAACGGTGTGCCAACCGCCTTTGATTCATCCATGTTGAATCGCTTGAGCACTTTTTCAACATACTCTGCTTGTGAAAGCTTCAGAGTACCAGCCACTTTGTCGCGAATAATCTTAATCCCTAAGATTTTCTTCGCCTCACCCAAATCCTTCATTGCGAACTGATTTGACATCTCTCTCTTCAACTTCTTAATCTCGTTGAAGTCTGCCCCAACTATCAACATATCGTCCACATATAGTAAGAGGATGATATAAGTTTTGTCAAACCTCTTGAAGTAACAACAGTGATCCGATTGACATCTTGTGTATCCACTTTTACACATGAAAGCATCAAACTTCTTGTACCACTGTCTAGGGGCCTGTTTCAAGCCATACAGGCTCTTCTGCAGTTTGCATACCAAGTCCTCATTACCAGGTGCTATGAAACCTTGTGGTTGCTTCATGTATATGACCTCCTTCAAATCTCCATGAAGGAAAGCAGTCTTGACGTCTAGCTGCTCCAAATACAAACCTTCAGCTTCCACTAAACCAAGCACCACCCGGATTGTTGTATGTTTAACAACCGGAGAAAAAATCTCATCAAAATCGATGCCCTCCCTTTGCTGAAAACCTTTCACTACTAGCCTTGCCTTGTAACGTTTGCTCCCATCAACTTCTTGTTTAATCTTGTAAATCCACTTGTTATGCAATGCTTTCTTGCCTGCTGGCACCTCAGCTAATTCCCAAGTATTGTTGGACATGAGAGAGTCCATCTCATCTCGCATGGCAACCTCCCACTTAGCTGAATCTTTATGTTGCATTGCTTCATCATAACTTATGGGTTCACCACAATCAGTCAATAACAAATAGTTAGCACAAGGTGAGTATCTATCCGCCGGTATTCCTTTGTTACTCCTCGACGATACTCTAGGCACAAAAGAAGGTGTCGCTGGCTCATTACTAGGAACTTGTTCAGGTTGTGCGACCTCAGGAGCCTCTCCTTGTTGTCGTTCCTTCGTTACCAGGTCATGACTTTGGCTATCCGCCATAGTCCTCGGCCATCCGCCACGGCCATGACTTTGGTCATCCGCCACAGGCTTTGAACATCCGCCACGGCTTTCACCCGCCATAGGCCTCGGACATCCGCCACGCCTTTGGTCATCCGCCATAGGCTTTGAACATCCGCCGTGGCTTTCATCCGCCACAAGCCTCGGACATCCGCCACGACTTTCATCCGCCACATCTTCATTGGATATCTTTTCCAATCTCGCAAACTGCCGATCTTTTCTTACAGGACTCTCAGGCTCTGCTGCTTGCCTGTTCTTATACATCACCTCTTCATTAAAGATGACATTCCGGCTCCTTACAACTTTCTTTTTCTGCATATCCCAGAACCTATATCCAAGTTCATCACCGCCATAGCCGATGAATATGCATTTTCGAGACTTAGGATCTAACTTGCTTCTTGCACTGGACTCAATGTGAACATATGCCACGCAACCAAACACCCTCAAATGCGATAGGCCTATCACTTTTCCACTCCATTTTTCCTCAGGTAGGAGATTTTTCAATGGCGCTGACGGTCCGCGGTTAATTAAGTAAGCAGCAGTATTGACCGCATCAGCCCAAAACATGTCTGGCAATCCTGCGTGTATCCTCATGCTCCTTGCGCGCTCATTCAGAGTCCTATTCATGCGTTCAGCCACTCCATTCTGCTGTGGAGTTCCAGGAATCGTCTTCTCCATCCTAATCCCGTTCTCCGCACAATACTGTTTGAAGGTATTACTACAGTATTCACCTCCATTATCCGACCTCAGACATTTGACCTTTAATCCGGTCTCATTCTCCACGATCGCCTTCCACTTCTTGAAAGTCTCAAATACTTCTCACTTATGTTTCATGAAGTAAACCCATAACTTTCTTGTGGAGTCATCGATGAATGTTACATAGTACTCTGAGCCACCTACGGAGAGTTCAGATGCAGGTCCCCACACGTCAGTATGAACCAACTCCAGTTTTGTATCTTTTGGCGCTCTGCCACCCTTTGAGAAACTCACTACCTTTTGCTTCCCAAATATACAGTCTTCACAAAGCCCAATCTTCACTGAGTTCACACCATGTAGTTTACCCTGCGACTGAAGTACTCCCATACCTTTCTCACTGATGTGCCCAAGTCTACGATGCCATAAGTTTGCATCTTCATTCTTCTCAACGATCGTATCGCCTTCATTGTTCTCAACAACAGCGATTATATTCAAGGTCGTATAAAGTGATCCTGTTTTGAGTCCTCGAGCTAACACCATAGCTCCTCTACTCACCTTCCACGTACCTTTATCAAAGGTAGTACGACATCCTTCATCATCCAACTGACCCACAGAAATCAAATTTCTCGTTAACCGCGGTATGTGTCTAACATTGGTCAAGGTCCATATTCCACCATTCCCGAGCGAGATCTTCACATCACCCCGTCCTACAATCTCCAAGGCTCTCCCATCAGCAAGAATCACTCTTCCAAAATTACCATGCCGGTAATTCACCATGAGCTCGCCTTGTGAAGTCGAGTGAAAAGATGCTCCAGAGTCCACAATCCATGTCTCTAATGGTGTTTCCGAAACGCTCAAAACAAGTGCATCCGAATCATATTCAGTTGTGTTTGCCATCTTTATTGTGTCCTTCCACTGGTTACAATCTTTCTTGAGATGTCCGGTCTTCCCACAATGCCAACACCCTTCAGACCACTTTCCTGTTTTTGACACGCTTCGACCTTTTCCTGGTACCCTAGACTTTGACCTTCCACGATTACTGCTTGAGTTCTTGTTGAACGTTCTACCTCTATTCTCCATAGATAGCGCAGAACTTGAAGGATCATCAAGGTTATTCACTCTTCGCGCCTCCTCATTTAGAAGAGTATCACGCACTTCATTAAATCCCAACTTCTTCTTAGTCCCAGCTCCGCTGCATATCGAGTTTACAGTTACATCCCAATCAGAAGGCATAGAAGTCAACAACACCAACGACTTGATGTGTTCGTCGAATTCAACATCCACCGAAGCCAGTTGCTCGATAATATCACATACTATCCCAACTTGCTGGCGAACAGATATACCCTTACCCATCTTCAGAGTGAACAGTCGCCTCATCAAGTTGAGTTGTTGAACAGCATTTGGCTTCTCATACATGTCGGATAAGGTATCCAACATTCCCTTCAACGAATTCTCCTTGATGACGAATCGCCGTACTTCATTTGAAAGCGATAGCCGAACTGCTCCAAGGGCCATCCTATCCATCTCGACAAAATCTTCCTCATCCATGCCTTTTGGGAGCTTGCCGCTCAATGTTTTAGCAAGCTTCTTCATGTTCAAGTAATCTTCGATCTGCGACCTCCATAAGCTGTAGTCATTGCCGTCGAACTTATCGACCCTCTTCTCAACGTCTTCTATCGTTGTCCCCATTCCAGAAACCATGGGCTCTGATACCAATTGTTAGGAATTCACCCTAGAATTCCTCTTGCGGAAGTGTCGAATGAGAAACAATATAGACAAACGATCGAGAAACAAAACACACAAGTTTACGAGGTTCAGCAATAGCTTACGTCCTCGGGCTGCTAGGGTTTCACTATAGAAGAAGAAGAACACAAACAAGAATACAAGATCTCACACAAGAAGTTCTCTAACTTCTCAAGACCTCACTTGTTCTCTCTTAACCTTGATGATAACTACTACTACCTATGCCTCTATTTATAGATGTCTACCTGAATCTATAAGCCATTGGTAATCCTATTCCCAATAGGCATAGTAATCTATAACCAAGTAGGATATAACCAAAGCTTCCTTACTTTGATCAGGACTAGTAATCCTAATGCTAGGTGGAATCGGATCCACAATCCTAACACTGTGCTCTTTGGTTGACCAACATAAATCGCCTCAGAAGACATTAGCTGACTGCACTGTGGGCATAGCTCGTTAGGATTTTCAGTCACATAACGGTGGGCAGTGCCGGAACAGGTACACTGACTATTCCAGTTGACATATCTTCTGCAGCTAGAGAAATTTCTACTCTGATCCAGAACATGATTTCTGTTCGAACACATGTAGAACACCTTATTTCTAGCAGCAGGTTCGTCGACGTTGGCCAACAAACCAAGGATATTAGGTCCAGCAACAGGTGCCTTGGGTTTGAGCAGGATATCCTTGTTTAGTTGGGGTTGCATATAAGTAAGATCCAGATTTTCAACACTCTCATACAGTTTACCAAAGCTACCAACCATGCCACTCTCTGACAAAAGCCTAATGACAGTTCCAACAGGCAAAGAGAGAAAGGTGAAGAGAAAATCCACAAAGTCCTTACCCGCTTCAGCAAACAGAACCTTTTGACGTTTTGAATCGATGAGTAGCTTCATGCTAACAGTAGACTTGGCCATACTGTGTGTATGTTTTGATTTTTGATTCTGCAATGGCATGCATTTATATAGCAGATGGAAGCTGGACCTAGATCTATGAAGCCTTCAAGCTAGGCTTGGATACTGTGTGGACTATTTACTTAACTAGCACCTTTCCAATGAGAAAGCTCAAAGCACGATCCCTTAGAACTTGTGACAATAGTTCACGCGCGCTTGATTCCGTCGAGGCTGTGTCACCTTTGTGTGAGGCTGGTGTAGCGGCATGGCCTCTCTTGATTGGGAGGGAGAATGTGACACAATTGCAGGTTGAACTTTTGGAATTCGCAAATTAATTAACAGCCGTGTATAGATTTCATTGGAAAACAAAAGAATCAATTAATCAACCAATTCGTTATGCTAATTCAGTAATTCCTTCTATACCCGTGCATATGACAAGGAAACTATAACAATCTATAGCACAAAACAGCATAGTCCAACGTACATTTAAAAAAAATAATAATAAAAAAAGCATAGTCCAAACAATGAAGATTGCAGCAAGAGTGGCACGTTTACTTACTTGGAATGGAATTCATCTAGAATATAAATCGGAACGAATGAGAAACGGAATGGAATAATAAGGGAGAAATTAGAATGAAACTATTACGATTGTTGTTGTTTACTTACGATAAAGAATTAAAATTAAATTTAAGTTAATTACCAAAATACCCTTTTAAAATATCCTTTTATAATCTATTTTACCAATTTTGTAACCTTCCTTTTCACACATTGCAAATCATCTTTATGAGGAACCCAATTGATGCAGCACCAGATCGATTTGAATGAACTCAGTTCATGTGAAATTGACATTATATTGTAAAATATATTGGTATGATATTGCATATATAAATTGAGATAAATAATAACTTGAATTTAGAAATTAAATTTCAGAAATAAACAAGAGTGTATGAATATATATTTAAGCAATACCGAATGAGTTTCAAGATGGATTAGGAAAAGTCAAGTCGTGTGTGTCACATACTCTCCTTAAGACAACTACGCCGCTTCTACGGGTGCAAAAGGTATGTTGACGCTCGTCTCTCAAGATACAATGACTAACGAATTCCTGAAGCTGCTCTGCTATAGGAATGCCTGCGAACTGGAGAGAGTACCCTCTTTCTATCACCAGAGAATGAACACAAGAGCAGAAGAGAGAAAGGAGAATAGCTGATTGCTTTTGGTGTGTTTAGATGTTACTGGAATATCAAAAGGACAGCTGAAGAGTCCAAAAAGGTGTATGCGGTCTGGAGCCCAAATCGGTGTTGCATTCGTGTCCGCAGGTCGCGCGAGCACACACAAGTTTTTGGTGCTCCAGCCCGAAATTTGCACCCCCTCCCTGCGCGTGAGAGTGTATAGTTTGTGTTTACACAACTATACCTTATAGGAGGAGGATTCTATATAAACACTCTTGTCATTTCCCTTTTTCCAATGTGGGACAAACTTTGTTTTCCCATTTTATATAGCCAACTTTGGATGACAATTTTTCATTCATCCCAAAACCGATTAGAGAAATGAACACATAATCTTGTAGTCCTCATAATGAAGAATACAAATCCAAGTTCATCTTTCATGAATTATAAGTGTAACACACATTAATTAACCCATCTAAATTTGGTTTCATAAAGGGTTTTTAACCCATTTTTCCAACAATTGACATTTCACTCTGGTCACTTAATCAGCTTGAAGTCTTAAAAATTTTGTAAATATTGGCTTCAAGATCACAGGATGATGCCATCTTTATTTTTTTGACAAAATAAATTATTGGCATGTTTACTCTAGGGTTGGGTGGTTTGGGATTTGTTATAAATCATGAAGATATTTTCGGTAGGAATTTTTCATTCCTACTGTGTTTCTCCCATTCCGACCTACCCCCTTTGGAAAACAAATCCAGGTCTCTCCCGGAATTCATTCCGAGTTTGAAAGGTGGACCCCACCACAAATCTCATTCCCCTGCGCAAGTAAACACCGGAATGAAATCGATTATGGGGGAATACAATTTCATTCCGATGAAGTAAACATGCCAGAAATGTACCAAATGTAAATGACCAACAACTGGTGTAGTGATGGCACCAAGCAGGCTAATAATGATGGAATCTCACTTGGTTTTGGTTAAGCCAAGGATTGGGATGTTAAGAAGTGCATATATGAGAATAATCACAAGGTTTGTTCCAAAAGGAAGTGCAGCAGCAATTCCTCATATATACGCTCTTATTTTGAAACACATTCGAATCAAGTTAGGGCAACGACTCAACACAGGATCCGACCTATAACTTCCTTCTCTTGTTTTGTTTGGCCATTTTGGCAATGTGATGAACAGGATTATGCAGTTAAATTAACGAAGCCGTAGGAGGGAAGGAGTGAAACAACTATTGGGCTACTCATCTAGTCATCTTTATCAAGGTTACCGGGTCGATCTATCTTCTAAACGGGTCCTTAGGCCCAAAAATTAAAGTACAGAGGGCAGATCCGTCATTTAAGTGTTATCTGGGATTAAAGTACGAAGACCCGAAAGTGACGAAACTAGTTTCGCAGTCAAACTCAGGTCAGTGTTGCGGCAAACACAAACTTCAAACGACACAGTCTCCAACAGCCACCGCCTTTCAATGACGGAAAGCCAGCTCCCAGAAGACATCATAGTCTCCGGCATCCTAGTCAAGCTCCCCATCAAATCCTTAATCCGCTGCACCTGCGTCTTAAAACGATGGCGTTTCATAATCTCCGACCCCCAATTCGCCAGCTCTCACTTCCAACTAGCTCGCCACCACAACGCCTTGAACCGCCGCCTCCTCCTCTACTGCTCCCCCTCCCAAGTCCAATCCGTTGACCTCGAAACGACGCCGTCTTCGTCTTCCGCGATTCGCAACCTCACCTGTAAATTGAACAAGCCACCCGACTCGATCAAGCTCCTTGGCTCCTGCGACGGTCTGGTGTGTGTCTGTAGTAGGATGCTACTCTGAGTAGTTGTGATATTCTCATCTGGAACCCATCAACTGGATTCCTGCGTGATCTACCGAACCCAGGTTTCTCCTCGGCGACACAGACTGTTCTGTTCGGCTGTTTCGGTTACTTGTCGGCGGCAGACGACTATAAAGTCGTGGTGGCTGCGCACAATGTGTTCGACTATGGCGACAATGTGGTGGAGATCAAGGTGCTGTCTTGGAGAACTGGTGTTTGGAGAAGTATTGAAGTGCATGTTAGAAAATTATTGGACTTGTTACAATAATATTCAGATTACATGAATGAAAAGCTAAGTATGAAAACTAATCCAACATGGACAATAACTTGTGCTTTCCTAGTTGCTTTAGGAATACGTGTATTGTTCCTAAAGGAAAGAAACCTATTCGGTATCTATGAGAAGATATATTGCAGTATTTCATTCTGTATCTAATTAGGATTCTTGGACTTGAAGTAATCCTTTATGGAAGGACTCTTTGATCCTTGATCCTATATAAATAGGTTTTTAGTCCCTGTTGATCCCATCGTAATCAAACCTTTTGTTCTGTCCATATCAGAAGCTTTTGGTGGTGATCTAACAGAAGGCAAAGCCTAGTTGTTTTTGGTTTCAGGTATCTAATCACAGAGATGGATCCAGTCAGAGGTGCAGATGGTATGATGCTGTTCATGTTGCTGAGATTATGTTCTTGTTCTGTTCTTGGTTTTACTGTATTGGTTTTGTTCAAGCTTTATGTTTTTAGTTATGAGCATGATGTATGTTATGAAAATAACAGTGCATACTTTGTTGTCTTACACATTGTATCCTGCGGCGGTTGTGGTTGGGGAGATACTACATTGGTTTCGGAACGATCAGTGGTTAGGTTCGGCGATTGTTGTGTCAAACGGTTCCACACCCCAGGCTTCAGTATCCTCCTCTTTTAATAATTTGGACACCACTGAACACGAGTTTGGGGTAGAGGTATGATAGGGATTATGTACATTGTGTGGCTTCATTAGGAGGAAAGTTATATGTGTTTCGATATCCGGCTGGTGTTTGTAATGTTATGGAGTTGTGGGTTATGGGGGAGCATGGTGATGTTGAGTCGTGGAGAGAGGTGTTTAAGGTGAGAATAACAGATGAGCCTCGGAAGTCGGTGTATCTGCGGCCGTTTTTGGCTGTGGGGAGTAGTGCAGTTGTGGCAAAAGTAACTAGGAACTCGACCATGGAGATGGTGAGGATTGAAGGTAAAGGTGAGCAACAGGTTGTGGATATGTTGAAGAGGGGCGTGGAACCTGCTCTGATTGTATATGAAGAGAGCCTGCACCAGCTTTCTTGTTGTGGTGTGCAGGAAGAGAAGGTGGAAGAGATTCGAGACCCCATGTTAGGTGTTCATTTCTGGGTTACTGATCACTGGTACTCTATTCTGGCTTACTTGTATAATGATGCACATATGTTTTTGGATGTCAAATATTAATGCTTATGAATATAATTCGTCATATTTGCATGCAAGTATAGAATGAACCAGCAATTGTTATGAAGTTTAGAGTAGATAATCTAGTCCGAGAGCGTTCAAAGCATTGCTATAGAATGAACCAGCAATTGTTATGAAATGTAGAGTAACCATATAGTAACTGTATTTAGGTGAAACCGGTTTTTTTTGAAGCATGCATAGATTATACTTCCATTCTGCAGATATATCATCACTCATAACCATCTACTCCGATAAGAAAGACATCAAAGTCACCAGCATAGTTTGAAATTCAATTAGCTACATGCAGGAGCTACAAACTCTAATTTAGAAACCTTTTATTTATTTATATATTTTGTTATTACTAGTAAATGTCTTATAAATATAATCAACAAATGTATATCTGAACATTCTAACGAATCTATCATTGCAACAACAAGAAGCCACAATGTTGGGCAGAAAATACATATAAAAGAATACAAACTGATGATGGTACCCAATTTATGGGAAAAAAATTTCTCAATACACATCTATCAGAATATCTCGTCTCATAAAGGAGCACATAATGAGGCTCCGTATTTCACAAAATATAAAGTTACCCTTTGTGCGCTGAAGACGCTCGTATTCATTTTCACCTACAGGCTGATACAGTGAAAGATACAATGTTGTGATTCTCAATGGTATGACTTTAGGTGGAAAACTTGACATTCGGGCTTATATGATCTCTTTAATGCAGCCTGTTCAAACTTCTTCGCTGCTGCTTCATTCTCTTCTAAGCTTGTTTGAACAAAAAATCTTATCCACCAGGACGAGCTTCGCAATTTGGCCTATGAAAGTCATTGTCAACATCAAATTTAGATCTTCAAGTGTATAACAGAGAGTAAAAAGTCACCAAAATCAAGCCAGTAAAACCCAAGAACCAAAGTATAGCATTTCTATAGCAAAGAAATTCGTGATATTATTGAAAGTTAATAACTTACTGGACGGCCAAATTTGGATAGCTCTGCAACTTTAGCTCTTTGTTGACCTGGATAACCTACAAACGAAAAGGAAAAGAGATCATTATTTTCTTATGCTTTCTTAGCACAGGCGCCAGAATTTATGTTCCCCTCACCATCATATTCAATTCGCTATCAATAGAAGGTTCTCTCGAATCATATTTTAGCCATTCATCAGAGAACCTTCAATTAGTGAGCCTATGATAAAGCAGATTTAAGAAGAGTAATACTACGCATTTGAACAACTTTTACAGGTACAGGTTAATCAAGCTTCGTTTCTGATTGTTGTTTAATTAAAGATATCACTTTCGGATACATTTAAATGTAAGTAAAAAATTGCCACATTGAATAAGAAATATTACCAGAGAATATAATAACGCCATCAGAAGATACCCTTGCTAACTCTGGAAGAGTTCTGTTGAGGTACTTTGGAGACAAGTAATCTAATGCATCTGATACTATTACCAGAGAAAATGATTTTGCCCGGTATGGCAGCGGAAACTTTATATCAGCAGCACGCACAATGCCTTTGCTCACAAGACTCTTGCAATGTGCATCAGCGTCTTCCATGTCATATGGTTCCACACCCCAGGCTTCAGTATCCTCCTCTTTCAATAATTTGGATACCACTGAACACGATTCAGGGCCTACATGCAACACCTTACGCATGCTATCACCATATGCTTTCTTTAGTATAGGTATTGTTCTCTGAACTTCAAATGTACATGAAACACCTGCATTTACATATTAAACTGTAAATAGATTATCTGACTGTAAACCCTGCATGCACACAGTTCATCACAAACATCTTAGAGAAATATTCGACTCTCACGGGCACTCGGCAAAGAGTTTTGAAAGCCTAGGACTGGCATGGTATCAATTCTAAAATAATTGAACAAATGAACTCCGTGAGCCTTAGCTGTTTCAGAAATAATTCTACAAATCCTTGTGCCTCTAGGACCACACAGTATACAAATTCAACAGAGAATCTAAACTATATTATCTTTCACCACAAAATCTGATATATCTCAACTAAACAATTATATATGAGACATATGAATAGGGAGATGTCTTCCAAATATTGAGAAACTCGAGATACAAACAAGGAATTCTGACATTTACTGTTAAAACTACGCTGCCATGCACAGTAATGTGTAAAGAGGGAGTTACAATTTCTACAAATGCCTTTTGAAATTTTGCTTAAAGGATCCAATCCAATGGAGGCCCTCCAAATTGCACTTAATAACCAAAACAATTTAGAGACTTGGAGACTATAAAACAAATAGATCATGAATAACACCTTCAAGTTTAATCACAGCATCTTTACTCCTCGCTCCACCTATCATGTAGACAAGTAATTATTTTGAACAAATGAGCTGTTAGTTTTTTCATTAGAAGCAAAAGGAAATATTCACTAGTATTAGGGTTGTCAAATCAATTACAAACCTGATCCACTAAAAGCGTAGAAGACAAGAAGAACTGTACCCTGAGATTATAGAAATAATTAATCAAGATTTAGAAAGATCGAAAGACATTTTGGTCATCTACTTGTGCTCAATTATGTTATAACAGTTTTCTATTTTGGGTTAATGAATTCTCAATCGTGTAAGCTATAAGGATAAGGAATAATGATACAATGATATGACTGTTTGATATTGAGGGTGGGGACGAATAACAATAGATGGTAAGAGAAAGTACCAGAAGCACAAGCGCTACAGACAGTACAGGTGATGAGCGTGCTTTAGCCTGCACTGCACCCACAAAAGGGATGCTTCCACCGTCACCAATGCGCCTAGCAGGAGCTGGCCTCCTGGACATACTTATATAATAGCAGTGAGCCTGCAAAAACCAAAATGAGTTGAAACAGTACTTCACAGTATTTCCAATTGCCTAGCGTCAAATTTTTATAAACAGTTCACAACTCATTACTTAAGTTTCCAAATAAATCCAACTAAATTGGGATAGACCATCAAAGACTCCGTCAAAGATGATCACGCATTCGAAATGTTGAAAAATCTTTAAATTGATGTCAGGATAGTTCAAATTAAGACTTTTTATTAAAGACTCCACAATACATCATACATTGGCTCCAATTTTTTATGTAAAACCTCTCTAATATCATAGATCTTACAAAAGATTCAGTCTTTCCCAGCAGCAACTCAAGCACACACACACACACACACTACCAGCTCACTAATTCAATGTAGTATTTAATACTATTTACATCACATAGATCAGCAATACCCATAAGTCCATAACCCATTTCAGTTCAGCATTTCAAATACTATCTAAAAGAATCAAACTTGATAAAGAAAGAATCGAACTTGATGAAGCAATCGAAACAAGCCCATTGCCAAAACAAAATGACAACAAATCAAAATCGTTTAAACAGTGAGAAACCAAGTGGGTGAAGAAAGCTGAGCTCTCTGGCATTGAACGCGTGGATGTAGAGACTGATAAAGCAGAGCAGAGAGTAATAGTATAAGAAGAAGCAGGGATGTAACCTTAAGAGGGAAAAGCTGAGAGTATGAGATCTAGAGTGGCGCGATTCAGATCTGTGCTGGACTGCTGGTCTTACTCTTTGGAGCTCTTGAGAGTTGAGAGTGTTGAAGACACCGATATCTACATCTACATGTACAAGTCTACAACTACAATTACATCGAATAATTTAATGGATTCCGGCTAAGTTAGTAAATCTCTCTTTTACTTTTCACTGATGCGTATAAATTACCACATGAGATGTGTTTGAATCCTCCATCATGACATGTTTATTGTCATTCGAACAGTGGGGAATATGACACAAGGACTCCTACGGCCTTTTTATAGTTTGAACTTTGAAGTACTTCAGTTACTCTATGTATATAGATCGATGAACCCCCGCCCTCTGTCATAAGGAGTCATCTCTAAGACCCTTATTCTAAGTCTATCTCTGCCCTAATGCTCCGGACATTTTCTTATTTTATTGTTGTTGCTGTAGGATTTTCTTCACCAATTGAACTATCGAAGATGTGAAGGAATTTTGCAACACAATATCTCTTGAATTGTTGCAATTAGATCAATAAGAAGGGCAGTTGAAATTTTTACATGATCATTGAAAATTGACAAAGGGGAAAGTGATCGAGCATGCATGCATGCGCTTAACATTACTGATTCAATTGTAAACATGTCAAAAAAGGAAAATTACAATTGATCAATTGCAACAATGTAAATATGACTGATTAATTATGAAAGAATTAAGCAAAAGAATGAACGTTCATCATCTCCACTATGTTTATAAATTCCTATAGCAAGCAGCACTTCTAATTAGTTTATTGGTAGTCGAGTTTAACTGGATTAATTGGGATACTTAACAGAACACCAACTATAACTATTTTTTATTTTTTAATCAAGTCTCACAAAAGCGAGGAAAAAATTTATTTAAAATATAAAAAAATACAAGCAGGAGGAGAGGACAAACTCGGTTCCTTCAGAAAACTAAAGTACAAAACAACAAGACAGACAATAGTCCATCCAAAACAAAAAGAAATTATCTAAAACGAAAATCCAATTTATCTCTAACTCAAAATGTCCTAATGAAACCTGGACATGAATCAAACAAGTAAAACCCGCACACGTAATACCAAAATTGGCCCTTGGTTCCCTTCTCAAAAAATATGTGAACAACGAAATTGCATCATTGAAATTCAATGCACACAATTTGTCCATGCCACTCGTAATTGCCAAGGCACCATTTGGGGAGAGTGGAGAAAATTGAGAATGATAGCCGAATCCATTTCAAGCCAAATATGCTTCCAATTACGGACCCAAGCAATTCGATCGCCTTGATTACTGCCACAACCTCAGCAGCAATAGAGCTAGGGATATCAAGGGATGAAGAAAAAGCACCCACAACTTCACCATGGAAATTACGATAAACTCCACCATAACCCGACTGATCATCCCCTCACTTCCAAGCACCGTCCGCATTGACTTCATATCCGTTTCGCTGCATATATATTCATTAACTTGATACGTACGCAATGCTAGCTTCAGCTTATAATGTGGATAAAAAGTGAGAAAAATTAAAGGAAAGAAGAAGTATCTAAAGATGTGTAAATACAAGATATAAGAATGTCAGTAAAGTTCTACAATACGTACTTATGTAGTAAATACAAGATATATAAATATGTTTTTATGTCTAGTCATAACCACCTCACTTATGTCGACTAGGGTTACATTACAGGATCACTATCAAATCAATTTGTTGCCAACGTTGAAAAGAACTATAATCTAATCGATTCAGAAGAAATATCACCATACATTTTGCCAAAACAAGTAAAGCCAGCAATAACGATATTTCAAGCCCACCTAAGTTCGAATATACTCGATCTACGTTCTAATAGTGAATTGAAGCAAAAGTTTATCCCACCCACTGTTCTAAAAATCCCCGCCTAGCTCCGTCTAGGGGCTAGGCCCAACCAAGCCGCCCAGGCACCGCCTAAGCGCTAGGCGGAGCCAAACCGCCCCAATTTCACACAAACTGTTTATCAATATGATTTAGCAATTCTGCAATTGTAATGTGGTGAATATTTTACAGGTTGGTTTGCTCATTTTTAGAGAAAAGTCGAGTTAAATTTTTTCAAATTACTCATATAGTCATATTAAACTATTTTTAAATTAATATTTATTAATTAAATGTGAAAAATGTAAATCGCCTAGTCCCCGCCTAGTCTCCGACTAGTCCGTCCAGGCGCTAGGCTATAAGTCACCGTCTGACTAGCTCCTAGCACCTTTTAGAACATTAATCCCACCCCACTTGTCCACTACATAGATTTCTAGTCATGCCCTCTCGAGCTTCATTTTGTTTTTGTTTTTATTTTTATTGTTATTTTGCTTTGAGAAATTAATTGAACACACAACCTACAGTGAAAATCAGCACATTTACTTACTAACTGTGCCGGTTGATTGTAACAATTACAAAAGAACAAGCTTTTAAAATAACATAACACAAAAAAAAATGTAATTAAATTGTACTCAGATTTATTAAAAATCATATCTACATACAGTGCCTCGAGTTATTTTTTTTCTTTCGGAAGAACAATGCCTCGAGTCCTCGAATCTGAATCACATTACCCTTTTTTAAGTGATTAAGGGCACGAGTTGAACTGTACGTCTACATGTGTAGCAGCAGCGCTTCTTATTAACCAATTCATGCCTAATTAGCCTGGAATTTGTTACCTAACTGAAAGCACCCATGATCTAATGATACAAAACAAAGCCAATTATTGGGTCCTTTTCAAATCTCACTGTACATAGTGATTATGATACGCAAAGATATATATATATATCTTTGCGTATCATAATCACTATGTACAGTGAGATTTGAAAAGGACCCAATAATTGGCTTTGTTTTGTATCATTAGATCACATATATATATATATATATATATATATATATATAATCACAACTTTTTGTCCTAAGTAGCATATAATCCAATAGCATATAAAGCTAATGATACACGTAAATGACGTAACGATCACTTAAAAGTGGTATTGACAATGCCTAATAGCATATCATAGTCACGACTAGTGCATTATCTCCTGCCATTAATCTATTGTAAAAAAACATCTACGTACAACAAGTGGTTGTGTTTTTGGCTTAAAAGTCTGATCGATATCAATCCCAATATATAGTGTACGTTATCATGAGGAAAAGGGCTGGGGACACCTGGTGGTTAGATGATTAGCATATCATAAACCATTAAACTAATATCGAGTTAAGGGATAAGAGTTCAAATGTAACATATTAAACTAATTTCACTAAGAAGAAGGTTGATTTGTACATATATAAACATATAAACAAAACAGTGAGAAATATATATATAAAATAATCACATATATATTGTTGACGGTAGCTACAGAAGGGCTACCCAGGCCCACAGATCCGCAGTCTCTACATCCGAGCCCGGTCCATGGCCCGGGGCAGGATCCTTAACACCCGGACCCGAGGCCCAGCAACCTACCTTATGGCCAGGGGCTCGAGAGCCGGGGGCGCCAGCCTGCCGAACAGACCACCAAAACTGTCCTTATGTATGAACAGAAGGGGATCAGTCTCACATCGAAGAATAAGAACAGACCTCACGCTCGAGAACCTATATAAGGGCCTCAACTACCCTCATTAATAGGTAACCAACTCTCCAACTACTTATTGTTCCCGCTTAAGTTATCTATTTATCCCAACGGTACTAACTTAGGCTTCGGAGAGGAGAAGACCGGCCCGCACGGTATTCCCCTTAGTTAGCAGGACTTGCAGGAAGGAATCACACCAAGATCCACCAGTCTCTGTCAGGCCTACGGGTTACGACAAAAAAAATTGTCACCGTCTATGGGAAGATTTTAAAAAGTTACGCTGCATTACCAGCGGGTAGAAGAGCGGGTTCAAAAAAAAAACATGGCAGAAAGTTATGAAGCGGGGCGGGAAAGAAATGGTCAGACCGACGGCAGCTATCAAGGACCGAGCGGTACACCAGGGGAATGCAACGGTAGCACGCGCGGGAAAGGCCCGGCGGAAGGCAACTAACTAAGGCACCGGGGCCCTTCGCTGACACTCTCGGACGACCAGAGCGACGAGGAAGATAGTCTAGCCGACGACAGCGACCAGGACACCGCATGTAGCCCCGACCGGCACGATATGGCGGGGGAGGTAGAGGTGATGAGAGCAGAAGTCGATCGCCTGCGCGCGGAGAGCGACCGGGATAGAGCAGAGTCAAATGCCCGGTATCAGGAAATGGAGACGGTGAATGCCGCCTTGGTGGCTGCCCTGGAAAGAGGACAGCAGCGCAACGCCGCTTTGGCAAGGGCACATGTATCCACACCGAGGCAGCCCCTGCGCCCCGAAGCGGGACAATCATCGGGGTGAAGGTCCACCGACCCCAAGGAGGTGGAGTCCCCGGGCGACGTAGCGCTACCGAAGAGCACGCCGGCCCCCCGGTAACTACACGCTTCATTCGAAGATGAAGCCATGACCCCGACCGCACGGGAACTACAAATACTGTCCGACTCCGTGTCAGATATGAATGCCCAAATGGAGGCCAACGAGAGAAGGGCAGCGCGACCACTGGAAGGTGCGCGATTCAGCGAACGTACTAGACCCTTTTCGCACCGGGTTTTGAAATCCGGGAGATCCGGTAACCAAAAGTCCCTAAAACTGACGTACTCAGGAGCCGGCTGCCCATACCAACACTTGGATAGCTTCCGGTCTTAAACGTGCTCCAAGGGCTACTCCGACGCTGTGTGCTGTAACATCTTCCAGGAAACCTTGTCCGGAGAGGCACTCAGCTGATTCTACGAGCTGCCGGCAAACTCCATTGAGGCATTTGAGCAGCTGGCCAATCGGTTTATCGGCTGCTTCATCCTACTTGTCGAAAGAGCCTGGACATCGACGGTTCTCTTCAACTGCAGGCAGGCTGATGGCGAGGAGCTAAGGACGTTCGTTAACCGCTGGCAAACGGCCACTGCCGGGGTTAGGAACCTAGACAAGGGGATCGCCGAGATGGCGTTCAAGCAGGGTCTCCGGCTAGGGAAATTTTCTTACGCCGTGCTGGTAGAGCTCTCGCAGGGGTACGATGAGCTGATGGCGATGGCCATCAGGCACGCTCAGGCGGACCACGAAACCTATGGGCATCACCTGCACAAGAGGAAGCGGGAGGAGCCCCTTCCGGTCCGCCAAAAAAACAGGACCAGACAGCGGGGCCAAGGCCAAGGTGCCCAACCCAACAAACTGGCTAGAAACTGGGGGAACCAACCGCAGCAGAAAGCCTTTCCTGACAAGCCCCAGGGCGGGCACATGCCCGCGCATTACCGACAAGAACGCCCCCTGGCGATCATGTCAGCGGAACGTCAAGAAGTCTTCATCACTCTAACCTCTTCGTACGAGGACATTATGTACGAGAACGGGAACATCATTCCCCAACCGCTAAAGAGGAAGCACCCTAAGGGGAACCTCACCCTGGTGCGAACAGACAAATACTGCTCCTACCACGATGAGGCTACCCATAGGACAAACAATTGCATCGCCCTCAAAACAGTAGTGGAGGAATTAGTTAGCAGCGGTACCTAGGAGAAAGGCAGGCAGATACCGCCCAGGACCGGGACCAGGGCTGGTAAGCACGCCCGGGCCCGGCGATAGGTTAAGCGGCACAAGAAATTTTGAGCCCAAGGCTAAGTGCTAATTTTTCCAACACAATTAGCTTGGCATACCAACGGGTCAGCCGAAGTAACATTACAAGATATATATTCCAACTGTTTTGAACGAAATCCAAGGCAAACCACCGGTACTATAAAAATTCAAAGGCAGGCAACACAAAAACTCGTGAGCAAAAAAAAAAAAAAATTCCATTCCAGCAATTTACCAGGCCGGTATAAAAAAAAAATAAAAAATCTGCCTAAGTAGCTGTGGCCTCCTCCCCAGCGGGCTCAGCCTGTCCACCGGCTTCCTTCGGTAGAACCGTCGCGTCCTCCCTGGCGGGCTCGGATTGCTGTGGTTCGCCCTCCTCTTCTGGCTGCTCCTTCTCCTGCGGCTGCCCATCAATATCATCATCGGCCTGCGCCTGTGGCATTTGTGAGGTATTCAGGTACCTCTCATTTTCCCACTCCACGTAGGCATCGGCGATACCCGCCTCCCTAGCCTTCTCTAGAAAGACAAGAAACTGCTCACTATCGTGATATTTCTTGATAACCTACTGGAAAAGCTCCAGGTCCTTTTCTCCAGCTGCAGCGACGGTGGCGACACGCGCAGCGGCAGCTTCCAACTGGAGCTCATCCACCTTGGCATCCAGCTCGGCCCTCTCCTCCTCAACCCGCTTCTTCTCCTCCTCGAGGCTCCGGACCTGGCCCTCTAGCTTGGCCACCTGCCTCCTGGCCCTCTCCTCCAGCTGGCCTTCTCCCGCTCAAGCCTGGACTTCTCAGCCTCCAACGCTCCCAGGCGCCGACCAGAACAGACACCTGCTTCTTCAGCTCCGGCAGCTCCTCACTCGGGTCCGGCTAGTACAGATTGTACAACAGCTGCAGAATGACAGGCCACCGATTAGAAAAAAAAAAACAAACAACAAAAACAAAACAAAAAAATGTTGTTCGACCGATGCCGTAGCACCAAACTATTCTTACCCGGAGGACCAACTCCTTGCTCTTTTGACGATTCTCCCTCGACAGGGCTCCAGCGGCCCCAGGCCTATCCAGACCCAGGCCGGTCACGTCCTCCAGCAGATTCCGGAAGAACGGGCTTTCCGGACCTCCCCTCCTCGGTTCTTCCACCGGAGCAGGACTACTCTGCGGGGCGGCAGAACTTGAAGCCGCAGCGGCTCTATCCCTAGCGGGACTCGTCCCACCACTTGTCAACTTAAGCCGTTTCGCCAAGTTCTCACCAGACGACCGACCAGTCAGCGTCACCAGCGCGGAAGGCGGGACGTCTATGATCCTCCTCCTCTTCTCACCAAGGTCGACCGGTGAAGAAGATTGTGCGCCAGGCAAGGAGACCCTGGTGACAAGTGGGACCGATCCCACTCGATGTGGAATCCTATCCGTTCCACCAGGAACCTTTGGTGGCCCACCAGCGGTTTTTCCCTTCCCGGGCCCCGCTGAGGATCCCGCGGTATGAGTCTTCACACGCCTTAAAACGTAGTCCTCATCCGCAACATCCACGGCCACCGTCTCGGCGTGGATGCTAAGCCGGCCAGTCTCCCGATCCACTGTGGTCCGCGAAACGACCTCCCCTTTCTCCTTCAACCTCGAGACAAGATCCTCACCGTCCATGGATAGCGTGTTAACGGGCTTGATGACTGTCCGGGAATATGCACCTACAGAACACCAAACAAAGAGTTAGTATAAACTCGGTCAGCTGGAACTTCACTACTAAAATCCCCACTACGCACCGGGATCCCACCCCAGGCCGCAGTACTCCAACACTCCTCCTCTTCTGCCACCTCCCCCATGTCATCACCACCTTCTTCCTCCAGCTCTTGTCCAGCCAGGAAGGCAGGTGGGTGATAATAGGCTTAAAGTGCCGGGCGCCAAAGGTGATGCAACCCCGACACCCTTTCTTTTTCGAGAAGGACAGTCTGTACAATGCCCGGAACTCGTTCACCGTCGGCATGCTCATCCCTGACAGCTCGTACAGACAACCAAGGCTCAACAGCTGCCTCCACTGGTTTCCGGGAAGTTGTGAGGGAGACACGTGCAGAGCGCTGAGCATGTACTGCACGAAGTCTGGCAGCGAGAGGGAGAACCCGTGACGAAAATGGTCTCTATGAACAGCAACCCAACCCTTCTCCGGGTTACAAGCCGATTTTCCAGAATTCAGCGGCCGTAATTTCACCTCATCCGGCATACTCCACGTTTCTCGGAAGGCGGCAACCTCTGCGGGACTCATGGTACCCTCCGGTTCGTCACACACCACAGCCCTTTCCCCATCCCCAATCGTGTAAACTGCGGGTGAGGTACCAGGAAAGGGTACCCCATGGGGGATGTCCTCGTGCCCCAGAGACCCGGACGGCGAGGCCTCGCCCTCTCCCCGGGAGTGGGCGACGGCTTCTGACTCCGAGGAAAGCGACGCAAGCCAATCCTCCAACCTTTCCTCATCGTCCGTTACATGTCGTCTGGCGGCCGATTTAGAAGTTCCATCAGAGCTCCCAGAATCCATGTAACCTAAGGGGAGGAAAACAAAACCCCACCGCCGGTCAGCGACAACCTAAAACAGCGCCCTCTGGGGCTGCTCCCCAAATCTGTCGTAGATTCCCCGCTCCAAACAACTCATCCGTTGCGATAGGGATCCCCCGGCAAAAGAACACCCCCGCAAAACAAGAAGCAACAAAGAAAAAATGGAAACAAAGGAGGCGGAACTTACCGATTACTATGCACAACCGAGGAAAGTCAGTCCTGGGAAAACACCGAGCAATCATATGTAAGAGCAAGCACGCCTGAAGTACAGATAGTGCGAGAATACCTTCACAGAACTTTCTCCGGATTCCTCTCCAGCGTTTTCTTCTTCTCTCTCAAACAAGAGCAAAAAAAATAAAAAAAGTAAACAATGAAGACAAGGAAGGCCTTTATATAGACAGGTCCGGCACCCTAGGCACCCCTGTAATCCCCCCAAAATACTCAATCGGGGAAAGTCAAACGCCTGCAAATCCGGGCCTTCCATCTCAGACCGCTCCCTACTGACACGTATCCCAGTATTGGTAAAATCCCCACGCCATCATAACTGATAGGACTGATGGGCTTTCTCCTTCAATGCCTGTCAGCCACTTGCCTCGCCTACAAACGGCAGTTGAAAGAGACGGGGGTGAGAACCGAGGCGTCCAGCCCCCCACCACTTCCCCAAGCGCCAACCTCAATTCAAGGAAAGCCATCCCATCGGGTCACTGCCATTGTCATCGGCGTCCCATCAGATAATATACATTCCATCGGTTATGTGGCATTCCACCGGTTCACAGGCATTCCAACGGGTAATATACATTCCAACGGGTAATATACATTCCACCGGTTCCACCTGACAATACATCGGTTCCGTGGCATTCCATTGGTTTAGTCACTTTTGTTCGCGCCTACGGACACGGACAAGCCAGCAACAACTCAAGCTTCAAAACACCGGGCTTTATAAACCCGGGAGAATTGTTTCTCTAACACAGGACAAATCTTCCCACAGGATAAAAACCCTGCACATACATCACGCCTGTACGAACAAGGGCTGTGACACGATCAGTGGTACACCCAACAACAACCGGGTCACTGGCCGGGAGAATTGTTCCTCTAACACAAGCCAAATCTTCCCGCAGGCTAGAAACCATGCATCACACAAAGCTGTGAAAAATATGGGGGACAAATGGTCGGGCCACCCTACCGGGAGAATTGTTTCTCTAACACACGACAAATCTCCCCGCAGGCTAGAAACCCTTCACATAACATCACGCCTATAACATTGCGGCTGAGAAGAACTAGCGGATGTTGACCGGTGCTTTAATGCGGCCGCAACATCCCACTGGTAGATCTGTTGGCTCGCACCCAACAGGTCTCCTCGCAGGCTAGAAACCCTACACATTACCCTACGCTTATTTCAACACAAGCTGGGACGAATCAGCGGATGTCGACCGGTGCTTTAACGCGGCCGCAACATCTCACCGGTAGATCTGTTGGCTCGCACCCAATAGGTCTCCCTGCAGGCTCGCAACCCTGCACATTACCCCACGCTTATTCCAACACAAGCTGGGACGAATCAGCGGGTGCTGACCGACGCTATAACATGGCCGCAACCGCCCACCTGGAATTAACCTCTAACACATGACATATTCTCCAGTTTGTACCACCGTGGGTAATGATTTTCACTGGAGGACTCGTTCCGACATGACAGTTCACCGGCCGGGTCCTCCAGGACCATTTCATACATGACTCGTTCCGACATGACAGCTCACCGGTCGAGTCATTGCGGAACATGGCATGGCGGATTTCAACGCCACATCATCATCCCATGCACTCATCCGGGTTCACCCCGCCCCATATGCATGGCATGGCGGATTTCAACGCCACATTATCATCTCATGCACTCATCCGGGTTCACCCCGTCCCATATGCATGGCATGGAGGATTTCAACGCCACATTATCATCCCATGCACTCGTCCGGGTTCACCCCGTTCCATATGCAGGACACGACGAAACTCAAGCACCACACCACCATCATCACAACTCATACTCATAACTGTTGCACATCATCATGAACAGGCACTCGCATCACCACACACCATCATAACAGGCTTTCTGCTCAAATGCCCGGCCAAGCCCAATCTTCAACGCGGACTTGGGGGACTAGGGCACCGTTGGGTCGGTAACCCTGCAGGTCTGCGGGCCTGCAGAGCAAGACATATTTAAGTCCCCATTCAAGATTCCACTTGACCGGGAACTTGGGGAACTTGTTGACGGTAGCCACAGAGGGGCTACCCAGGCCCACAGACCCGCAACTCCTACACCCGGGCCCGGTCCATGGCCCGGGGCAGGATCGTTAACACCCGGACCCGAGGCCCAGTAGCCTACCTTATGGCCAGGGGCCCGGGAGCCGGGGGCGCCAGCCTGCCGAACAAACCACCAAAGCTGCCCTTATGTATGAACAGAAGGGGATCAATCCCACATCGAAGAGTAAGACCAGACCTCACGCTCGAGAACCTATGTAAGGGCCTCAACTACCCTCATTAATAGGTAACCAACTCTCCAACTACTTATTGTTCCCGCTTAAGTTATCCATTTATCCCAACAGTACTAACTTAGGCATCGGAGAGGAGAAGACCGGCCCGCCCGGTATTCCCCGTAGTTAGCAGAACTTGCAGGAAAGAATCACACCAAGATCCACCAGTCTCTGTCAGGCCTACGGGTTACGACAGAAACATATATGATAGTTAAACGCATACTTATTAAACGATAACAAACGAGACTCGTGAATTAACTGCATTTTATGTTTAGAAAAGACTCACTATCACCTGCCCTTTACCTTCTTTAGCTAGGGTTAGGGTCAAAACCCTATCTTGAGAGATGTTCACCCACCACCTTCACTACCCTGAAGCACCTCCCAATGTATTGTCACCAATCATTAACAAGTAACAACCCCGCAAGCCGTACCAATTCCTACACCATTATGACTTGCTAGATACCAGCATCTTCCTTATCGACGATGAAGAAGTCATTTTTTTTTTTTTTGGGAATGAAGAAATGCGAGTACTATTTGAACAAACACAACGATAAATAAAGGTAATATATCGTGTAGTTTAGTAACTACTAACCTACACCGTATATTAGCAGGGTGCCTATATATGTGATGCTAAACGTATTTCATTTGTGCCCCTTGCTTGTAGTATTTTATATGAAGTTACGATAGGAATGCATGTCCCAAAAGAGACGTATGATGCGATGTCATCATCTCAATGTTAATTCAGACGCCATTGTTAGCTGTACTTATTATTGACATGAAGATGATGTATGAGAAGAATTTGATATTCAGGATGAATTGTATATTTCATTCATCCCAATATGGGGTTTAATATAGATGTACAATTGGTTTCCTAATAGGAAATGATCTTTACAATCCTATCACACCTACACAACATTAATTCTAATTATGACAGAATATTCACACAATCACACAATATATTCCAACACTCCCCCTCAAGTTGGTGCATAGATATCAATCATGCCCAACTTGTCAATCCATCCAGCAAATGCATGGTGTGATAACCCTTTAGTGAGCACATCTGCCAACTGCTCTTCCGACGTTACAAACGGGAAACGAATACTCCTCTTATCAAGATGGTCTCTGATGAAATGTCGATCAATCTCCACATGCTTGGTTCGATCATGCTGTACAGGGTTTTGAGCAATCTCAATTGCAGCAGTATTGTCACAATGCAAGTTCATGGCTTTATGGAGCTTGAATCCTAGCGCCTTCAAAACATTTCGAATCCACAGCAGTTCACATACTCCATTTGCCATTCCTCGGTATTCAGCTTCAGCACTAGAACGGGCAATCACATTTTGTTTTTTACTGCGCCACGTTATTAAACTTCCACCAAGAAATGTGAAATACCCAGATGTAGATGCCCTATTAGTCTTGTCACCAGCCCAATCTGCATCAGAATATCCTGTGACACCAAACTCACCACCCTTGGAAAACAATAGACCTTTTCCAGGAGAAGACTTTAAGTACCTGAGTATTCGCATCACAGCTTCCATATGTTCTTCACTGGGATCATGCATGAACTGACTGACAACACTCACAGCATATGCAATATCAGGCCGAGTATGTGACAAATAGATCAATCTTCCTACTAACCTCTGATACCTGCCTTTGTTTGTTGGAACCTGTCCAGGACACAGTTCCAGCTTATGATTCGACTCAATGGGAGTATGAGCAGGTTTACAATCCAACATTCCAGTCTCAGTAAGAAGATCGAGTACATACTTTCGTTGAGACAAGGTGATTCCCTCATTTGACCTTGCAACTTCAATCCCCAGGAAATATTTCAGCGGGCCCAGATCCTTCATCTCAAATTCTTGGGACAAACGCTTCCTCAAGTCTTTCATTTCAGCTGGATAATTACCTGTAACAATCATGTCATCCACATATACAATCAGAGCAGTTATCTTATCACCCTTGCGTTTAATGAACAAGGTATGATCAGAGTTGCTCTGACGATATCCAAATTTTCTCATAGTTCCAGAAAATCTCCCAAACCAAGCTCTAGGAGACTGCTTCAATCCATACAATGATTTCTTTAACCTGCAGACTTTTCCAACATCACATGGCTTGCAGTTAACACCTGGAGGAATATCCATGTACACCTCTTCTTCTAAATCTCCATTCAAGAATGCATTCTTCACATCGAACTGGTGCAATGGCCAATCATGTCTTGCTGCTAGAGCTATGAGGATGCGTACAGTACTAATCCTTGCTACTGGGGCGAACGTCTCCTGATAATCCACTCCATATCGTTGAGTATAGCCCTTAGCAACAAGACGAGCTTTATACCGATCAATGGTTCCATCTGCCTTCAGTTTCACTGCATATACCCATCTACATCCAACTGTCTTCTTCCCAGGTGGAGCAGGAACCAGCTCCCATGTACCATTCTTTTGAAGGGCTTCCAGTTCTTCATTCATAGCATGCTTCCACTTTGAGTCCGCCAAGGCATCCTGCACATTACTGGGTATAGATACTGTAGATAATTGATTAACAACAAGTGCATGTGATCCGGACAACCTATGGTGAGACACAAAGCTAGCAATAGGATATTTGGCTTTAGCTTCTATGGATGGTTCATATTGTCTCTTTGGAACCCCTTTTGTTTCCCGATGTGATCTCCTAGGTATACTAACTTCTACACTACCCAATTCATTGTTATCAGTACGTACCTCAGGAAGAACATTCTGGGAAGACTCTTCGGTAGTTGATGGAGTAGAAGGGGGGTCTTCATGAGCTACAGGTTCAGAAGAGGCTTGACCATCAAGTAGAGGTGCTCCAGTTACAGGTTCAGAAGAGGCTTGACCATCAAGTAGAGGTGCTCCAGTTTCAGGATTTGACCGGTCGAAGAAACCTTCAGTGTTTTCGTTCGACCGGTCGATGATGTCCCTCTGTCCCGTCTCGTCTGCAGTGATCGACCGGTCGAGTGTATCTTTCGACCGGTCGAAATCTCCTCCAGTAACGTTCTTCAGCTGATTTTGTCCAAGTTGCTCCTCTAATTTTTCCAACTCACCAAATTCATCCATAAACAGAGGATTACCTTCTTGTATGTGTTTCTCCCCCTGAAGGGAAGACTCTGAAACTCCCCCTGAGTAATATGGTTCAGACTCACGAAAGGAGACATCCAATGAAACATGCATCTTGTTATTGAGTGGATCATAACACCGATACCCTTTCTGAAATTCAGCATAACCAACAAATACACACTTCACAGCTCGTGGATCAAGCTTTCCTCGTAGCTCTTTATTGATATGGACGTATACGGTACATCCAAACACACGTGGTTCAAGATTCGGCAACGATGGCACATTCAGCAACATATGCAGCTTCTGGTAAGGATTCTGAAATTCAATCACACGAGAGGGTGTGCGATTAATCAAGTATACAGCAGAACATAAAGCTTCTCCCCACATATTGCGAGGTACATTCATTCCAAACAAGGACGCACGAACAACTTCCAACAATTGTCTATTCTTTCGTTCAGCCAATCCATTCTGTTGGGGAGTGTAAGCAATGGAAGTCTGGTGTCGAATCCCATGAGTGCCTAAGTAAGATGACATCTCACTATTCACATATTCTCCACCATTGTCAGACTGGAGAACTCGAATTTGCTGCTGATATTGGGTTGCCACCATCTTGTGAAATTCAGTAAATCTATGAAACACATCACTCTTACACTTCATTAAGGAGACCCAAGTCATTCTGGTGCATTCATCAATAAAAGTCACAAAATAGCGATATCCCGACCGCGAAGAGATTCGTGCAGGACCCCAAACATCAGAATGAATCTTCATGAAGGGAGCCGAACATTTGTTCAAGCTTGGCGAATACGTAATACGGTGGCTTTTGGCCAGTTCACATGTATCACACTTAAACTCTGAAGCATTCACACGAGAAAACAATTGAGGTTGAAGCTTCTGCAGATAATGAAAATTCAAGTGACCAAGACGACGGTGCCATAGCCATACATCCTCTTTAGCTTTATCCAAACAGGTGGTATTATTTGCCTGGCCTGCTGATTGCAATTGTTGCTCTCCACTACTTGTCAAATCAAGGTAGTACAATTTCCCCCTTCTAACCCCATAACCGAGAGCTCGTCTAGTCAGAATGTCCTGAAAAATACAAAATTCTGGATAGAAAGTTACAGAACAAGAAAGAGCCCTAGTGATCTGGCTAACAGATAAGAGGTTATAAGCAAGAGAAGGAACAACAAGAACAGAATCAAGAGAGAATTCATGAGAGAGTTTTACAGATCCTTCACCAAGAACAGGAGAAGGGGACCCATTAGCAGAAGCCACAACATGTTCAGGAGAGGTTTTCATAGTATCAACTATACTAGGATTGTTTGTCATATGATCAGTAGCACCTGTATCAATTATCCAAGATCTATCCGCAGATAATGTGGTAAGAGAAGATGCCTTACCCTTCATACCTGCTTCAACTATTTTAGCGGAGGCAATGGTTGAATGCTCTTCCTCTGAAATAGTAACAACTCCAAGCGTCATCTTCAAGATTCAGAATTTCAAGAGTATACTTCGAGATTGTGGGTCTTCAAATTCAAGAATTCACGTTCAACTTCAAGGGTTTCAATTCAAGGATTTCAAGTGCAGCGGAAGAAATAATTCAGTGGTGGTGGTAATTCAGGGTTTCAATTCAATTCAATTCAGGGTTTCAAGGTCCAGGAAAGTGGCTCTGATACCAAGAAGAATTTGATATTCAGGATGAATTGTATATTTCATTCATCCCAATATGGGGTTTAATATAGATGTACAATTGGTTTCCTAATAGGAAATGATCTTTACAATCCTATCACACCTACACAACATTAATTCTAATTATGACAGAATATTCACACAATCACACAATATATTCCAACAGTATGAGTACGACCATTCACCAACACTGCAACTGTGAACTGTGCCCTAGCTAACCCAAAGAGAACCAGCCTCGTTATCAGACCCTGCCAAATAGATGATGAAGAAGATTATTGAAGATGACGATGATTTAACCATATTCGGGTATTCGGTTCGGACGCTCCAATTTGACCCACTGGCACTTTGAACAACCGCACGTCACCTTCGCACGCAACAACGCCGGCCTTAAACCAACCCATAGGCCATATCAAAAGATCTGCTAGCTGCTGATTGTTGTAGCACTATTATTATATTTACCATATCCTTGTTCCTCTTACAACATTCTTATGTTATTCGAGATTTTGTAAGATTAGGCCTTTTCACTCTCATTATTCTATTCATCTGGTGGAATGGAGAACAATTAAGCTTTTTACAAATGTCACTTTGCCTTTGTCTTCTCTAAAGGTTAATTTTTACTTTTTCATCTGAATACTTTAGACTTTCAAAAAAATTGAGAGACGTTTTACGAATTCTAAAGTGACACTATTGAAGATAATAGCTCGAATCCACATTATCATCCCATGTACTCGTGCTAGATTTTCACTGCGTCACTTCCTCAATTCCATGTATTTCTCCTCCTGGTAGTCGGGCCTCACTCAAATCAGAAAATAACGAGACTAAAACAACAACCATGTGTTTCTCCTCGAATTTGACCCAAACCGTAAATTTTGGTTACAACAACAAGTCAGTCGGGTAAACATAATATTTACTGTTTCTCCTCTGCAAAGAAGACAAAACGAAGAAACTGGAAGAAACGAGTTTTTACTGTTTTACTGTCATAATATTTACCTGTCCAGTCCTGTCAATTTCCTGATCGGAAACAAAAACAAAAAAAAAAGCGATGCCAGAGGCCACTCTGATATAAATTCCCAGAGTTCCCACCATTCTCCAGAAATTAAGAAAAAGAAAAAATCTCACACACACTCTCTCTCTCTTCTTTTTCTCTCTCTCTAAAACTCTCGCAGTCGGTTAAGGAAGAGCTCGCTCGATCATTCATCAATGGCGGTGTTGCTCTGAGCCGACGCTTCGTTTCCGATTTCGAAAGCGATTGGAATTTGGGAGCTGAGCTTCAGCTTTTGAAGCTTTTAGGTTCTAATGGCGGTGGAGTATGTGTGCTGCAGTAGTGGCTTCTTCATTCATATTCTGGTGATTGTGCTGCTGGTGTTGTTCGCTGGGCTGATGTCTGGGCTCACCTTGGGCCTCATGTCCCTCAGTATTGTTGATCTTGAGGTCTTGGCCAAGTCTGGGAAGCCCAAGGATCGAAAGCACGCTGGTATGGTTTTGATTTCTTTTGATTGTTTCTTGTTTTGAAATTTGAGACTTTTTCGTTGTGTGAATTTTGGTTTTGGTATGGAAAATGTGATCAAAATAGTTATGAAAATTGTGTGAAATTTTCAAAATTTAGGTATAACTTGGGTTTAGTTCGAGTTTAATCGGATTTGTTATAAATAAATTTCCAAATTTTGCTGTGTTTGTGTAGGTTGAAATGTAATTAGGCTTCTTTAATATGCATGAGAACCTTTTTGGCAAGATATTGATGATGAGGTTTGATGTGGTATTATTATTATTATTTTTTTTTTTTTTTATTATCTGAATTTCCAAGGTAGAGGGTGTAGAGTTAAAGTAGTGCTTGCAATGAAAAAGATAGGATTTGTGCAAGGGACTTGATATTTTTGTGTGATATTGATTCGTGTAGTTCTGTTTAACTGATCGTTGCATGTTTGCTTGTGTGTTTTTGTGGCTGATTGCAGAGAAGATTTTGCCTGTTGTGAGAAAGCAGCACCTCTTGCTCTGCACCCTACTAATCTGCAATGCTGCTGCAATGGAGGTAAATGTTATTGATTTTTTAAGGAAATGAGAAATAGACGGTTCTACTTGTGATCAAAAGTCGATATTGATATGTTTGTTGTTTCTGCCAGGCACTTCCCATTTTTCTGGATGGTCTGGTGACAGCTTGGGGAGCAATCCTGATCTCTGTGACACTGATTCTTCTGTTTGGAGAGGTAAGTTGTCTTAAAGCAGGATTCACAATTAGTGTAGGAGTTTGTAAGTCTATATTATGTGTGGATGATTTTAACAAAGTAGGTCATCAGAGTTAACTAAGCAGCTCTCGGATATGGACCCGTTGTATTGATAGATCCAGGGCCTTATGTTGTTGTCCCTTGATGTTCAAGCAAACAACTTGTAGATTATGAAATTACTTTCAGTCAGTCTGGCTGTTTTGATATATTCTCACTATATTAATCGAATTGTTACTATGTAAAGCATGGTGTGTATGAGGGTATGCGAATTCATGGTGTGTCGCTAAGTTTTGTTTTCCTCTTTGAGCAGATTATACCACAATCTATTTGTACCCGATATGGTTTGGCGATAGGTGCAGCAGTGACTCCATTTGTCCGTGTTCTTCTGTGGGTCTGCTTTCCTATTGCATATCCAATTAGCAAGGTGTGACATGGTTTTTTTTTAACACTTGTTTCTTCGCAATTTATATGCCAGTGGTATGAGAGAAACTTAGTTGCATACTCAAATATTTTCTCTGACTACTGTTTGTTTAATATGGTTTCCAGTTATTAGACTATCTGCTCGGCCATGGACATGTAGCTCTGTTTCGCAGAGCGGAGCTAAAAACGCTTGTAGATATGCATGGTAATGAGGTATGTCTAACAGCTCTCATACCATTTCATTGTCAATCAAACTTTTATCTCCTTTGCTTTCAACCTCTTTCTTGTGGAGATTATTTATTTTTATGCTAACAGCTGGTCTACAATGATGTGATATATTTTCTAGGCTGGGAAAGGTGGAGAATTGACTCATGATGAGACAACCATTATTGCTGGAGCACTTGAACTCACTGAGAAAATTGCTAGTGATGCCATGACGCCTATAGCCGAAACTTTTGCAATTGATATCAATGCCAAGCTTGACAGGTCTATGACTTTTCAATATATGAGCTGAAAACTCACCATTTTTTGTATAAATGATGTATTGGATCTATAATCCTAAATGGCTGCTCATCACACATTCACACAGAGATCTGATGAATTTGATAATGGAGAAAGGGCATAGTAGAGTGCCAGTTTACTATGAGGAGCCTACAAACATAATTGGACTTGTCCTGGTAATCTCTTAACTTTTGACTGCGCTTCGAAAATTTAAACTCTTGTTTACTTTTACGGGAATAAATTTCTTGTTCCACACATTTCATGGTTTTTTCAAATTCTTATTTCCTGACTGCTGTTTTTAACTGTCCTCTTTTTGTTACTTCCCAATCTAAGTCATTAAAGTTGGCTTAAAGATGTCTCCATCAACTTTGAAACTTAAGTATTTGAGCAATTACAGTTAGTGTGACGTGTATTGTTGATTAGATGGGTGGTACGACACTTCTGAGTAGCTTTTGTAAAGAATTGGGTTAAAGATTATGTTGGGTTTATTTGAGCATACAAAATACAATTTTGTTTTTGCTTTCTGATTATTGCTGACATTACTTCTCGACTCTTGAATTCAAATCTTAGGTGAAAAATTTGTTGACAGTTCATCCAGAAGATGAAACACCTGTAAAGAATGTTACTATCCGCAAGATCCCAAGGTACTTGTCATTTATTAAAGGAAAATCGATGTTACTTGGAGGTTGAAACTGCAAGTTATCATCTATCATGTTACCGATGATCTAATTTCTCACCCTTATTTATTTGATAGGGTTCAAGACACATTGCCCTTGTATGACATACTGAATGAATTTCAGAAAGGTCACAGTCACATGGCTATTGTTATAAAACGGTGCAATACTGTGGAGCAGCCCAACGGCAATACAGGCGACAGTAAGTCCTTATTATTTATTGTAAAATGCTTTGAAAAAGTTTCATGTAAAAATATCTCCATCTGTTGCTTCTGCCCCTCTAACCAGTCGTCGTTTCTTTCGATAGATTCAGTGAAAGAAGTGAGAGTGGACATTGATGGTGAAAAGCCTCTTCAAGAGAAGAGTTTGAAGAGCAAGAGATCACTGAATAAATGGAAGAGTTTTTCTAACAGTGGCCATGATTCGTTTAAGAGTGGTTCCAGAAGCAAGAAATGGTCAAAGGAGATGTATTCAGACATCCTGCAGATTGATGATGAAGCACTCCCAAAGCTCCCTGAAGAGGAAGTGGCTGTGGGCATTATAACAATGGAAGACGTTATCGAAGAGCTATTACAGGTACCAACTATCAAGCTTAAGCTATATTTCAGAATATGTTTCAAAGTTTCTTATACAAAGCCTTTCCTTCCTGATTCATTGACATCAACTATACATTATTTTGCAGGAGGAGATATTTGATGAGACTGATCATCAATATGAGGACTCATAACCCCCGTCTTTCTAGGAGGCAGTATCTTGTAGTACAAACGAAATATTCGTTAAATTTGTTTGCCCCTAGGTTCTAATATAGGTAATCAGGTGCATTAGCGAAGTGATGTTGCATTTGTTAGTACTCTAGCATATCACCCTCCTATATATGTTTTTGAGGTGAATGCCAAATTTTATCCGGGGTTAATAGTGAGAAAGATGAGAACGAAATTGACTGTAGAGAAAGCTTAAATTTGGCAGTAGTTAGATTTTGATGGCATTAAAACTCGATGTATGTCTTCCTAGGAAGGTAATTTCAATCTGCTTGTGTTGAATTACTCAAATGTTTATCCAACTACACAGTTCTACCAGAGTTTACAAAAAAAAAAAAAGTCATCCGTGAGAAATGGGATTGCAATATTGTTTGTCGATCGTCATAGAAGGTAGGTTACTGATGCACTGCTTTGAAACTTGGTCTGCCTTTATATGATTTTCCTCCTGCCTCGTCTGGTTCTTGGTTGTTTAACAAGCTGTTCGGGTAGCTCAACCATTGGAGCTAAGTCGAAGAAACTTGTTGCATGATATAAAATGACACTTCGAGGAATTATAAGGTGGTCCGGGAACATTGCTGAGGTGGTGTCCGGACGAATAAGCCTCTGACATGTGGTTGTTTTGACACATCATTTAACGTCTAAGTTAACGTCGTGAAGGGAAAATTGAAACATGGACGTTATGAACCCAGTTCTATCTTAATTCATATGGAATACAAATTATATCATTCATCGATTCTCATGAGTAACAGAGTTAGTCATTTAGCATCGTCAATTCTTCATACCCCAGTAATACAGATGTTTTCTGATACGATCTTTCTGATAGTGGCAATACGATACTAATGTCGTACAAAGTAAATGATGCACTCCTAGTTAAAAGTTAATTTAGGACCGATAAGAATTGTATTAATCAAAATATAATAATAAAAAAAATTGAGATTAAACTGAGCAATAACTGATTTGTTTTCAAAGTCTTTTTTTTCTAAGATAGTTTACAACCTTAGAATATTGAGTTAATAGAATTGAATAACTTTGTTCCTTTGTCAGGTTTTCTTCACCAATAAACTATCTTTAGAGTTTTCACTACAAAATTATTAGTATGTGTGTTTAGCTTCCACCAGTATCTTACCAACAAACCAGATATGTACTCATACTTACAATTACAACCGACATTCTCAGTCATTCTCATAAAATATAGACTTATAAAAACTTTTAACTAAAAAAAGATAGTGAAGATCTAACAAATCCTTCATGCCACAATCTTCGTATATATAATTCATGCCACAAACTTCGTATGAGCCTGAAAGAAATACTCATATAAATGTTACATACTCATAAACATTTTATGATTCACATATATACTTGATTTGCATACTCTTCTCTTTCTAAAAAAATTAAAATAAAATGTACTCCTCTACAACTATATAGCCATGATCGCGTTGCATTTTTCGTCTTCACGGATTATTCATGTCGGGGCCGATTTTGAGAATTCGAGAGCTCAAGCTGTACTATACTCGAGTGTTACTGGAGATGCTCTTATTAAAATAGTACTTGAACTACTTAAAAATAATATTTCAGTTAAAACTCACATGATAAATAGATGATGATGAGCAACTCAGGAGCTCCATTTTAATGCGTGACAGAAAATGAGAAGCACGTACAAGTTTTTTTTTTTTTTTGCGATGGCTAAAGGGGTTATGAGTTGATAACTTGATTTCAAAGTAAGAACTTCTGGTTGCCATGAAAAAATTACAACTCAGGCACGAGGCATCCTCTATGTAACGAATGAAATTTAGGTACTGATAATTCCTTAAGAGTGTTGCTATTGGGACCTCCACATTTGCTCATTAGACCTCCAATATTTTCTACACCTCCATTATACTTTTGAATATAAGCATTTACTCACTAGACCTCCATTCATATTACCGAAATAACCTTAAATATGTTATTCACATATATTTCAATAACTTACTCATTCATCCTCCTATTCACTCACTAGACCTCTATTTCTTATTTTTTCTTTTTTTCTTTCATGTGTAAAATCTAATGAGATAAATCAAAACATAAGATATACAAATATTACAAAACACACTAGCATATGCCCTTGTACTATTTCAATAGTTACTAGTATGTTGCAAATACATTTAAGGTCTAATAAGATATATAAAATATTCAATATATATCAAAACAATTGATTTTTTTTTTTTTCATGTTGCAAACTTATTAAAATATATGCGCTTAGTTTTCAACACTTACTCTTGACCTTATATTTTGTATATGCGCTTAAATATGTATAATTATAGTAACTTTATGTCACATTAACAATCTTATAATTTATATATTCGCTTAGTTTCAGCACTTACTGAAATTGGAAAATAAATTTGATAAGGAAAATAATAAATAACATTATTATTGAATTGGAAAGTCTATAAACAATAAATATAATACTCTTTTTATACACTTATTGCCCTCAATAGTCTTTATGCAAGAGGATACAAATGTAATTCAATAATTGAAAATAGAGGGAGGTCAAGTGAGTAAATGTGGAGATTCTAATAGCAACACTCTTCCTTAATTAAGTGTGTTTTTTTTTTTTTTTTGCCAAATTACCAAAAAAATCATGTAATAACTAATAACGTGTAGCACTACTGATTCAGACCCATAAAAGGATCATTTCTGTTAAAAAAATCAAATATTTGTTTCTTCCTTCCTGCCCCTCCCCTATATGGATTGTACAAGACATCTGTCTATACGATCTAGACCTGAAATTGATTCCACAAATGTAAGTGATTCAACACTGAAATCAGTCTCAGCACAGTAGAAAAGAACATCCATATAAATGTGGAGATGAAGATAGTCATAGAACATAGATAAGGAATATCCTTTTCAAACATGCAGAACAAAAATAAACCAGATGAGATATGATTGGCATGCGATCCTCAGGTACCATAACAATGATCTTGTACGAATTTCATTATGATTCATCTTTGTTCAGCGTACTGATCACCTTGGACATCAGACGGGTTTTAGTGGACCAGGAAAATCATTGACTTGTCTGATAATCTTCAGCTGTGTTCCACATCCTGGAGCTGAAAGCAACTCAGAAATCACCTCTGTACAAACTAGGATGAACCTTTGAGAAACAATAAGTTGTGACGCTTAAAGAAAATGCAGCAGTACACTTCTTAATCATAATATTTACTTCTTTTCTCTTCCCTCCTCTTCTTCTTTTCCCGCTCTTTAGACTTATCCTTGGATTTGTGTTTCTTTGAGCTCCCAGAAGGAACCTTTTTTGATCTCTTCCTATTGTCAAGCTCCTCTTCAGAAGAATCACACAACTTTCGTGAAGGCTTCCCTGGTCCATAAACACGACGTTCTTGTTCTTGTACACGGGGACCAGTTAACTGTTCCTCGGTATCTGAACGTGGTAGATATGGCCCTGTTTCATCCATCCTTGACCCAACAGCACCTCTGCCACGCTTGACCCTGCCATAGCAAAAAGTTCATGTCAACTACTATCCATCATGTACTCTGGGACTGCAACAGCAAGCATGATCAGATACCAACATGCATGCACCAACACACAAAACAAGAGTCTTTTAATTTGTTACCTTGAATGTAAAAATTGTTCAAGTTCTTCGTCTCTTAATCCACTCTCTTCTCTTGAATGGCATCTCTCATCTACTCTTTGGCTTGATGAACAAGTAGCACGAGAATTATCATCCATGGAAGCGTGCCTTTTATTGGTGCTTCTCGGAGTGTTACCATTTCCAGGATTCCTGTCATTTCTGTTCTCATCCTTCATTTTGCCTTTACGCCTTTCATCCAATTCGAGCTCTTTCTGCCGGATTCGCCACATTTCATTCACTTCCACAGCTTTATTTGCTAAACAAACAAAAGGGAATTTAAATTTATTAGAAAGAAAATTGAACTGGATCTAAAAAATACAACAAGTAACTGGGGTTGTGAACATTTGCACACAAACAACAGGGTAACCAAAAGTTATCAGAAAAGAGAACTGAACTTGGTCTGAACAATAGAACACAATAAATTACTACTACAACTCCAACTCCAACCGTACCATAAAACATAGTCTCCAACTTTGTATATACTAATAAAAACATTATGTAATCATCGTGTATCTAATAACAAAATCATGATTTAGTTCAATTAAATGCAATCAACAGGCTACCTGTCCTGAGGTACTAGCATAGTGTTTAAGTTGGGCATGTAAAGCTAATGAAAGTACTGATATGGCGATAAATACTGACCTTGTTCAACACCACGAACAGTAGCACTGAGAAACCGTGAATTTGGCCTAAATCTTGCTTTAGGTTGTTGAAGATATGCATGCACGCCTTCCATCTCAGCTTGGCGCCGCAATTCTGCTGCCTCTCTCATGAGAATGGCAGCTATTCTGTTCTCCGTTTCAAGATCCATCTGAACCTGGCAAGAAACTTCCTGAAGAAAGCATTCAGAACATATTGTTAAAAGGGATATTTATCCTATATAATAAATGTTTATCTAACTTCAGGACCTTCTCAATAAACAAAACCAATTAAAGAAGGCAGAAGAAACTGAAATATCTCACACTTAATTCAACAACCCATTCACAACACAGCCAAGTACAAGAGCATGTCAACTCTTTTCAATTTTTCATCAGATTTTTTATATGAATAACTAGAAACAAAACAAGTCAATGATCCAAACTCAAGACACAGACTTGCTTTCACTAGTCCCTCAAAGGCTTCCAATTAGTGCAAGACAGCAATATAATACTACTATTAATCAAATTATATAGAGCATCATCTTAATCCTAATCTTATACAGATACAAACACACCCAAATCATCCAAATCAAAATTCCCACATAAATGTTTCAAATTTACAAAATTTCACACACAACCCAACAAAACCCAAATCTCAATCACAGTAAATCAAACCCTAACAATCTGAAAATCCATTCTTTTAAACTATTTTCCCCAAAACACCAACGATTAAATCCACGTCAAATTAAATAAATATATTTTCTTCCTCTTCAAAAAAGAAAAATAAAAATTCAAGAAGACATACCGAAGTCGAAACGGTGTCGTACCCGGTGACGGCGTTAATCAGCGTCGCCGATTGCTTCTTCCGGCAGCGACGAGAGCCACAAAGACAGAACAGAGAGAGTCAAATTCTTCCTTTCAAAAACGAACTCTGTTTCAAAAGACACAAATAGCCCCACGTCATCCACTCTTATAAAGAATATATTTTCGGACCAATATACCCTCCATTATCGAAACGCAGCGTTTGATATAACAAACACCACTATCGAAACGCAGCGTTTTACTACCAGTGTGGTCTCACTGTATCAGAAAGGCTGCTGATATAAAGTGTCGCAGCGCCGTCTCTGATTTTCGCAACCGAAAATGGCACTGAGTCAAGCTTCAATCGCGTCGTCTTCCTCCGCCTTCTTCTCTCACACCGCCTTCGATTTCAAGTCCAGGACCACCTCCAGGTTCGAATCGCACCTTCACATTTTTTTTTTTAATTTTTTTTTGCAGCCGCTAATAAACATTCGCCACAGAGCTCACACCGTCGCGCTTCCCGCCAAAACCGCCGGCGTCTGTAAATGCGTCGCCGCTCCCCAAGCTGAGAAGACCGGTCGGTTTCTTCTTCCATTTTTTAATTTTATTTATTTTGTATTATTTATTTAAAATAAAATAAAATAAAACTATATTTGTGTTGTAATGTGATAGAGTTCAAGACTCAGGTGAACCGCAATGCCAACATGGCCAAGCTTCAAGCTGGTTATCTTTTTCCTGAGGTCTGTAATCTTTGTTTTACCAGCACAGCTTTTTACTATGGTTAAAAAGAGTGATGATTGAATTTGAAGTGGTTTGAGTTGGCTTTTTATTTGTTTGGAGTATTGGAATCTGAGGCAGTGCTGTTTTGGATTGGATTATAGATTGCTAGGAGGAGAAATGCACACTTGCAGAAGCACCCTGATGCGAAGATTATTCCGCTTGGGATTGGTGACACTACTGAGCCCATTCCGGAGTATATCACCTCTGCGATGGCAAAGGTACTTCCTCGGCTCTCGTGGCGTTAATGTGCTCTGAATGCTGTCTAATATGAATGTGGTTTTTTTTTTTTGAATGTCTGAAATGCCAGCCTTGAATAAAAAACTACTGTATTCACCGGAAAATTGGTTGTTTTCTGTTGATTGTACAAGAATTAAAACTTACCTGTCGGATATTGTAATGTTAAAGGAATGAAGCAACCAATTTATTGACATTGTGATACTGTCAGTTACCAGAACAGGAACTGCACGTTAGAAATTTCTTCTTTTAGCCTGAAAAAGAAAAAGAAAGCTCATATATTAGTGGTCGATGATTTCATTGTGTTCGCCTCACATGTATTCTTATTTCCTGCAATACTGGAATACTTATTGATGTGTCTCTGAGGGTGATTAACATGAACCCCGAGTTGAAGTGTTGAACACTAATTTCCAATCCTTTCGCACTTGCCACCCTTTAGCCTGGCAGAATTGTTCAGTCTTCACCTCTTAGTATATCATGATTTCTTAATTTTTGGTTTAGCTAGCCAACTTCAACTCTTATAAATGATTCTAGGAATCCCTTTTCCATTTTGGTTGAGTTGGAATTATTGAGGCAGACAAGAGAAATAGGCACCGTGTTTCTGAAGAACCAATTACTCTGATCTTGCGATTGACAACTTTTCTCTCCTGAAAAATATTTTGTTATATCAATTTGGTTCTCTATTCCACCTGATCGTGGATGTTACCTTTTGTCAAAAGAATATGTATCACATTGTTATTGGTCTGGCTGTTTAAAAATTTGTATTTGTTAATTTGGCAGAGAGCACTTGCCATGGCCACCCTTGAGGGTTACAGTGGTTATGGACCTGAACAAGGTGAAAAGGTACTTGGTCTTCTTATATTTAATTATCAATTACAATGTTTTAGTTTTCTTGTTCGAAATTCGAGATTTGAAGTTTCACTTGGGTATATTGAATGCGAAATTTGGATTAAAATTTTTACTGTAAATTGTTTATAGAGGCTTGAGATTTACTTTTTTCTGTTAATGTCGTAAATGTATATCTATGTGAGTTAGGGTAGATTTCATCTACCCAGTCATTCCCAATTTCTCCTCTAACTCACTCTGATAGCATTTTTTCTGCTTGTCCAATCTAAACTATTAAGGCTTTTATTTGTTTCTTTTGTCTTCTTCATTATATTCCTTTTTATAACATCTGTCATTCATTGCCTTGAGCAGAGTTTGACAATGATCATGATTAAGCAACTTCTGTGATAATCAAGACTTACCTTTGTCATTAATATGTGCAGCCGCTGAGAGTTGCCCTTGCTAAAACGTTTTATGATAACCTTGGCATAGAGGAAGATGACATATTTGTTTCCGATGGTGCAAAATGTGACATATCCCGCCTTCAGGTTTGCTTATCGTTTCTAAATATATATATTGGTTATTTGGATTGATTGATAAAAAATAACTAAACATTTGAGGGCTTTGCTGTTTCTTCACTTTGTGGCAGGTTCTTTTTGGTGAGGATAAAACAATAGCAGTCCAAGATCCATCATATCCGGTAACTTTTGTTTTCGTGCTTCATCCGTATATCATCTCTAATCTCCGTCTCTAGTCTATGCTTTATCTCTCTCACACAGATACACACACCAAATATTCTTTTTGCTAGAAGAAAATATTTGGAATGAGTTAGGACTACTTTCTGATTGAAAGTTTGTGAAAAAATAAATTGTAAACAAAGAATGAGTTCCTATCATGATGAGTTAAAGTGTGCCTACTCTTTAAGCATGTTAATGTTTTGAGAGATATCTTCCATTTGTTATGCAGGCTTATGTAGATTCAAGTGTTATTATGGGCCAGACAGGACAGTATCAAAAATCTGTTGAGAAGTTCGGAAACATTGAGTACATGAGGTGTACTCCCGATAATGGATTTTTTCCTGATCTGTCATCAACTAAAAGAACAGATGTCATATTTTTCTGTTCACCAAACAATCCTACTGGTTCTGCTGCAACAAGGGAGCAACTGACTCAACTTGTTAAGTTTGCCAAGGATAATGGTTCAATCATAGTCTATGATTCTGCCTATGCCATGTACATGTCTGATGATAATCCACGCTCCATCTTTGAAATCCCTGGAGCTAAAGAGGTTAGTCTGCAATCAGTAATTTGATACTGCTAGGCTCACCTCTTTTCTACTTTCTTTATCTTTACCCTTCTTGCTAATGAATTAGTTGAAGGTAGTGTTTTACTGAGAGCTGCACATTTTGATATGTTTTGGTGTTTCATCTCTTCTTTTTTGAAAGCTCTTTTTGACTATTACATTTACGAATGTCCAAGATCTAACAATTTTGCTCCTGTATGGGCATTCAAGGTTGCAATTGAGACATCATCATTTAGTAAGTATGCTGGATTCACTGGAGTTCGTTTGGGGTGGACTGTGGTTCCAAAGCAGTTGCAGTACTCGGATGGTTTTCAAGTCGCCAAGGATTTCAATCGCATTGTTTGTACTTGCTTCAATGGTGCATCCACTATTGTTCAAGCTGGTGGTCTGGCTTGCCTTGAACCAGAGGGTCTTAAGGTCTAATTACTGTCTCTTGACTGTTTCCCTACAGTTTTGAATCTGGAATCCACACTTACGTGTTACAAGCTCTTCTCATGATATTTTCTTTCAAATCTTTGTAGGCTATGCACGGGGTGATAAATTTCTACAAAGAAAATACTAAGATCATAATGGAGACGTTTAATTCTCTTGGCTTTAACGTGTATGGAGGGACGAACGCACCATATGTGTGGGTCCACTTCCCCGGACAAAGCTCCTGGGATGTGTTTGCTGAGATTCTTGAGAAGACTCATGTGGTAACCACACCTGGAAGTGGCTTTGGACCTGGTGGTGAAGGTTTCATCAGGGTTAGTGCCTTTGGACACAGGGAGAACATTTTGGAAGCATGTAAAAGATTCAAGCAATTATACAAGTGAGGACAGCAGTTCTGACTTGTACACCGGCATCTGCTGCGTACTTGTTGAACTGACTGTGTTTAGATTTGCCTCCATTTGTGTTCTTTGCTAAAAAGCTTCAGCAAGTTCCAATTCCGGATTTAGTTTGTCGGCTTCAGTTTTTGAATTTTAGAGCTTTTAGCTATAGTAAAATTGATTTGATCAGCCTTGCTTTGATGTTACGCTTCAATGCTGTAACGTTTGTAAGGATCAGAAGCTTGATTCTGTTTGCTAGAAGCCTAGAATAGTATAATTTGCCTAAATAAAGTGGTTGATCTTTCTTGGCCTGCCCAAATCAGTTGTGAATTTGACTTCTGTTCAATAGTCACAAAATTTTATTCGACTTCTATATTGCAGACCCATCTGTTGTCGTTAGGCACCTCTAAAGGTTAAAAAGTTTGACTACGCACTTCTCCTGATTTCAGTTAATTTGGCAACCAGAACGACAAGCTTGTTCCATCAGTTTCACTTGATTAGTTTCATTTGAATAGTACCTGAGCACAAAGGATGAACTTCGCAAGATCAGTAACGCAAGGTTACAGTTGTGAATCTCACACACCATCTCGATCAAGTGATCAAGTAGTGAACCAATTCAGCTCCAGAGAAAAGATACTATGAGAAGATTAGATTCTAATGCCTCTCATGATACCCATAAAAAGGAAAGACTCGGAATTACAGTGACCAAATGAGAATATATGCTTCTAAACTGTTAGTGATGAACAAAATACGTATTTTACATGAGCTGAATAACTAGTTTGGCATAATCACAGGTACAGTATTCTACACTAAAGTAACAGTACGCACTGAGGCCATCTCTAGACTTTGAAGTTAGACACCTAGAACTGTTCAAACCTCTTCACAATCTCTCTTTGCAGGTTGTCTTATAATGTCCAGTTTGATTACACAGACTGCAACGCACAGTATGTTTGGCAGGATTGATGTCTTCTAAACAAATCCGTTTCGTTTCAGGCCGCCCTGGCAGTCTACGAATCTTAGGAGGTCTCACAAAAATTCGAGTATCATCATCATCATCGTTCATTGCGGTCTCTTCTGTCTTTACCCATCGAGGTTTTGCTTCAATAGGATTTATTGCTCCAGCATACGTCTCACGGTAACTTGCTGCAGTATAACATTTCTCTACAAAGGCATATACATCTTTCCGACATGAAATGAGGGCAGCAACAGCATGGGAACATGGTAAACCATATAGCTGCCAATCTCGGCAGGAACAACAACGGATACCAATATTCACAATGTCTGATCGATCCGCTGAGAGGACCTCAAATTCAACTTGATCTGATCGAAGGACCTGATATGTGGATGCCCGGCTGATTGCTTGTAAAATATAGTTCTCAGCATATGGAGCAAGTAAGGAAAACCAAGAATTACTATGCTTACGCCTTTCTTCAAACTCCATTATCAATTTACCATGAATTCTGTCAATCACCTGAATTATGGGCAGTTCACGAGCTTCCAGAATCCATTCACTGAACTCCTCAATATTTGATGAGAAATGACCATAATGTGTACCTTCAAAATACACGAATGCCCAGCGGGAAGGATGAAATTGTTGTACCCATTTTGCTGCATCTGAAGAAACCTCCTCTATTTCAGCCATTTTTTCTTTGAAACCAATGGTAGTAATGGCTTGTGCAGCTTTCCATAACAGATGAACGAGCCTTGGGTTCTTGAATTCTTTTCCAATGCTTTCACTCAAGTGGCGAATGCAAATATCATGTCCAGAATGTGGGAACTTCCTTCTCACTGCATCTGCAATGCCCTTTTGTGTATCAGATATAAATGTGAGCTGCGGCATATTCTGGGTGTTCATCTCTAGTGCCTTGTGCAACTCTGACACGAACCACATCCAGCTCTCATCATTTTCTTCATCAACAACACCAAATGCAAGTGGAAATAAACCCCCCTCAGCATCAAAAGAAGTTGCACATAGTAAGGTACCGAGATATTTGCTCTTAAGATGGATTCCACCAAGCCCAATAAGAGGCAAGCAACCATTCAGAAAACCATAAATGGATGAATAAAAAGAAACAAATAACCGCTGGAACCGGTGATCTGGACCAATAGTAAACACCTCGGCAATGCTTCCAGGGTTGCTCTTTTTTATTTCTTCGCAGTATGAAGGAAGAAGGCAATACCCTTCCTCGGAAGATCCATATATCGCAGCAAGTCCCCGTTCCTTTGCACGCCAAGCCTGCTTATATGGTATGGTAATCCCATATTGCTGCTGGATATCATGCAATATATCCTTTGGCTTGTAATTAATGTTATCCCTTAGACGCTGCTCTATAAAACTGACAATCCAATCAATCGACGCCTGATGATGCCCATTGAGTGCATTTCTACCACAAGTGTGCTTCCCTTCCAGACTTCGTATCGCAAATGTCAGGACATTAGGAAGCTTCACAGCACGAATGCGCCAAGGACAAGCCTCGGCTGCACACTTTGCAAAGTAGCGGATAAGATCACTCTTTATTATCCGAAGCTCAAAGTGTTGTGCAATTGCTGCTTCTTTAATCGCATTCCTAAATGCCTTAACATCAGGGAACTCCTGACCAACAAAAAATGCCTCCTCCTCCGCCTCCATGTGGGCAAACCCGAAAAACCAAACCAAACCAAAACAATCACAACCACCCTTGTTCTTCTTTGCAATTTAACTTGAATGTAACACTAATCTTTTCCATCTAACTCCATACTCGGAAATGTACATTCTCATGATACAGTCTGTAAAAATCCAAATGATGCAATTTAATAATCTCATACATATTACACTAAAGCGACTAAACACATTCTAAAGTTTACAGCTTTTACTACTTGACTGTAAATTAGTGAAAATTTGAAGCATTTGAGCTGGTAATTAACCTAAAACTGAGAATATAACATCAATTTATACATGGAAAGAATCAAGGAAATATAAAGAAACAAACTTTGGGTGTGAATCTAAGGATCTTGAGCTTTGTGATTTGAATCAAGAAGAGAGCAATACACATTATATACAGTTAGTGTTATATAAATATTAGAGAGTGACAGAGAAGTGGGTATAGCTGACCTGAAGAAGAACAAGGCGATAATGGCGATCAGAGCAGCAGAGAGAAATCGAAGCAGTGAGAGAGAGAACTGATTGGGCATTCTGACAAAAGATTAGGGCTGATTGGGTCAACTGGGATTGTCAATCACCTGAGGTGGGCATTTTCGTCATTTGATAATGTTTCTTTTCCCTGGAATCCCAGCTCGAATAAAGAAACAATTTAAAAGCTTTTGTTATAAATGGAAAATCTGAAAACCACTAGTATGAAAAGTAGGAAAATATTCTTTTGGCATCATCCAACTTTCTGATTTTCATAAGAATTTCCATATTTCCTTCCTAGTTTCAAGGGAGTTTTTTTTAGGAGAAAAAAAATTACCACCTCTAAGGCGGCCAACATTCGAAAAAATCAATAAGAAGAACCCAATTCAAGTAGACACTATAGAATGTACTAGGATTCTGTACCATTTGACACATTATATTTATTATTATATGTTGCGTTTATTGTAACGATATACGTCGGTCATCGTTTTACTGACATACACTCATATTTGATTCGCTTGTTGAATTGTGTTATAAGATAAGTGTCAGATCTGAAACTGATTTTCCAAAATTTTAGAAACTATATTGGATTTGAAACATTCCTTTTTCTTATTGTATAACAAATTTTCGAGCATATCTTTATATTTCTTAAAAAATAATCGTCTTTAAAAGGAAAGACCAGGTCGTGTGAGTTAAAAATATAAAAGGGCGTTTTGGGTAAAAAAAACAAAGAGTGATTGGTTCTCTGTCACAGACTCACAGTAGTCACAGTCTCTCTCTCTCCATAAACCCACTTCCGCCTCCTTTTTCTTTTTCTTCTTCTCCACCTCTCTCTCTGCTGAAGCCTTCTTCGTTTCTTTGATTCTTTCTCATATTCCGGCCAAAAGGTACCGTCTTTACTCTAGTGGGTTTTAATCTCTCTTTTTCTATTGCTGCTGCATGTTAAGGAAACCCTTCTATTTTGTTGTGAAATTTGTAATGGTGGATTGTCGTGGCTAGGGTCTAGCATTGGTCAAGATTGCAGTGCTCAGCTAGAAATAGTTTATGTGAATAAAAATGTGATTTTTAATTATTGGGTTGCTTATTGTTTGTGTAGTTTTTGTAATCTTTGGTGTGAGTTTTTGCTTCTGCTTTTTTTTTTAGGTTTCTGATTAATGTTAGTATTAAACCAAGTCATCCCATTCAACTATAGGTTACAGTAACTGACTGTACATGTAGCTGAGTCTGGACTTAGCTTCATGACTTTGGTGCTTTTGGTTTTTGGCTTTAAAGTTGTTTGCTTTACTTGAACTGGATGATTTCATCAGTGATCGTGATTTTTATTTGGCTGTCATGAATGTCTTAGAGTTGTTATTTGGGTTGGTGAACTGGGTACATCAAATCATGGTTCTGCCAGTTTTGTTCTGTTTTAGGTAATTGGAGGATTTGACCATTTTTCTCTCAGTTTTCAGTTTTAGGTAATTGGGTTGTTTCAATCTGTGCAAGAAGCCATTTAGTATGGCTTGTTATTATCATTATCTTGAGAACAATGTGGAAACATCTTGGGGTGTACAAAGTTTAATTAAGTTGGTTGCTTACAGTGTTATGCTTGTAGGTTTTAATACGGAGTTTGGTTTTATTCTCCCTCGTTGTATGTTTTTATATAGAAAGTTTATATATAGAGACATTCTAAAAAAATTCGTGCACTTATAAATTATAATAGCCTAGAAACCATTAGATCCTGGATCCGCCGATTTATGGATGATCAGATTTCTTGTTTAGTCTACCCTGCTTTTATGTATGGATTGTTGCGAGTATTATCAAACTGGTTATGCTTTGCATCCTCCTGGAATGAAGTTCTGGTTTAAAGTTTTTCGTGTTTGTTGTGTCTGTGCTCTTGTTAGTGAACCATTAGTTTATTGTAATCGGGAGAAAGTAACATGGCTCACTTTGTATGGAGTCTGAAGATAATCTCTTGGTTTAACTAGTGCTTCTATATGAACATGTGTTAGTTTAGGGTGTACCGAACTACAGTCATACATTACATTAAACTCAATTGTACTCCAAGTATTGGTGATAATGGAGTTTTTGATGCGGTCTTCAAGTAAAGTTGTGGTTATGCTCAACTTTTTTAATACCCTGTCTTTTGAGTTGTAAAGTTTTGACTTGACTCTTTCTTTCTAACTCAGTGTGTCACCATGAACAACCTCTCGGCCTTCACAGCCCTTGATGCCAACCCGCTCTCCAAACCTTGCTTCTTGGGCGCCCACCACAACAGGTTTAATCTCCTCCAGCGTCCCAGAAATGGCGTTGTATGCTCAGCGAAGCCCTCAGTTGTCTCCCCCTCATCGCTAAGTGTGGCTGGATCTCCCAAGAGTGGGCCTAATCGAATTGAGTCTCTAACCCAGGTCTCTGGAGTTTTGGGATGCCAGTGGGGTGATGAAGGTAAAGGCAAACTTGTTGACATCTTGGCCCAGCACTTTGACATTGTTGCTCGTTGTCAGGTAAGACAAAGAAACACATGCTAGCATTGCCTTATTTTTTTTGGTTTCTTGATTGTCTTTTGTTTCTTTTCAGGGAGGAGCTAATGCTGGACACACCATTTACAATGCAGAAGGAAAGAAGTTTGCACTTCACCTTGTTCCCTCAGGCATTCTCAATGAGGATACTCTCTGTGTTATTGGGAATGGTGTTGTGGTGCATCTTCCGGGTCTCTTTAAAGAGATCGATGGCCTTGAATCCAACGGAGTGTCTTGCAAGGGAAGGATTTTGGTCTCTGATCGTGCTCACCTGTTATTTGATTTCCACCAAGTAGTGGATGGCCTTCGAGAATCCGAGCTTGCTAATTCTTTTATTGGTACAACCAAGAGAGGCATTGGACCTTGTTATTCTAGCAAGGTTATCCGGAATGGCATTCGAGTTGGTGACTTGAGGCACATGGACACTTTACCTCAGAAGCTAGATCTTTTATTGTCAGATGCTGCATCTAGATTCAACGGCTTTGAGTATGGCCCCCAGGTGCTTAAAGAAGAAGTAGAAAAGTACAAGAGATTTGCCGAGAGATTGGAACCGTTCATTGCTGATACTGTACTTGTTGTGAATGAAGCCATCTCTGAGAATAAAAAGATATTAGTCGAAGGGGGTCAGGCAACAATGTTGGATATTGACTTTGGAACGTACCCCTTTGTCACTTCCTCAAGTCCTTCAGCTGGTGGGATTTGTACCGGTCTCGGCATTGCTCCCAGAGTTTTAGGTGATCTCGTTGGTGTGGTAAGTAGGTCTTTTCTTGTATATATGGATATTTTTTTTTTCAATTGTTTGATGGCATCATTGTATCATTGCCTTGTTCCTATTCTTCATGGTTGTTAAACTCTTAGACTTCTGTGAACAACTTTAAAAAATTGCATCTTCTGTAGGTCTCTTTGTGGGGGTTTTAATTTCATAACTCTAATTTGTTATAGCCTTTTAGGTATTTTCAGTCTTTTCTATCTAGTTCTTCTAAAAAAAAAAAAAAAAGTCTTTTCTGTCTAGTTACGTAAACTTCATACTATATATGAAGATATATTTGTGAGGTCTCGTTGCTAACTTTGTATTTGCAGGTGAAAGCATACACTACAAGAGTTGGTTCTGGTCCTTTTCCTACAGAAAACTTAGGTAAAGAGGGCGACCTTCTTAGGTTGCAAGGTCAAGAGTTTGGAACGACTACTGGTCGCCCTCGTCGCTGTGGTTGGCTTGATATAGTAGCATTGAAATACTGCTGCCAGATTAATGGCTTTTCTTCTCTCAATCTCACCAAACTAGATGTTTTGTCTGATTTTCCCGCAATTCAATTGGGGGTTGCTTACAAAACTAGTGACGGGACACCAATCAAATCATTCCCTGGAGATCTTCGCCTTCTTGAGGAAGTGAAGGCAAGTTTTCTTCTCTCCCTTATTAGTTGGGATGTGCTGATTCTCTTATCATTCGATTTTCTAATATTTCTCTTGAGCAATATGGTCACTGGTTATATATGTTACACAATAAAATTTTGGTTAGCTATTGGTAATTTTGTTGTTTTTCTATGATTAGGTGGAATATGAAGTACTGCCCGGATGGAATTCTGATATCTCTAATGTAAGAAGCTACTCTGAACTTCCAAAGGCTGCACGCCAGTATGTGGAAAGAATAGAAGAACTTGTAGGCGTACCCATCCATTACATTGGTGTCGGCCCTGGACGTGATGCCCTCATTTACAAATAGTCATCACATTATTCATATTGTCAGAAGGGAAATGATGCTTCTACTGCTGGAGGAATTTATTCCTCTAAATGTTGGGCGATGTTTCACCACACCCAAGCATTGACTCTACGTTCTATTTAGGTCTTGGGTAAGTTTTGTTTCAGTACCATTCTTGTTGTATTTCATAAATTGCTAGGTAGGAAGACCTTGCAACAATTGGAGCTTGTGGAAATTTCTCTTTTTTTGAAAAACTTCTGATTGCTTTGAGTGATACTACGAGGGCTAAACAAAATTAGAGGGTGTTAAAGCAGCTAATAATTTACGTGTTGGTGAAACCCTATGCATTAAAGTTACATCTCGTAGTGTTTATATAAGATTGTCGGATCAAAGTATAGAACATGAACACAGTTTCAAGTTATATTACTACTTTAAGAACTCAGTTACAACTTTGATTTGAGTAATGTGTTGATGTGGTAATTGGATTTTACAACTTTAACAACTCAGTTACAACTTTGAGAATTAATATTACTACTTTAGCGACTCATTTTACAATTTCAAATTAAAATCAATACTTGCTATATATGCATCAGCACATTATAAAATTTTCTCATTTTAGATACCACCAATACATATAATATTTGAAAGCAAGGGCATTAGGGCTTAACAATGCACAACTGACTTGGAAAAATACATCTATTTCTAAAATTACTATGCTTGAAATGATTTGCTTACACTGCGAAAATATAAAAATCGATCGGTAACAACAACATTCTAGTTTTCCATTGTAACATATTTTCCATTTCTTTTTCTCAAGGCAACCACTATCAAGAGATTCATCCGATCAATTCCATTGTAAATCATATAACCTACCCTAAAATGATCGAAGAATAAAACAGAGATAGGAACCTAGTGCTAGCACCTTTTAGCACACTTGACGTAATTTGGTTGAGGATCTGACAAAACTCAACAGTACGGTCGTCTCTAGCCATAAGGGAACCCGGCCATTAGCTTTGCGCCTGCCATCCTTAATTTCTTGCACAACGAATACGAGGCAGTTCATGAAGTACGGGGCCTCTCGAGATGAAACTAATAGAAAAATCAGGCCAGTACCTTTCCTGATCCCTTTTGAAGAGCTTTTAATAATGAGACTTTGAGAAGATCCATGGAGTAAGGAACAATAGTAGATTTCAGATGGTACACAGCTGAGATGAGAACTTGAGTGCATGCAGCTCTGATCTCTGACTTTGTAATCACCCTGCAGTTTCTGACGCCATGCATGCATGCATGAAGTGACATGAAGCAAAATTTTGAAAATGTACTGTACCTCAGTGGCACGAATGAGACGGGAAAGAGATGTTCGAGCAAAAGGTTTCTTGCCAGAGTCGATCTTATATCTTTTAGCAAGCACTGATGAGAACACATTCGCCGGCCATGCATAGGTAAAATGAGAGTAAAACCTCAGTCGTGCATGAAATTCTTAGTTCTTCATCTTGTGTAAGTTGGTTGATCACGAACATGAGGTCAGAGCGAGAGTCGTCTGAATAAACAATAGTTTTTTTTTTTAGATATATATATATATATATATATATATATATATATATATATATATATATATATATGATGTTTTCATCGACTTATTTCAGATTAACTTGATAAAAATTTATTGAATAAACCTAGATCGATGTCGATGAGATTCGAGTGGAACCAATTTATTCATAACAAATTAAACATTAGAAACGAAAGACCGGTTGAGCTCCTCATTATAATGGTTGAAAAAACAAAAGGCATTAAGCACCGGCGGAAATGTGAATACGACCGTGGTCCAACTTCAGGTTGCAACCATTTCTCAAGCAATTGGTTTCTTCCCAAGAAAGAGATCGGTAAGAACTGAGTTTGACTCCGTCGACCACTACACCAAAAAGTGTATCATATGACGAAAAAAAACTATTGTCTGAGTCTTGCCGATACCGTTGTGTATACGAGCGCTGTCTGATAAAAATCACATAACCAAGTTTTTCACCATTGTGTGAGCATCGACAGAATTCTGGAAGCTGCACGACAGTTGCCAAGTGCCTGTTCAAAATTCTGTCGAGAATCACACAATAATAGGATAAAATCTGTTGTATGATTTTTTTGTCACACAATACTGGGAAACTGTTATGTGATTTTTGATCACATAACGTAACTTTGTTCCTTACTGCCATTGTGTGATCGATTACTCACACAACATGTGGATACAATATTATTTCGTTGTATGATAATTTTGTTCATACAACGGTGGATTGCAATTGAGTTTGTTGTTTGATCAATTACACTAATTTACCAAATGAACAATTTCATTCCAACCAAAACTCATCAAAACATCCAAACCATTGTATTAACCCCAGTTGGGAAATCAAAAGCTAATATATCAATGTATTAGATGCACCAAGATCATGAATGCTAATAAGCAAAATTTGCTTATATTACTAAACTAAAGCAAAGTAAAATGATCAATCTAGTCCTTTGACGATAACCAAAACTAAGTGGGAGAGTCTCTTCCCCAACTTGCCATAACTTTTCAGCTTTTCTTCTCTAGCCACGATAGTTGCAATGGTTTGGTCATCTTTGATATCGTAGGCTGGCAAAGACATAAGCATGGAATGATGGCCAATATAATAAACATCATCGTAATCTGCATTCAAAGATGGACTAGTCAATGTAATTCCTGGAAGTAATCCCTCCATATCAGTTCAAACAATACCTTGTAACATTAACAAAGATTAAGCACAGAAAATAGGTAAATCTATTAAACATGATAAGAATACAGCTCAGCATAGTGCCTTGTTGGAGAGTGGAACTGGATATTGTGGAAATAATATATGTAATATACTAACACCAAAAGTTGAAGATTATATGACCAAACTATGAATGTATAAACTATTTCCTCATATAGTTTCTATATGTTATAGCCTGGTGAAGTGACTGCCAAATGGAATGTTGTTCCCGCATTGGAGAAATAAGGTTTTTGTTAAGAGGTATGGGACTCCGGACTACTATTTGCAATTGGTATTTAGTGAAACAAACTTTAACCAAGAAGACAAAGAGAAGTAATATAGTACATGAACAACACTGTTGAATCTACATGCAAGGTTTTACAGTTTCCTCCACCTAATATGAATTGGTCTTCAATGGATACTCAAAACTCTATCAGGAGTCAAGAAACCTCATGTGAGTCAGTAGAATACAATTAGAGGTATAGGCACATTACTTGATTCCGTAGCTAGGATCGTGCTTTTGGTTGGTATTTTCAGTGATGAGTAGTTGCAATGACAGGTTAAAAGAACGCATATTCACAAGAAATGTACAACCAATAAGTTTTTTTTGTCCCTACTATAGCATACTATTCTCTGTTACCTAAGTGATTGCTGAGAACTTAGCTAATAAACTCTACATTAATTACTATTACTACTCGACTCCACAGGATGATATACTGGTTTGTACACTATTACCTAAGTGATTGCCGCTTATGTATGCACTGTATCCATGCCATATATGAATATCAAGGATCTGACAAACGAATCAATTCATATGAATACTACAAACATATGTATCCTGAAACCTCATGATATCCGACATACCTTTGATTCAACAGTACCCTCAGTTTGTGGGCCGTTATATAATGTTTCAAGAAGCTCTACAGTCATTATTCCATCTTCAGGGAGACCTATGGAGGCCTACAAACAAGAAATTACCAATTGACCCCATGAGTTGTGTAATCAAAGTGTCAAACAGCAATCCAAAACCAGCTTTTAACTAAAGAAATGTTCGACTGCAAAATTTGTATTTCAACTTAAAAGTTCAAAACTTTATACTTGAACCATGCATACACAGAATGAAACTTGAATCTTACTTGCCAAGTCTTGATAGCCCGTTCTGTTCCGCTAGAGAAGTTGGAAAATTCCATGTCTTCTTTGCCGGAGTAAAATCCTGATTTCAGCAATGCTTCCTGTCCAACATCACCCAATTTAGAACAAGTTACAAATGCAACATATACAAGTCATCCCACTAACAATTAGCTCATCTTTCTAACTCACTACACCATGCATACATTACACACCATTACTTTCCTACTCCCCAACATGAGTTAGCACTAGTTCAGTTCATAAAATTTAGATATTCCCATGGTCAAAACAAAATACGAAAATCAATAAAACTCGCCTTTCAAAAGCAGGCCTGCATTGCTCGACAAATATGAAAATTCCAACCAAGTTCAAAGACAATTAAAACTTGAAGATGTGACATTATAAAAGAACAAAAGTATCACCATTTATAACATGGTAATGAAATATTACTGTAGTGACAAATTGGAAATATAATGGAAACATAATTAACATGCAGAAAGGGTGCGGCACCAAAACTGCAGGAGCTTTTACAAAAGCAAATGAACATACAGAACCTAAGAATTTTTACAAGGTAAGAACCATGGCAATGGACTACGTTTGAAGTGCATAGGGTTTAGGGTAGAACACACGAACAATAGAATCACTTCAAAATAATATCAAGAAGATCCAAATAAACAACCTTCAACATAAGTGAAGTATTGCTTTTGAATGAAAGTATTCCATAGAGATCTTCAGTAACAGAGTCTCATTGAATTAAAATTGAATCGGTGTACGTATATATAATAAAAGGACACAACAAGTTTCTATAGTTATTAGCCTTAAATACTATCAACAGAAAGCTTTTCTCCGAAATATCATTACTAAACACCATAAAATGAGATTTAGAACCATACCAGAATTATGCTGAGGGAACACCAACATAAAGGATTCCATGTTGGTGTCACCAATGGTCCAATACAATCTAACCCTACAATAGTCCCAATGAGAATATCAGTCATATGGTACAAGAGTAATATCTTGATAGCAGAACAAGCTGCTATCCCGATAATATTTGCTCACTGAACATCCAACAATCTATAGTTGTAAGATAAAGAAAGAGCTTCAATTTCATAAACCCAGAAAACCCAGAAAGATAAAGAAAGAAGCTTTCAATTTCATAAACCCAGAACAACAATCTGAAGAGGACGACCCTTCATCCTCTGCAAATCCCAACAACTATCACCCAATTCATAAACCCAGAAAGATAAAGAAAGAAGCTTTAGATTCATAAACCCAGAAAATCCAGAATGATAATAGAAAGAATCGACACTAAAACCACAACTTCTAATCTGAAAAATCGACATCACTGACCAAATCTAGAAATTAGGGTTTTGATAATTCAAGAGATGGACTTACTGTGGAGAGTCGTCGAAGTTGGAGAGTCGTCGAACAAGACGTCATTTCGGAGGAGAGGAATGGTGGCCGCTCCGGCGAGTTTGCCGGAGTGATCGATTGAGATCGAGGATGAGAGAGAGAAATGGTTAGGGTTTGGGGGAGGAGAGAGAAGGAGGAGGAGGAGGAGAAATGGAGGAGAGGGATTCGGGAGTAGGGATGGTGGGTGTGGGGCGTAGTGGAGAGGAGTTGGGGTGGGGGAGCCGGGAGGGCGGCTGGGTGGGATTTTTGTTTAAGGTGCGGGTTTTTTTTAGAGAGAGTGAGAAGAGAGTAAGAAGAAAGCTGAGAATAGAAAGTAAGAAGAAAGCTGAGAGCTGAGTTCATTTTGGTGTAAGTTAATAGAAAGTGAGTTTAATAAAAAACACATTTTTTTTTTTTATTTAAAAGGGGGCAAAGACGCCCAAGTAAGAAAACACAAACAAATTAACCAGCCAAACTGGTGTTTACAAGCCTATGTCTAGTAACTCCAACAATGTCATCAATGAGAGCTTCCGAGATGAAAGTAGGAGGGTCTAAAAGAGTGCACACACCTATGGAATGAGAAATACTATTCTTGGCCAGGAGGTCAGCAATAGTGTTCCTTTCCCTATGAATGTGCTGTAGCTGCAAGTCCTCAAACTCCTGCATTAGAACTTTGCAGTTGTTCAAAATGGTACCAAGGGGGTGCAGGTCAATGCAGTCATTACTCAAGAGGTTGATCAAGATCGCAGAGTCAGATTCAACAATCATCTTGGAAATATTAATGCTAACAGCAAGCTGCAAGCCATGGAAGAGACCCCAAACCTCGGCTTGGAGCACTTCACCAGTTCCTATGTTTACCATAAAACCAGCCTGCCAAATGCCAATGTCATCTCGTATCACTCCACCAGCACCAATATTTCCATTTCTAGTTCTAGAACCATCAACGTTCAATTTAAAAATACCAGAACTAGGCTTAATCCAAGAAAGAGTTTTAACATATTTGATCATTTGCACTTTGGACTTAGCCATGGCTTTGTTCCACTCAGTAGCATAGTTGAAGACTACCTCAGCAGGGTTGAAATGGTATTTGAAACTTCCATAAAAAATGCACCTACATCTCCATTTCCAGATAAACCAGCAGCAAAAAGTGAAGAAAACATTCCACTCCAAATTATCGATGTGTCACTTATTCTGCAACATGTTAGCATAAAGCCATCCATCCCAATCCAGCACAAAGGAAGTTTTCGTATTAGTGGGGATATTAAAAGAGTTCCAGATCTTTCTGGCTTGAGGGCAGTCCCTAAACAGGTGTAGCATAGTTTCAGGAGTTCCATCACAAAGGTGACATGAAGAATCAAAAGAAATTTTCCTTTTAACTCTTTGCACATTTGTAAGCATTTTTCCTGAGACAAAAGTCCACAGGAAAATTTTCAGCTTAGGAGGAATGTGCATAGACCAAATTTTAGGCCAGCTATAGTGATGGAGATTCTGCTCATCACAAAGGAGCTTGTAGGCAGATTTGACTGAGAAGATACCATTGGAGGTACCACTCCATATAAGAGCATCCTGCATATCATGAGTAGCAATGGGAGTAGCAAGAACTGAGTTAACCACACCATTAGGGAGCATTCTAGAAAGCAGATCAGTATTCCACATTCTATCAGACTAGAAGTCTTTGACTTTTGCAGAAAGATCAATCTCTGCCTCACTCAAGGCAAGGTTATGCAAAATACCCAAATGGGACCAGTTATCAGTCCAAAAATGAACAGTGCAGCCATCTCCAATTCTCCATCTTAGACTTTTGAAAACACACTTTTGAAACAGTGAAACAACATATTATTTTTATTTTGTTGTCTCATAACAATATTGTAACTTTATAGAAAATAATATTTTTACTAAAAAAGAGGGGAAATGCTCAAAGTGAGAAGAAATTTCCCTCTAAAACCAAAATAACCAAAATATACCCAAAACCTTCATCCAAAAAAAAAAACTAAAAAAAGGAGAGGGAAAATTCCCACTACAACTTCAACCCTAACTCTAAACCCTAAACCTTAAACTCTAAATACAAATATCAAAAATCCTAAATTCTAAACTCTAAACTCTAAATTTACAGTCACACAATGCATCTAAATAATACTGTTGTATGAATAGAGTCAATTAAATAGGCATAATTAGAGTTGACCCATGCGATCGAGGCTAAAAAATTATCGAAAATGAGTGAGTTTTATACCATATCCATATTTCACTATCGTGATCACATCGTATGGCATGTTTTCTATATTTTTCATTTCCTTCATATAGTTAATTTAGAAAGAAACACACTTATGTATAACCTAACAAACAAGTTATATGACATTAGTAGGCATAACCATGATTCAAACGAACAACTTGACTAAACTCGATAAAATAAATATTCGACCTTTAGATGTGATCGCCGTATTGAAATAAGGTCATGGTACGAAATTCTCAAATTTTTCATACCGTTTGGGTTTTGATCGTATGGATCAATCATAAATCGACGATATTTATCTAAAAGAAAAACGTTTTTAACTACATTTTCGTACCTTATTTTTTCAATCCGTCGACTCTCACACTTTCACGAAGATGAGGTGTATGAACATATGTAAAAAGTTTGAGTCGTTTGTCCCTTGATGAGTTAGCTCCCCATAGGGAACCATAAGCATAATTATAGTTGACCACATTTTTCCTTTATATTCATACAACAGTATTAAGAAAAACTTGTTGTGTGATTAAACCCTAAAAGTACAAAAAAAGGAGGGAAAATTCCCTCCACAACTTCAACCCTAACCCTAAACCCTAAACTCTAAACACAAATACCAAAAACCCTAAACTCTAAACTCTAAACTCTAAATTTACAGTCACACAATACATCTAAATAATATTGTTGTATGAATACGGTCAATCAAATAGGCATAATTAGAGTTGACCCATGCGATCAAGGCTAAAAAATTATCGAAAATGAGTGAGTTTCGTACCATATCTATATTTCACTATCGTGATCACATCGTATGGCCTGTTTTCTATATTTTTCATTTCCTTCATATAGTTAGTTTAGAAAGAAACACACTTATGTATAACGTAACAAACAAGTTATATGACATTAGTAGGCATAACCATGATTCAAACGAACAACTTGACTAAACTCGATAAAACAAATATTCGACCGTTGGATGTGATCACCGTATTGAAATAAGGTTTTGGTATGAAATTCTCGAATTTTTGATAATATTTGGGTCTTGATCGTATGGATCAATCATAAATCGACGATATTTATATAAAAGAAAAACGTTTTTAACTATATTGTTGTACCTTATTTTTTCAATCTGTCAACTCTCACACTCTCACAAAGATGGGATGTATGAGATCATGCAAAAAAAATTGGATCTTTTGTCTCTCAATGAGTTAGCTCTCTATAGGGAAGCATAAGCATACATACGTTTTTGGTTTATATTCATACAACGGTATTATGAAAAATATGTTGGGTGATCAAACACTGAGGCTATCTTATATAAAACTTGTTGATTTTGGGAATGTGAGTGCCAAATTGAAGAAATGCTATGATCATCCTAAAACATCAGAGTTGTATTCCCACAACAGTGAAATAAAAACTGTTGTGTGTCTATTTTTCTCTTCTAATTTCAGACATCAGTTTTTTCGTAGCTATGTTGTTGGATTAAAAACCTACTTGCTATTTTCTCTAAAAGTTAATGCTTGCAGAGGATGTGAGTACCAAATCGAGGAAACGATCGGCAGAACCCTACATGAAAAATTCATAGCACAACCGATGATAAAAAACTGTTGTGTGAATCTACGTTCACACAACATTTTTGTATTTTCTGTTGTATGATTAGAACCCAAATTTGGGTAATCTTGTGAGGGGAGGTTGCCGCCCTTTTTTGTATGAAACGCACAACAAATATGGTTGAAACCGTTGTGCAGTTTTTTTACAAAATCAACTTTCAAAATTTTTATGGGATCATACAACGAACTGCTCTTAAAAACTGTTATGTGATTCACTTTCTGTTGTCACACAATGTTACACTCTAAAACCGTTAACTGTGTAGTGTTATCTAATGCACTTATTGGTGTAGTGGTCGATGCCTTCAACCATTTGTCTAACTAAAAACTCAAAGAAAAAATAAGAAGAATTAACATATGATTAGGCAAAAACATACAGAAGTGAGGTAAAGACAAGAGAATTGAGATTGAAGATTCACACCTGATCCATGTCAACATGAACCACCTTCTCTTCAAGCTTATCAAAACCACTACTGCCTTGAGGGGGCGTTTGTTACATGGGATTGGACTGTGTTAGACGAGCTTACGAAGTCCAACCCGAGTCATCCCACGTTTGGCAGCAGTAGGGACTATCCTAAACGAGCTAGCGGAGTCCAAAATTCTCTTAAAAACCTCCTTACGGAGCGACACCAAAAACCATAGGACTGTCGAAGCCTTCTTTCTTGCCTCAATTAATTTAGTCACTCTCATCATCCTCACAGTCCTCATCAACCTTCTACTCGCCTATGAAAAATTGGGATTTCTGCAGGTCCTTGAGTCATCCTTTCTCTCTATTTTCTATCTCGATCTCCAATTTCAATTCAAATCAGTCATTTTCCCATGTCACTAGTAGATCACCTTGAAAGAAATAGAAAAGAAGATACCTATCACAAGCAGGTCTCTAAATTATCGATTGGGTATTGATAATTAGAGAGGATTTGTCTATAGATTCTCATAATTTTGAGGATTTGGTAGCTGGTTAGCTATTTTTTTTTCTAAGAATTTTGATCAATTTGTATTGTAGGGTGGGTAGGCTGATGTGGTAGAATGATCAATTTCACTGGTTTGAATTCTGGGTTTGGACTTCTTCTGCTGTCTAGAATTCAAATCAATTTCATGGGTATATAATTCTGGGTAATAATTCATTAACTTGAATCGATTGAGTGAGGTTGCAGAAGAGAACGTGACACTGGCGTTTTTCAAGGAGAGGTGAATGGAGAGAGGATATGGTGTGAAGATATGTGGGAGGTAATAGAAAGAGATTGATGATGTTTCTGCCTAAACCCGGGGGTCTTGGTAGATACTTGATGAATCCAACTCGATCTCCTGCAATCCTGCTTACTAAGGGGAATACCGGGCGGGCCGGCCTTCACCTCTCCGATGCCTAAGTTAGTATAGTTGGAATATATATAACCTGGGCACGTATGTAAGCAGGGAGAGAGACAAGTTACCTATTTATGGTGGTAGTTGAGGCCCATATATAGGTGGTTGAGGGTGAGGGCTGGCCTTACCCTTCGATGTGGGACTGGTTCCCTTCTGTTTGGATATTCTGGTGCCCTCTTTGGCAGGCAGGCGCCCCCGGTCCCAGGACCCTTGGAGGCAGGATAGACCGCTGGGCCCCGAGGCCTGGTGCTGGTGATCCGATCCTGGGTCCTGGGCCGGGCCCTGGTGTACTTGCCGCGGGTCTGTGGGCTTGTTGTAGCCCCTCTGCGGCTACTGTCAACAAGTCCCCCAAGTTCCCGGTCAAGTGCAATCTTGAATGGGGACTTATCTGTCTTGCTCTTGTCCCGCAGACCCGCGGGGTTACCAACCTACAGGTCCCCAGTCCCCCAAGTCCGCGTTAAAGATTGGGCGTGACCGAGGTGAGTACCTGTTACCGATGGCAAGAAATAATTTATAAGCATGTTGGGTAATGTAAAACAGGATTGTGCTCGTGTTAGAGCATGGAACGGGGTGAAAACCCGAAGAGTGCATGAGATGATGCCATGCGATAGATGGTGCATGAAATGATGATGAGGCGTTGAAATCCGCCATGCAAGAGATGGTGCATGGAATGATGATGAGGCGTTGAAATCCGCTATGCAAGAGATTAATGCACGGAATTCTGATTGGGCCTGCTGCCCTTCGGAGCTCACTGATCCCGAACTGGGCATCCTGCCAAATCAGAACGGAGCGGTGCAAACTGGGCCAGAACCGGTTGTTCTGCCAAATCAGAACGGAGCGGTGCCAACTGGGCCAGAACCGGGCGTTCTGCCAAATCAGAACGGAGCGGTGCCAAACATTTGCTAGTTCTTCTCAGCTTGTGTTTGAATAAGCGATGAGGTAAATGTGCAGGATTGTTAGCCTGCGGGGAGATTTGTTCTGTGTTAGAGATACAATCTGCCCGGTGGGATGGTGTAGAGATAACGAGTCTCCCCCATGTGTTCCCAAAGGTATCGCAGTTCAGTGCGATGCAGGGTTTTTATCCTGCTGGACAGTATCGCGGTTCAATGCGACGCAGGGTTTTTATCCTGCTGGACAAGAGTACATGTGTTAGATGTAAACTCGCCCGGTTTGTAAAGCCCATGCGTTTGCCATGGAGGCGGGCGGACTCGACGGGCGACATGCCTATCGAAACGAGTCCCCCTGTGAAAAAGCCATGGGTCCGGGTGATTATGTTTCCGGAAATTACTCTCGAGCTGGTTGGACATGACGGAACCGATGGGGTGGACCTCGCCCGGGCGTTCTGCCATATCGGTGCGAGGTGGAGTTCGTGGGGGCTCGACGGGCGTTCTGCCAAATCGAAACGAGTCCCGAATGAACTTGCAGACCAGACCTCGATCGGGCGTCCTGCCATATCGAAACGAGGTCGTTGGTGCAAATGTGGGGAAGATGCCATGGAGCCGGTTGAATGATCATAACCGCGGACTGCCATGGTACCGGGCGGGACTCGCGCGGGCAACATGCCATATCGGTGCGAGGTCCTGCTCAAACCCGGATAGATGCTCTTGAAGCGGTTGGATCAGCATAACCGGTGAGAGGTCTTTCAAGCGGTTGAATTGTAATGATGATGGCGTGCAACCGTGGAATCTGGGGAAGCGTAGGGGAGCGTGACTCCCTGGTTCCTGCTCCTACCTTCCTGTCGCCAGCGTGTGGGACAGGTGGCTGACATGCATTTAAGGAGGGAGTCCATCAGTCCCGTCAGTTATGATGGCGTGGGCAGTTTTACCAATGCTGGGACACGTGCCATCAGGGAACGGTTTTGTGATGGAGGGCCTGGATTCACAGGCGTTTGAGTTGCTCTGATTGCGTTTTTTGGAGGGATTTCTAAATGCCTAGGGCACCGGTCCCCTCTATAAATAGGTCTCTTCTGCTCTTCTTTCCACTTTTGCTTCTTGCACTTTTAAGAGAGACTGAGAGAAAAAGGAGGTGGTCCGGCGAAAAAACCCTAAGTTCCTTGCCCCAAGAGATCCGTTGTTTGAAGCGCTCCCAAGCCTCCTTTTACCATTGCTCGTTGCTTTCGCAGGGCGGATTGTCCTCGGCTGAGCATACTAGCTAATCGGTAAGTTGTGTTCTTTGCCCCGGTGTTTCTTGCTTTTTGATTTGTTGTTTTGCGGCGGGGGGGAGGGATCTGTGTCGCTGACTGGGTTGCTCAGCGGCAAACTTTTAGGGAGAGGCCGTTGAAGGTGGTGTTGTAGTCTGTTGCTGACGAGCGTTAGGGTTTTGCTTTTCTGCCCCTAGATTAAGATGTACACTTCGAGCTCGGAGGAGGCTTCTGAATCTGCCGCAAGAGGTCCTGTGGTGGATGATGTGGAGAGGATGCAGGACTGGCTTGATTCTGAAGCCCCGGAGCAAGAAGCCGCGGACCGCTCCGGGAGCGGTGCCTCGTCCACGTCCTCAGATTCCGGGTCAGATTCCTCGGAAGCTGAGATACCGCACGGGGTGCGCATGGCCGGTGCGCGCGCTGAAAGCTACACGCTTGGTAGGGGAAGAACTGCCGTGGTGTGCGACGAACCGGAGGAGAGCATGACCCCCGCGGAGATTGCCTCGTTCCGGGAAACGTGGGGTATCCCGGACGATATCTTTTTGCGTCCATTGAACCCTGGAGAGTCGGCCTGTAACCCGGAGGAGGGTTGGGTTGCCGTGCATCCGGACCAATTCCGGCACGGGATGTCGCTACCGCTGCCTGACTTTGTACAGTATATACTGAGTGCCCTGCCAGCGTCGCCCGCGCAGCTGCCCGGTCTCCAATGGAGGCGGCTACTAAGCCTAGGCTGCCTATACGACTTGTCCGGAATGAGTATGCCTACGATCAATGAATTCCGGGCGCTGTATAGGTTGTCCTACTCGAGGAAGGCGGGGTCCAAAGGCTGCTTATCCTTCAACTCCCGCAACAATCAAGCGGTTATCACCACTATGCCTTCATGGGTAGACAACAGCTGGAGAAAGAAGGTGGTGATGGCTGGCGGGGCTTGGCAGGTGAAGAGGAGGATGTACCGGGTGCCTGGCGCCTTCCAGCCCATAGGCGACCAGTCGTTCCAGCTGTCCGAGTTGGAGCAGGAGAGGGTCTTGACTATTCTCGGCTGCTGGGACCACCTGGAGCGAAGTTCGTACAATTTCATCCGGCGAGAAGTGCTGGAACACTGTGGGCTTGGGCGGGATCCCGGTGGGTAACAAACCCTAGCGGTGGGACTTGTGCTAGTTTTTGCTTAACAATTTAACGTTTTCCTTGTCCTGCAGGTGCGTCAACCCGGGCGGTGATCAAGCCCGAAAACACTCTTTCGATGGACGGGGAAGATCTCCTGAGGCATCTTACGGAGAAGGGTGCGAGCGTGGCCCGGTCCTCGGTGGAAGCGGACGGGCGGGTTACGTTGCATGAGGAGCCCCAGGCCCGGGATATGGACGAATCGTCCTACCTGCCGGAGCGGGTGAAGACCCATCACTCTGCGGCAGCAGCGGTGCCCGGGAAGGGCAAGAGCGCCGGGGGACCGGTGCGGGTTCCTGGGGGAGAAAACAGGGTCCCCAACCGTGCGGCGAGCCTGAGTATCGCTGCTTTTGTTCCTCGTGCAAACGCACGTGCCGCTGCTCCCGAAGGGCGGGGAGAGAAGCGGAAAGGGCCGGACGATCCGTCCCCTTTGCTGGTGACGCTAACCGGCGGGTCATCCCGGGAGGTCCTGGCGAAGCGGGTCAGGACAACCAGCAGCGTAACATCTAATGCTGGGGAGGGAGCCGGAGCTGACCGGCAGAGCAGTCCTGTGCCTGCGGAGGCGGCGAGGGGAAGTCCGGACAATGCTCTCGTTCGGCCGATGATGGCGGACCTGGCCAGCTTCGGCCTGGACAAGCCCGGGGTTGATGGCGTGCTGGCGGGTGGCAACCGACCAAAATGCAAGGAATCCATCTTCCGGGTAAGTACCGCATGGTACCACCATACTGCTTATATCCTGCCTTCTTTCTTTGCCACTTGACTGCCTTTGTTGCCCTGCAGCTGCTCTACCACCTGTACCAGCCGGATGCGAGCGAGGAGCTCCCGGAGCTGAAGAGGCAGATAACTGCGCTATCCAAGTCTCAGAAGCTTCTGGAGGTGGAGAAGTCCCGCTCGGATCGGGAGAAGGCCAGGGCGGAGGAGAGGGCCAAGAAGATGGAGGAAAAGGCCAGGAAGATGGAGGAGAAGGCCCGGGAGCTGGAGGAGCAGAACCGGAGCATGGAGAGGGAGCGGGAGCGGGCTGACGCTGAGAGGGCCGAGCTGGAAGCCAAGATAGACGAGCTCCAGGCACGTGCCACCGCTGCTGCTGCTGCTGGTGGAGATGACCCGGGACAGTTCGACCGGTTCGTTCTTCAATATGAGGAGAGCGATCGGTTCCTGGACTGCCTAGAGAAGGCCCGGGAAGAAGGCATCTCGGATGCCTACACGGAATGGGTGGCGAAGGGGTGGTTAAATACTTCCCTGATGCCAGGTGCCTCTGCCGAAGGAAATGCTCCTGTGGAGCCGGTCGTCCAGCAGCTGGCGGTGGAGGAACAACCAGGAGCAGAGCGTCGCTCGCACTTGGATTCTTTTACCAACAGTGCCGAACCTGCCGGAGCTGAGGTCGACGCTGTCGCTGGAGATGCGGCTCCTTAGGATGTTTTTCTTGCTCTTGCTTGTAAAAGAAACTCTCCGGAGCGGTTACTGCTTGAATACTTTAATTAATTATGAATATATATCTGAGCTTGCGGGGCCAGAGTTTTCAAAAGTAGTTTGCATATATTTGATCTTTACAAACGGTTGAACCGGCGATATGCCAAACTAACCGCCTGGACCCAGCGGGTTTACCAAGCCGGGTTACTCTCCCGGTCGGGGTCTGCTCTTCTCTCCCCTACATATCTCTGGAGCTGGCCGCTATCAATCAAGCCCTGCACTGCAGTCTTGAGGGCAAAGCACTGGTTCGTCCGATGAGTTGCCTCATCGTGGTACGAGCAGTACTTGCCTGTCTGCGCCGTCGTAAGCTTCCCCTTGGGGTACCTTCTCTGGGGCGGTGGGGCAATGACGTCCGCATTCTCCAGCAGGATGTCCTCATAGGATGCGGTGAGAGTGGAGAAGACTTCTTGATTAGCCGGGGGTGCTGGCATAATTGCCAGGGGGCGCTCTTGGTGGTACGGTGCAGGTTTGTTCTCGGCCCGAGACTGGGGCCTGTCAGAGAAGGGCCTCTGCTGCCGCTGCGGCCAGGTCTTGCCGTTGTTGTTGTTGTTCCGGCTGGGTCGGCGGCTCCCGTGCTCGGCTCGCTGGCCGGGTTTGCTCTCTTGACTGCGCGGGGGATCCTCCCCCCGGGGATGGTCCAAAGACTGCTCATCCCGCTTCCTCTTCAGCAGGTGGTTCCCGTAGGTCTCATGATCAGCCTGGGCATGCCGGATGGCCATAGCCATCAACTCGTCGTAGCCCTGAGGGAGTTCTACCCTGACGGCGTAGGAAAACTTCCCTGCCCGAAGCCCCTGCTTGAATGCCATCTCGGCGATGCCCTTGTCCAAGTTCCGAACCCCGGCCGTGGCCGTCTGCCACCGGTTGACAAAGGTTCTCAACTCTTCCCCGGGGGCCTGGATGCAGTTGAAGAGGACGGTGGACGTCCGTGCTCCCTTGACTCGGAGGATGAAGCGGCCTACGAACCGGTCAGCCAGCTGTTCGAATGCCTCGATTGAATTCGCAGGAAGCTCGTAGAACCAACTGAGCGCTTCTCCGGACAGGGTCTCCTGGAAGATGTTGCAGCAGATTGCATCGGAGTAACCCTTGGCGCAGGTCTGGGATCGGAAGCTGTCTAGATGCTGATACGGGCAACCGGACCCGGAATATGTGAGCTTGAGGGACTTCTGGTTGCCAGATCTCCCCGACTCTATGACTCGGTGTGAAAAGGGGCCCATGCGCTCGTTGAACCGGGCGCCTTCCAATGGCCGGGCTGCTCTCCTCTCGTTTGCCTCCATCTGGGCCTTCAGATCCGACACGGTGTTGGCTAGCAGTTGCAGCGCCCGGGCGGTTGGAGTATCTACTTCACCCATGGACGAAGCGTGCGGCTGGTGGGAGGCGGGCGTGCTCTTCGGCAGGTCCTCGCCGGCTCGTAACTTCTCTCGCACAGGCTCGCTGGGTCGGGCGCCCGAAGATTGCCCTGCCTCTAGCTGCCGGGGTTGAACTAGCAGGGGTGCGGCTTGTGCCTCGGCCATGGCGGCACTGCGCTGCTGTCCCCTCTCTAGGGCGGCTACCAGGGCGGCGTTTACTGCCTCTATTTCTTCGTATCGGGCCTGGGACTTGGCTCGGTCCCGGTCGTTCTCCTCTCTGAGACGACTAACTTCTGCGGCCATTGCCCGTACCTTTCCAGCCATGCCGTCATGGTCGGGGCTGTACGTTGGGTCTTGATCCTGGCTCTCGGACTGATCACTCGGATCATCCGAGAACGTCAGGGATAGGCCACGAAGCACCGGACTGCCTTCGTCCTCTATCGGGTTTTTCCCGTGCGAGCTCTCGTGGCGGGGCTCCGGATCTCCGGAGGGTCCTCCATGGCTCCTTCCCAAATCGCTGCCCTGCTCGCCACGCAGCTCCCGTGTGACGGCAGGGGTGGAGGCGAGCGTTTGCACAGTTGCAACACGCCCCTCCTCAGTAGTTCCTTTCTCTTGACTCATTCCCACAATCTCAGCCAGCGGTGTTGCTTGCACGGCTTCTTGTTCAGAGTTCCCACAGACGGCGCCAATTGTTTCTGCCTAAACCCGGGGGTCTTGGTAGATACTTGATGAATCCAACTCGATCTCCTGCAATCCTGCTTACTAAGGGGAATACCGGGCGGGCCGGCCTTCACCTCTCCGATGCCTAAGTTAGTATAGTTGGAATATATATAACCTGGGCACGTATGTAAGCAGGGAGAGAGACAAGTTACCTATTTATGGTGGTAGTTGAGGCCCATATATAGGTGGTTGAGGGTGAGGGCTGGCCTTACCCTTCGATGTGGGACTGGTTCCCTTCTGTTTGGATATTCTGGTGCCCTCTTTGGCAGGCAGGCGCCCCCGGTCCCAGGACCCTTGGAGGCAGGATAGACCGCTGGGCCCCGAGGCCTGGTGCTGGTGATCCGATCCTGGGTCCTGGGCCGGGCCCTGGTGTACTTGCCGCGGGTCTGTGGGCTTGCTGTAGCCCCTCTGCGGCTACTGTCAACAGATGACTATAGTGATTGAGAATTTGGGAATGAAGGAAAGAATTGGTTTTGATTCTGGTATCTGGTTTTCGTGTGTGTGTGGTTGTTCTTTGTCGCTCTCAATGAGGAAGAGTGCTAGAGGAGATAGAAGGAAGTATGGAGTGCACCAAACGTGGGTCAGGGTTATTTTAAAATAAGCTGAGCTTCAGGAGTCTCGACATCTGGAAGAAATTAAGTTGGGGTTAGACAATTCTACGTAACAAACATCACCGAATGTACTCCTTAAGCATATTCAAATTTGTAAAGACAGACACAGGTTGGACTCTCAAATCGTCCATTATCATGTATGAAGCAACACCTCTCACATACCCGTCGTCCCAAGTCATCAAATTAGCTTCTCCCGGAGGAGCAACATAGGCGACATCGGTGGACATAGTTGTACCGCATATTGGACAAACAGCTTTAGGATCATCTGTCACGCATGGGCGGTGTCTCTGCTTCATCGGATGATAAGAGTGAACTCACAAATAAAACTTCTTTACATTCGACGAGATAATTGGTTTAAGGTCCTGTGGTTTATTGCTGAACAAAAGTCTAAGTTTGTTAAGTGCAGCAGCAAATGCGTTGGTTCCCACGATAGAGTTCTTGTTGACATTGGGGAGCATGTACCTGTCGCCGAGGGCGTCAATGCTCCCATAGATATTGCTTAAACTTCCAACCTTACCAACTCTGATCGCGCTGGAAAGAGGGAAAGACAGGAGTGAAGAGGAAATCCACGAACTCCTTGCCAGCTTCAGCAAATACAACCTTATGATTCTCCTAGTCGATTAGGAGTTTCAAACTAACGTCCTTCGGGGGTGGACTAATCTTTTCAGTCTTTCGGAACATAATTAAGGAAAGGGACTAATATAGATATGGCACAGTTTCCAAATCTTAAGAGCAAGGAGGGACTGATGCTAGACAACTAGATAGATGGATCCATGTATATATCGTCCTTCCTAGGAATTTGCTGAGATTGTTGCATCTTAGTCTCCAGTCATTTTGACCGTCCCATATTTTAAGCCGGGTCAGATGTGACCCAACTGCTTTATCTAATTTATGTTAGTGTCAATTTACTACCCTTGCTTTTATTTTTGCCAATTTCCTACCCTAACTTTTCATAACTTGCCAATTTACTACAAACCTCAAGTCAAATTTACTACTTTAGACTTCTCAAAATTAAGCAACTGTTCAAGGAGAAAAAATAATAGGGAGAACTATGTGTTTATTGATTGATAAAGAGACCTTTATATAGGCATTACAATAAGTATCCCGATAAATCAGGGATTTCCTATCTAATACAGAATCAACTATACTGGTCTAATTAGGTCAAGACACATCCAGGAAGTTACGGAAATAACCTTCATACAACACTCCCCCTTGTGTCGAGCGCCTAATGTCTTCATGGTGCTTACCATGTTGCCTCACTAAAACATTGCCAGCAAAACAAAAACCTCTTGGGTAAAAATAAAATGCATGGACGAAGGGAAAAGAGCACAACACACCAACACTACACTTGTGAATAACATGTGATGTAGACTCCCCCTGAAGTCTAACAAACTTAGAGCTCTAATATATGGCGCATGCCTAGGCTCTTCACATGTTTCACATGCATAGATTTTCCCAAAGACTTGGTAAACAAATTTGCAACATTTGCGTCTGAACTCACTTGATTAACTTGGATGTTCAAGAATTTCTGTTGTTGCACATTGTAAAAGAACTTGGGCAATATATGCTTAGTGTTATCACCTTTGATAAAACCCAACTTCATCTACTCAATGCAGGCAGCATTATCTTCATAGATACACGTAGGTTTATCGGTGGTAGACACTAGTCCACATGAATCACGAATGTGGTGAATAACTGACCTTAGCCAGACAGATTCTCTAACAGCCTCATGGAGGGCAATGATCTCTGCGTGATTCGATGAAGTAACAACCAAAGTTTGCTGGGTTGATCTCCAGGATATCGCTGTATTTCCCATGGTAAAAACATAACCAGTTTAGGAACGAGCACGATGCGGGTCAGAGAGATACCCAGCATCCGCGAAACCAACTAACATGTTGTTGGGAGTCTTTGAGTATGGGAGACGTCCAGAGAAGGGCACATTTGAATGGTTGGACGCGTCGCCATCATCATCCTCCACGCCGCCGGCGCCAGCAACAGTACCACGGCGTACGATGGCACTGCCGAGGCGGCCGAAAACGTTGGTGTGAGGAGGGTGATTGACGGGATTTTCTCTCTTTGTGCTGAAGGGATAAAACAGACCCAAGTCAATGGAACCTTTCAAGTAACAAAACAAATGTTTGATACCGATCCAATGACGATGCGTAGGCGCTGAGCTAAATCTAGCTAGTAAGTTCACAGCAAAAGCAATGTCTGGTCTAGTGCACTGTGCCAAATACAAAAGTGCCCCAATCGCACTTAAGTATGGGTACTCAGCACCAAGAATCTCTTCTTCATCCTCTTTGGGACGGAATGGATCCTTGTTTATGTCCAGACTACGAACAACCATGGGAGTAGACAACGGCGTACATGTATCCATGTTGAAACGCCTGAGCATCTTCTGCGTAGAAGCAAACTGGTGAACCAGAATACCCTTGGTTCTATGCTCTAACTCAAGTCCTAAACAGAACTTAGTTTTCCCAAGATTCTTCATCTCGAACTCAGATTTCAAGAATGAAACTGTCTCTTCAATCTCACTTAAAGTACCGATGACATTCATGTCATCAACATAGCCAGCTACAATAGCAAATCCAGAGTCGGTCTTTCTAATGAACAAGCATGGGCATAACTCATCGTTCTTGTAACCCCTCCGAATCAAGTATTCACGTAGGCGATTGTACCACATCCTTCCGGATTGTTTAAGTCCATACAGTGAACGTTGCAGCTTAACTGCATAAGCGCTCTGTGGTTTAGAGTCTTTTGATTCGGGCACATGAATTCCTTCAGGAACTCTCATGTAGATATCAGTATCTAGATCCCCATATAGATACGTTGTAACTACATCCATCAGTTGCATACTCAGTTTTTCGGACACTACTAAACTGATCAAGTAGCGGAAAGTAATGATGTCCATTACGGGAGAATATGTCTCCTCGTAGTCAATACCAGGACGCTGCGAGAAGCCTTGCGCCACAAGTCTTGCCTTATATAGCAAGATCTCATGCTTCTTATTGCGCTTACGAACAAAGACCCACTTATGTCTGACATGTTTAACGCCTTTAGGGATCAACTCAACAAATCCAAAGACTTGTCTTTTATCTAATGAGTCAAGTTCTGCCTGTATTGCTTCTTTTTACTTCGGCCAATCTGCTCTTTGTTGACATTCAGTCACTGAGCGTGGTTCAACTTCGTCGTCATGCATGATCTCTTGTGCGACAGAATAAGCATATATATCATCGACATGTGTGGAGGCTCTATCCACTAAGAGACACGCGTTATTCAAACTGAGCGAGATTTCTTTGTTCTTTGGAGTCAACATTGGTTCTGTGTCATCCCACAGAAAAGATTCAGTTGACTCATGGACATAACTATAGTCAGAGACAATCTCATGCGATGGATTCGCATCGTCGATGATGAGCGGATTTTGTGCCTTCACTCGCTTCTTTCGAGGGTTTTTATCTCGAGAATTCTTCGGTCTCCCCTTCTTCCTGGTGGGAGCCGAGGCCGAAGCTGCTGCCCCTTCAAAGTCCATCAGGGCACCGTTGCGATCCGATTAAACAACAGCGACGCCACGACATACGATCGCGTTGTCGCCGGCGTCACCCTCTCCTGAGGGTATGCCGACGGCACTAGGTCTTAGGGCAGCCGAACCGGTCCAGTAATTCGGGACCTCCAACCTTGCCGGTACGTTTGCAACAGGTACGTGTGATCTTGTCACTTTCGCAATATCAGTGAAAGCGTCGGGCATCGATTCTGCGACTTTCTGAAGATCGATAATGCGTTGCACTTCAGGCTCACTTTGAGCAGTGCGAGGATCATGAAGAGACAAATCGTGAAGAGACAAATTGTCAGTTTCTGAAGATCGATAATGCGTTGCACTTCAGGCTCACTTCAAAGTGACAATCTGTGAATCGCGCAGTAAATAGATCACCGGTGGTTGGTTCTAAGTAGCGGATTATTGTTGGCGAGTCATAGCCAATATAGATGCCTAAACGTCGTTGTGGACCCATTTTGATACGCAAATGAGGCGTAATTGGCACATAAACTACACAACCGAAAGTATGTAAGTGCGATAGATTGGGTTCAAAACCAGTTACCATCTGGTAGGCACTAAACGCATTGTTGGCAATGGGTCGGAAACGAATAAGCATCGCTGCATGCAGTATTGCATATCCCCAAGCAGAAACTGGCAAATTGGTTCCCATAACCAATGCCCTAGCCACTAGTTGGAGTCGCTGAATGGTGGCTTCTGCAAGGCCGTTTTGAGAATGAACATGAGGAACATGGTGCTCTACTTCAATCCCAATGGACATACAATAATCATCAAATGCTTTAGAGGTAAACTCGCCAGCATTATCCATCCTAATAGATTTGATAGGATGGTCAAGGTGGTTAGCCCTTAACTTGATGATTTGAGCTAAAAGCTTGGCGAATGCAGCATTTCTTGTGGACAACAACGCGACGTGTGACCAACGCATCGACGCATCAACCAGCACCATAAAATACTTAAATGGGCCGCATTCTGGTTTGATTGGTCCACAAATATCACCTTGGATTCGATGTAAGAATGGTATATTATCAGTTGAAGCTCTGGCGAATGAAGGACGAGCATGCAATTTAGCCAGCGAGCAAGCCTTACAGAATGAGCGATGGGCATTGGAAATTGTCGTTGTCGCATAAGAAGACACATGTGGGGATGCCCCATGTCCCTGTGAAGGGTGGGACGGTCCGACGTGCTGCGTAAAGGCCGCTTCCTCATCCGCCAGGTGTGCGGCCCCGAAACCCTGTGAAGGGGGGGGGGGGGGGCGGTGGCGAGTGTGGCGTTAAGGCCACGACCTTGCGGGGAGCTTGGCTCCTGCGTACATCACGATGTTGAGTCGCGATAAGAGGTTCTTCCAATCACTTTTTCGACTTGAAAAATGGATGTCCATAGGAGTTCTTTAAAATCCGGATCATCATATCACAGCCAGGGTGGCCTAGTCGAACATGCCAAAGCTTATAATTAAGGCTGGACACGGGCCGGGCCCGACCTATTTATCGCTGGTCCGGGATCGGGACCGGACACAGAATTTCGGGCCGGTTTTTTTCTTAAAAATTGAAGGACCGGTTAGAGCCGGGCCTTTGCCGTTCCGGGCCGGTCCTTCGGGCCTTTCGGTCCCAAAATCAAAAAATCGATAAATCCCTGTAATTGCTGTAAACATGCAGTATAAATGTATAATGATGTATTCACTTTTCAATTTTCATCACCTGTAATTCTTTAAACATATAATATGAGATTCCTGGATTGAAATTATTAATTATGTAAAGACTCAATCAAAATGGATGAAGCGAATACAATAATCACAGAAAAACTAACGTCTAACCAAGCTCAAGTAGTCAAGTTTATGCTCAGCACTCAGCAATTCAAGTCTTCAACAGAAAGTAAAACTTAAAGTTTAAATCTCACAAAGTACTACCAACAGTTTACTGTTCAACAGAAACCAGAAACTAAATCTTAAAAAAAAAAAAAAAGTTCAATGCTTCTGGCCTGGTGCTCCACAGCCTTCAGCCCTCCACTGCTCCAATGCTCCAATGAGTCCAATCCTTCTCTGCTCCAAAATACCAGAAGTCCAGAACTAGAAGACTAGAAGTTCAATGCAGAATTGCAGATTACTCAACACACAATCCTCATTCCTTTTCATCTTCTCCCTAATTAAAAAAAAAAAAAAAAAAGTAACACAGTTAACACAGTTACATAGTAGAACACTGTACAGCTCAACTCCTGATGAACTTAGAATAATAGTATCAATGTAGTAGGATGTTAATCTTATGCTGTGGCAGACAATCGAGCAATTCATGTATCAAACACTACTCTTGAATCCATGTAATTCAAGGACCGGTACAGTGCCCACCCTTATTTCTTGGTGTGAATTAGAACTAGTTCTATTCACAAGCTCTGTGTTCAGGTTGGCAAAACCAATTGGGTTTTAGTCAAGGTGAGCCTGCTTATATCATTTATGCGTGCCATTTTATCTCCTCTAATAAGTTACATGGTGTAGAATTACAGGCTACAAGAGGCAGTCCCAGTACTTGTACAGTAAAATAATTTGAGAGGTTGAAAGTTAAACAGTTGTGTTACCATACCATGGGTTTGATTATTTATACGAACAAGTTAAGGAACAACACTAATTGAAAATTACACAATACGGTGGATATAAAATCAGAAGAAAAATTTGCTGCCTAGGATTTTCTGTATCCAATGCAGAAATTAGTATTATGCGTGTTGGTTCATGATTTGAGACTGATCAGAGTCTAGGCTAGGCTACAGTCTACAGAGGATATATGGTATCAAACACTACTCTTGCAATCAAGGCAGCCACATGTATCACAAGTTCACAACATGAGTTCACAACATGTATCACAAGTTCACACAAGATATATTTCTCTAAGTTCCTCTAAGCTTGTGACTGAGCATTTATAAAGGTGCAACCAAACATCTAAAAAAATATCATCAAGCAATTATCATCAAGCAACCAAACATATTTGTACCTTTTTTCGTCTTTGATGCAAGCATCATTTTCATAACCCTTGACATCTCGACACTGTCCTGTTACTCCTGTACTCCTGCAGTTTAAGAAACAAACAACAACATTCACCAAATGTCCAAACAGCAAGTCAGCAACAGTCCAAATCAGTTAGATCAAATACCATAACATATTCACACACCAGGTTTTATTTGGAAAACATATATTTGGTGGCTTGGTGCAAATGTGCAATGGTGCCTACTGCCGAATTCGTACAGAGGAGAAAATGCAAGACAAATCAAATCTTCAATCTCCCCTTTTGTTTTAGTCTAGCTGGTGTCTGAATATGATAAAGAGTGATGCAGTTCCTATTTCCTAACTTCCTAGTTCCTACACAGATGCACAGATACAAGCTTTATATAATTATATCCATACACATATACACTCAGTCCAGTCTGGGCAACAATCCAAATCAGTTAGTTCAGATACCATATCAATAAGACAATAACTCAAGAATACCAAATCAGTTCAATTAGTTCGAATACCAAATCAATAACTGAAGAATACCAAATCAGTTCAATTAGTTCGAATACCAAATCAATTCGTTTTGCTTATGTAATTACTGAAATTAAGAACTTACGAAGGTGAGAGTCTGACTGTGAATTGGCCGAAGTCTGGAGAAGTGGAGATTTGGAGAAGAGTCAGAAGACGAACTGGAGAATCAGAGAATGCAGTGCGAACTGGTGTCTGGAGAAGGAGGAGAATTGAGAAGCGACGAACTGGAGATAGGAGAAGGCCTGGCCGAGCTGCAGCGAACTGGAGATTGGAGAAGCCGGATGGGCTGCAGCGAAGTGAGCGGACTGGAGATTAGAGAAGCCGGACGAGAATTAGGGATTTTAGGAAGAAGTCTCTGTACTCGAAGGAGAAGGAGTGAAGAACTGAAGGATTGTAGCAGGGCCGGATTTTGGGCTTTCGGGTTTTAAACTTAAAAAATTTGGTGGACCGAGCTCGGCCCGGGAAATTGAAGGACCGGCCCGGCTCGAGATTTTGCCACAATTTTTTTTAAAGAAACCGGACCGAACCGGCCGGTTCGGCTCGGTTTTTCCGGTCCAACCGGTTCCAACCGGGTTCAGTGCCCAGCCCTACTTGTAACAGCAGGACGATAAGAGGGTGGAGAATGGAGATCACCTCCTTTGCTATTATCCGTTAACGTCTAATTGACTTTATATTTGAGTTTCTACAGTATGGTTAGATCGATGGTAGGGAAATTGCCACGTCAGACTATATTTTGACCAGATTTACCATAAAATCAAATCAATCATGTTATGATTTGTAACAATCAGTTCAACACAATCAGACCGATCATTACAATCTCTTAGATTAGAATTCTAAAAGAAACAGATCTTACAAGCTGCCTCACCGACGACCTTCGATTCCCACTCTGAGAAATCCCATAGGTTAAAAAGGAAAACAAAAGGTAATTAAGCAGATTCCAAAATTTTCCAACCCAGATGATCAGATCCGGTCCATGACGGAGGTATCTTTCATGTGGGACCCAAAATGGCGGCGAACCATTTAAGCTATAATATTCCAGCCGGTGGAACACTATTGCGAACAGAAATTTAATACTAATTCCACTTTGAATGAAAAATATAGATTAACAAAATTGGTGGAGGCTAGGTAAAGCTCTTACACAAACCATTTTTGCTCACCCAGTACGTCACCCCAGCCAAAATCTAAAATCTTCCCCCTCTATATATAGCATATAACTCCATTGAAAGGAGCTCAGTACCCTTCCATATCCATCCGTCTGTCTCTCACATTACACTACTCGAACTGCGTTAATCTAGCTTCTACACCAAAACCATAGTCAGTTAGGTATCTACAAGAAAGGAAATGGCCATGTCCAACGAGCAAGAGCACCCCAAGAAGGCATTTGGATGGGCTGCGAGAGATTCATCTGGTGTTCTCTCTCCCTTCAGTTTCTCCAGAAGGTACACTGTCAGCCAGTATTACACTACTATTCTTCCTCTTCAGATTACAGCCTAGCACAGTTTGTTTTATGTTTCTAAAGTTGAACCAATTTTATTTCAGGGAATGCGGAGACAAAGACGTGATGTTCAAAGTGTTGTACTGTGGGATTTGCCATTCGGACCTTCACATGGTCAAGAATGAATGGGGCTTTTCTACCTATCCTCTTGTTCCAGGGTACGATAGCTTTTTTAGTTCTTCCAGGACAAGGTGTATACATTTTATTGCTTGAATATATGCATGACCTCTTCAGTAATCTAATACAATGCAATCGGCAATGCAGGCATGAGATTGTTGGTGAAGTGACGGAAGTTGGGAGCGACGTACAAAAATTCAAAGTTGGAGACAGAGTCGGTGTTGGATGCATTGTGGGATCTTGCCGATCTTGTGATAATTGTATCGACCATCTTGAGAACTACTGCCCAAAACAGATACTCACCTATGGTGCCAAGTACTATGACGAAACCACCACTCATGGCGGTTACTCTGACATTATGGTGACCGATGAACACTTCATAGTCCGCCTCCCGGAGAACCTACCCCTTGATAGCGCTGCTCCACTTCTATGTGCCGGGATTACAACCTACAGCCCTTTGAGATATTATGGACTAGACAAGCCCGGGATGCATGTCGGTGTGGTTGGCCTAGGCGGTTTAGGCCACGTCGCGGTGAAGTTTGCAAAGGCTATGGGGGTGAAGGTAACAGTGATCAGTACGTCTCCTGAGAAAGAAAAGGAAGCTATGAAACACCTAGGAGCTGGCTCCTTTTTGGTTAGTCGTGACCAAGAGCAAATGCAGGTAATTATTAATTTCAACAAGCTACACCTTTTACGACTTTTAAAGTTTTAAGTGGCTTAAACAAAGAACAACTTATATAGTGTTTGTTTCATTGATGAATTTGTACAGGCTGCCATTGGTACCATGGATGGGATCATCGACACAGTTTCTGCACAACATCCTCTTCTGCCTTTGATTGGTTTGTTGAAGTCTCATGGGAAGCTTGTTATGGTTGGTGCACCTGAGAAGCCTCTTGAGCTTCCTGTTTTACCTTTGCTCTTGGGTAAGCATGTAATTACTAGTAGTTGGCCTTAATTACCTGTTATCTTCTGCATTGTTGGGTTATTAACAGAGTTTGATGTTGGTCTTAACAGGAAGGAAGATGGTAGCTGGTAGTAACATTGGAGGTATGAAGGAGACACAAGAGATGATTGATTTTGCAGCCATGCACAAGATAACAGCAGACATCGAGGTTATCCCTATCGACTACTTGAACACTGCCATGGAGCGCCTAGCCAAAGGAGACGTTAGATACCGTTTTGTCATTGACATTGGAAACACACTGAAGGCTAGCTCTTAAATTCTGCAACCCAAGTTGAGACTGTTTTAGTGACATACGCGGTATTGTTCTAGCTTGCAGCAATTATTGTTGTTCACTATATACTGTTGCTATAATAAATCACTCGAATAACGTACTGCCTTCTGTGATGATTTGAAATAATTGAATATGTCACTCTTCTTTTGTAATGTGTTTCGCTATATAGTCACTTCAAACCTAAGATTCGATGTGGGAGTATTCTGATTTCAATACCAAATTTGAGGATGAAACCTTCTCCGGGATATTCTACATCATTGAGCTTCCTGCAAACTAGGAAAAAAAGTTTTATAGTTCGCAGGAAGATATATTGATAAGTGAGGATCGACTAATAACCTCCCTACCACTCTAATTTTCTAATAAGAGAATGATAATTAATAATAGGTTGAGGACCAAAACCAATAACCTCTAAAAAAAGAGTAACAAACACGAACTTGAGGATGTGAAACGAAACAGGAGGCGCACCTCATCACAAGACCAACTCTATCTAAAACAGAGGTTGTACCAAATATATAAATGCCAAAACCTTTGGCTCTTCCATTCATACAATAATTTCTTCATTATTTGTAATCTGAAAAATCTAAACATAATATAGGGAATTCAGGCACCTTATGTGATGGAAAGGAGAATTAAAACATGACTGGTTTAGTATAGTGATTAATGCACAAGAGTGGTACGTAACAACTAACAACAAGGCTTTTAATCGTTTGATAGAGCTATTGGCTATCACTGCATGCTCTTCAGAAGTTGTATAAAGCCTTTATTCCTTGAACATCGTCCCGTGTCAACCTTATTCGAGCCACTCCCGGTGAAATACTTGGGGCCATGCATGACTGCTCCCTCCACTAAGCTATGTCCACGTCCCAGAAGGTGCCCTATTTCATGCAAAGCCACACTCTCCAAGTCAAAAGCACCTGGTTTAGTTGTTAACGTGAGTCGGAATAACGTGAGTCTGAATGTAGTTTAGGAATGTAAATCAGGTAGTTAGTATTTATCTATTCTGTATATGTAGTACGTAGTACGTAGGGTTGTAGTACATCTTGTATCCTCTTTATATAGCCTCTAATGTGAGATGAATAATATATCAGAAAATTCATTTATCCAATTATACTTGAGTTGGTATCAGAGCAAAGATCCGAGAGGACTTTGTCTCTTTGTTTTTATTTTCAACTAAACCCCATTATTAGGATTTATTGTCTCAATATTATCAGATCGTCAACGTTTTTTTTCAAACGGCGTTATCTCCGTCCGGCGTAGGCTCCTTGTCAGACTCACAGCTGTTGTCCTCAACTCCACAACCGCTGTTTATTTCTTCTCCCACGGGTCGACTGTCTCCGACCGATTTCGGTACCCATAAGATCGTGCGTCCCTCTCCGATCCTGCTCGTCGTCCTCAGAAGCTTCCATCTCCTCAGGCGTCGTCCTCATGTACCAAAAGCTTTCATCTGCGTGTCGTCCTCTGAAACCCTAGAAGAATTCAAACCTGCCCGGCTGACGAATTGGGTTGAAAAGAATCGAAATTTCCAGCGTCTCTCTACAATTCGAAGCCTCCGAAACGTGAATCGAGCAGAGTAGAGAATCAGATCGGAAGAATCGAAGGAAGCCCACTTCAAATTTCGGCCCGACCCGGTTTCTGCTGCTCGACCCGTTTTTCTGCTGTCCAACCCGGTTTCTGCTATCCGACCCGGTTATATCAGTTTCTTTTTTTTTGTTTCCGCTGCATAACTACTGATTTGGTGTTTATTTTACAATGGGTTCTGGAAAAGAAGAGAGTTCTCAAGTCAACGATGTTCAGAAGTTTGAAGTATCTGTCAAGAATTTTGAAAATAGTTCCTTTGGGGGAGCCAAACTCAATGGAACCAATTTCCGTAAATGGAAGAAAATCATGACAGCTCATCTCCAAGGAATGCACAAGATGGGGCATGTAACTAGGGCAATTCAGGTCCCTAGTGAAGATGATGTTGGTGCCTACACTAAGTGGGAAGAAGATGATGGTCTTATAATGTCAGTCTTGTACAAAGCCATGAATGAGGATATAGTAGACCTTGTGGAGTAATGTGATACTGCGCAAGCAATCTGGAAGACATTGAAAGATCTATATACTAATGAGTCTGATTTCATATAGGTTCATGAGGTCATGTGCACAGCTTCAGCAATGCAACAGAATGGGCAGCCAGTGGCACAATATTTCACCAAGCTGAAGAATATTTGGGCTGAGATTGATATGAAGCGTCATTGCAAGATCAAGAACCAGGGGGATATTGTTTGGTACCAAAAGGAAAAAGAGCTTGAGCGTGTTCACCATTTCCTGAGAGGGCTTGAAGCAAAGCATAACAGTGCCAAAGGAGAGCTGCTCAAAATGACAGAACCCCTGAGCCTGACTACCGCTTTCACATATATCGGTAAGGATGAGTCTCAGCAGGAAAGTCTTAATCAAGCACAAGTTGAAGTTTCTAGCCTTACTGTTCATGCGAGATCTCCAGCATCACTCCTTCAGCAATCAAATTCAGTTCCACCTCATAAGCAAGGACCATCACCAGGCTTTGGAAATCAGCCCCGTCCTCGTTGCTCTTATTGCAATGATACTGGCCATGTTCGTGAGACTTGTTGGAAGTTGTATCCGCACCTTAGACCTAAGAGGTCTAATTATCGTGGTGAGGCCTTCCCTGTGTTAGGAAATGGGTCAGTTCGTATTACTCTCACAATAGAAATTCAAAATGTGTTATATGTACCTGCTTTATCTCATCATTTGATATATGTCCCACAGTTGAGTACTGAAGCCAAATGCTCTATGACCTTTTTTTTCCCATGTATGTGATATTTCAGGATCTTCTCACTGGGGAATTACTAGGTCGGGGGTATCCGAGGGGCCGGTTGTTTCATCTGGATTAGACGTACGTAGAGGAGAAACCAGGCGCACAGTCCCGGACCGCTTCAATCTCCACTTCTGACAAGCTAAGTGAAGTTTGGTTATGGCATCGACGCTTAGGGCATCTATCTTTTAGTATTATGAAAAAATCCATGCCTACTTTGTTTATTGGTGTGGATGAGTCAGTCTTACGTTGTGAAACATGTGTTTTGGGCAAGAGTCATCGAACTACTTATTCCCATAGTATTTCTAATAAAAGTGTCGTTCCTTTCGAATTAATTCATTCTGATGTTTGGGGACCTTCGAAAGAACATACTGTGTCGGGTATGAGGTATTATGTGTCATTTATTGATGATTGCACACGTCTTACTTGGATTGTTCTTCTTAAAATCAAGGATGAGGTCTTTCCGGCTTTTCAAGCCTTCTATACCAATGTTCAAACACAATACCATGTCACAATTAAAGTTCTTCGTTCTGATAATTGGGGGGGAATATGTAAACCGTGTCTTTCAGGAGTTTTTTTAAAACACATGGGATTGTTCAACAAATAACGTGTCCTTACACACCTGAGCAGAATGGGGTATCCGAAAGGAAAAATCGTCATTTACTTGATATGGCTCATTGTCTTCTCTTTAGTTCCCATTGTCCTAAATATCTTTGGGGTGATGCTGTCATAGCCTTTGCCCATCTCATTAATCGTCTTACATCTAGTGTCCTCCAGGAAAAAGTACCATATGAGGCACTTGCATCTCATGTCTCTTTACCCTCATTTCATAATCTCCCTGATTGTGTTTTTGGTTGCGTCGCCTTCGTCCATATTCCAAAGAGTCAGAGGTCAAAGTTGGATGCCCGGGCCCTATCTAATTAGATCATTTTTCAATAATTTTTTTAAACAAGCCATTGTTGTAGAAGAATGTAAAAGGTGTAACTATCATTATTTATGTAAACCGGAAGTGGAAGTAGATTACAGACTCTCAAATCATAATTTTTTACTTATTTTGAATCCTTGAATTAAATTTTAGGTATCATGTATTCATTTGAAGAAAGAAAAATAAAGTTAATAGTTGTTACAACTTAGATTTTGTGGAAATATACTTTTTTTTTCGTGAAGAATTGAGGTGTCATAGTCCATTAATGTGAAAGAAAATTACATTACCAGCATGACTCACCAGGAAAGCCCTGGCTACGTCAAAAGCGAGCCATGAAAGACAAACTTAAGCATCAAAACCTAGCATCACCTAAAGCAATACAACCTTAGGATTAAGTCCAAAATAAGTAACCAAGTAACAAGCGACGCTACCAAAATAGATCCCGAAGCAACGTCAAAGACTTATCTCGATTTATTTATGAATACAAAAGGACAAAACTACTCAGGCCCAAAGGCCCGAGAAATAACAGCCTTAGGGCTAGGCTCAGACCTGGGCCCGAAACCAAACCCATAGCTGCAAATGAGACGCCTTCCATCGCCCCTCCTCCGGCGGCCGGGTTTGCTCCCACCGGAGTACCTCCATCGTCTTCAACCCAGCAAGCTAGCTGACCAGAAACAAGACAGCAACACCAACAAATCTGGTAACAAACAAGAAACCCAATCAACAACCTTAGATCAAATAAGGTTTATCTACACAGCCCCCTCCGCTGCAAACCAGTACCAGCTCCAATCACTCAATCGGAACCACACACCGCAACTCAAGACTAGACCGTCGCTGCTGCTGCCACAAGATTAACCAACGACCACCGCCGAACAGATCCGTAGGAAACAAACCCGACTCTGACTTTAGTTGTTCTGGCCAACCCCTAACTCAGAAAAAGTAGCAAGAACGTCGACCTCCTTCTTGGTGCTGCGCCGGGGCGCCTTGCCGGCAGAAGAGATCAAGATCGCCGCCACCCGATGGTGCAAAACCTAGAAACCTAGGTTTACCTTCCGCTCCCGAAAACTCAGAGCGTTTTTTGGTTTCTCTTTTTCTCTTTAGTATATATTTGTGGAAAGATACTTGCATACACTGAAATGTCTAAATAAAGTACAAGTTTACAACTTAAATTTTGTAGAAGGATAATAGTGTACACTGAAATGTCTAAATCAAATTTGCACACGCAATATGTGCCGGTTGCTAATTATTAAATACAGATTTTAAGTGTTGGTGATCTCATTTTCAATATAAGATTTTAAATAGAGATTTTGTTTTTCTCCTAATCACATAAAATAATTATTTTATAGAAGAAAAAAAACATAAAACAAAATAAAAGAACGTGCTCACAAATAAAATTATGCGTTTGGGATTGGGGATGTGGGTTATGTGTCGGGGACGCACATTTCATCGGGGTTGGGGATGTACTTTTCACTCTGGAAAAGGGAACGGATTCTTGGGGTTCTTTGCTACACCTAGCTATTTCTGGTCTCAAAGCTTTTGCCTTTCTCACTCTTAAACCCTTATGTTTCTATTTATCTATCAAAAACAGAGTTTAATAATCTCTGTCCCCAACATTTGCCATGGTGAGAGGAAGTGCTATCAACCTACCTTTAAAAAGATCCCTATACTCAAACCACTATCAGCAAATATGCCAATTAGCAAATATGACTTCACCATTTATGTTTTCTCAAAGCAACTACTATAAAATATATGTGAATTTGAATGAAATAAAAGCAGCTGTAGAAGTGTAGATATATATACACCTACCAAAATAAAAATAAAGCACTGTTTATGATCCTAGGCAGAAGTTAGGCATGCTAGCAACTTTTTGCTGACTTGCCGTAATTCAGGTGAAGGATCTGTCAAAGATATACTCGACAGTACAGATCTTGCTTGTAATAACCCACCCGATATACTATGTATGACTGCCTCATCACTTGCCATAAGGGACCCCAATAACTTTGCACCTGCCATCCTTTCCTGCAGAACAAATATGGGACTTCAGTTCATGAAGTAGGGATTTCTCAAGATGAAATGAAAAGAAAAAACACTTAGGAATGACAAGGCGATGGCACAGAGAGAGAGTAATGGATATATTAAAATCCAATAATACCTTCTCTGATCCCTTTTGAAGAGCTTTTAATGAAACTTTAAGAAGATCCATGGAGTAAGGAACAATTGTAGATTTCAGATGGTACACAGCTGAAAAGAGAACTTGAGTACATGCAGCTCTGATCTCTGACTTTGTAATCATCTGCAGAATATGACACCAAGCGACATGAAGCATAATTTAATGAGACACAACCTCACAGATCATGAAGCAACATAAATCTACTATAACTGTCATAAATACCTCAAAGGCACGTATAAGGTGTGGAAGAGATCTCCGAGCAAAAGGTTTCTTTCCAGAGACTGATAACTTTTGGCAAGCACTGATGAGAACATTAGCCATGCATAGGTAAAATGCTAGTGGAACTGGCACGTCAGTCGTGCATTTCACATCATCCAAGTTGGGCTTTGAAACAGGTAGGTCTTTCTCTTGGGTAAGTTGGTTGATCACGTACATGAGGACAGAGTTTCTCAATGCAGAATCACCTAAATTGTTTTATACAAAGTCAGATATGTGCCACTCAGAAAAAGAAATTGCAGATCTAAGACTACTAACCAAGATTTTTTTTCGTCCCAACAACATTAGATGATTCTGGATCTTGCAGCTCAGCACATATCATTAGTGCCATACAATCGATGCATCCATGCTGTGCTCTGGAAACTGAAAGGAAAGATACCTTACAGAGTTACAGCCATCAAACTTGACTGATAATAAAGTTTTCCTTGGTATTTGAGAAACTATACTTGCAGTTGTTACATACCTTCATCCCCATCCAGAGAAGACCATAATAGCATAGTCTCTAATGTTTTTCTAATTTTCAGCATATCAGGATGCGAAAGTGATTCCCTGCCTCTAACCTGTCCACCCATGAGAACCCTATTATTAGTCACTATAGATAAAAATGTGATTCCAACAGACCTCGGCAGAAAGATAAAGTCGAAGCAATGAAAGTGAAGGGCAAGAGTGACAGCAGAGATATTGACCATGAAGGATAATTACCACAAGGGACGTGCAAACTGAAAGCAAACAAGCTTTAATCTTTTTAAAATCCCGAGAACAAGCAGCATATTCTAATTGGGAGCAGATGATTGGAATTAGCACCTACAAAATAAAACGTTAGGTAGATTAAAACGATTATACAGAAAGTATAATTGGCCACCTAAAGTAGCATTTCTCAAGGTCTTTGTGTATGAGCATCTATCAATTCTTCTATGGATAAAAGCATGTGTATCATAACAAAACCAACTTGTAACCTTGATTTGAGAAACAAAATCCCCTAAAGGCAGATCAGTGATTTGGAAGATAAATGAAAATATAGTGACAACAAAAACTTTGGAAAAGTGCTATATACTTGAGGATGAATACGCCCACAGAGCTCAGCAGCAAGTCTCCGAACATCATTGAATTCAAAATCGCAAAATGTCCTGAAAATACCAAACATCTAAAAAAAATCAGATATTTTGTATGGTTTGCTGAACATCTTAAGGTAACGTTATGGATTAACCTTTTCAACAGAAGTGTGGTAACAGAATCCTCATTGATGGCATTGATATCTCGACGGTCTGAAACCAAAGAGAAACCACCATTATGTCATAAACTTAGAAACAGAAGTGCCCCCAAATAACTAAATGAAAAATGAAGAAAATAACCCAGGAGATTAAACTCGAGACAAATTCTTCCATGGTTTAGACAAAGTCCAAAGTAGAATTAGGAACTATAACAGACACAATATTAGGAACTGTAACTCCCACGAGAAACACTCTCAGAACATCTGTGCAGGCAGATACAATATTAAAAGCTTCACAGCAAAAAGCTAACAAAAACATTAGGAACTTTTAACAATTCCATCAGTGCTTTAATAATATAGGGCAGAAGGAGAGGATAGAGGGATGTATACCATGAACAATTTCTTGATTGGAAAGTTGGCCATACATGACAGTTGAGTCAAGATCATTAAATACTCTCAGCGGAAGCATCTTAATTACAAGCAATGGGCAAAGGCGTTCAAAAACCGTCTGTTGCAAATTTTCAGAGTCATCACTTTTATTGGTTTGACACTCCAATCTAGAGAAGGTGCTGTCATCAAACCTGTAGGAGGACAAGGAAAGAATAGAATGAACAAGAAAAACATAAAAGTACATAGAAGATCAAAATTCTTTAAAAAGCTGAAAAATTAAAGGTAAACAAGCAGATTCCTCTGCCAACCACATTACTTTAGGGTGAAAGCTCCTCTGTGCAAAATCTGAACAAAGACACTGAATGCCAATACAAATTTTATGTGAATAAGAATTGACTGGGAAGCAGGGCCATAGTAATTTTATAAATATTGTAGCAAATATCAATCTCTCATAACACCAACACATGAGTAATTTTCACAAGCTCAAGTTCATCATTATTAATTATTTTTATCTATTTGTGTATTTTTTGTATCCGTCTTTACAAAAACACCAGCACAAGAAGTTCATGGACCCAAAATGGCCATACAGGCACAGGATGTGCCAACTCCTAGATCTCTTTTGACATTCAATTTCACAAACAAGCACGTTATGTTTATGTACTCACTCTTTACGTCGCTTAGCATGCATTAGAACAGAAGACAGCAGCACATCAGCAGCTTCTGCCAAGTGCTCACTTATATGACTCAAAAACCTAACAATATTTGCATTTGATGGCTCTGCAAACATCTTGTCAATCAAAGCTTCAATCAAGAGGTTCCAGCTTTGAACCTGTGATAAATCAATAGCAAACAAAGATAATCAAGCTGTAACATATTCTTAAAAGTAATAAAGAATTGAGCAAAATTTGAGTTTCCATCATCTTACACTTTTAGACCACTCTGGGATCAGCCTAAGCACTGGATCGCTCTCAAATTTCGATCCTGCAAGTTTTAAACAGGAGGCCATATTGGAATAGTACTTAATACTATCAAAGCAATGATCAGAGTATTGAAAGCAGAAACCAAAAAGGAAAGGAAACTAAAACCTGACTAGAGACTGATATCTACTCTATTATATTCTCCCAAACATCGATCCATTTAAAAGCACAAGAACCAGACAAAATGATAATTAAAGAAAAAATCTGTTGGCAGAAGAATACAACACTAGAAACAGACATAAAGATATTCATCTAAGTTCAGGAAATTAAAAACTCCGACGGAGCTTAATGTAGTAACATAGCATACTTCAGAACTGCAGAATTTAGATACTTAAACTAACATACAAATCTAGACTTAAATGGGCAGTTTTGGTTGGTCTCCAAAGAAATGGAAGAGAATATTAAAAAACAAGTTTAACTATTTCTCCCCATTAAAACACAATGGTAAGTGGAAACAATAAAACAGTTACGTACCTGTATCTTCAGTACTGTTAAGTTTTCCACTTTGGCTGAGGTTGCTGCAAGGAAGAATATGAAAAATGGGTAAACTGTTGCTTGCTGTCTAACATATTCTTTTTATTTTTATATCCAGAAATCCCCCAACCCCATCTTGCAGACTCATTCTTGAAACTATTGCCCCCTGCTGTACCCCAATTTCTTATTTTACTATGTTCAACTTTATGTATTCCTCTATCCATAGAGTACAGTAAATGTACAGAAATGGCTATCACAGAGTTTATGTTACTCGTATTAACAGCTACTCTAGGAGGAATGTTTTATACGGTGCTAAACGGTCCTGCAATCTTTAGCAGACAGGAAACTATGAGGAGGTCTACAGATTTTTATAGTATAAACCCAATATAGTCTCAAAAGACATTCTCATAAACAAGAGATATTAGAACTGCAGGAACCAACTATGATATGAAATGGAAAAATACCTAAGACAGTCAAGCAGCATGCATATGACTTTCGCATTCTGGCTATGATATTTGAGCACCACAACACAGGCATCACTGGCTGTTGATTGCAATCTTTCATCTCCGGAGTAAATCAGATTCACCAAAGCAGGTAGAACTAATGAAGGGTCTGCAAGAAAAGGGTATGATTAATTATCCACTACAACTAAATACGTATCTTTACTAATAATGGTAGTGCTAAAGCAGTTTCAAACAGCATCACTTTTACTCCCAAAATAGAACACGGTTCAAGTACAACAGGTATTTATTATATTCTGGTACTAATTTTTTTTTTTATCATTAATTTATTGTGAAACAACCTAAGTACAGCTATAAACAGAAAGCAAGTAGATCAAAAAAATGTAAACTAACACTCTGTGAAAATCATAGTTCAAAACTTGAAATATCAACGAACCAATTAATGGAAGTAAACTGGATACTTGTTCCCGAATTGCAATATCTTCATCTTCAAGTAGCACAAGCAAGTGCTTTGCTAAATCTTGCCTGCAATCAGCAGAGAGAAAAAAAGTAAAGAAAGGCAGAATAATGAAGAACATCATGCTATTACGAAAAATCAGACAGAACGTCTTTGTACCATGATATCTGGGTATGTGCGTTTTCTGAATCTGACGACAAATGTATGACTTCTGATACAACATCAACTGCGTTCCTCCTCTGTTGAACATTTTCAGAAGCGAGGCGCTCAATAATTTCTTGAAAGCACTGACTGTCTCTGCTCCTGGTGGATCATTTATGCCAAATTTCCGATCAGTAAAATGAAGGAGAGATATCACAACTTGACTTATAATTCCAAGTAGAAAAAGTATAGACAAAGAAAACTACATCAAGCAGTATTCTGCTATAAGCAGAACCACAGCTCTTGCCGTGCCATCCCGTTCATCTAGAAGGTGAATCAGCAATGGAAGTACAGCATCCACCTCTCCGGTGTCGGTGAGAGTGCTTCCAGGCAATTTTTTCTTAAATATTAACGCTTTGAATATGCACACAACCTCGTCGATAACATCATCAGCAGCAGAATGAAGCTGCAAGATGAAAATAAATGTTAGTAGGAAAATCAGAAAGCAATAGCCTGTAAGAGGTAACTCTAATATTATGTGCTAAACACAGCTAATTTGAACAATAGTAAAAAGATAACTGATCAAGTAATGGTACTTAGGATGGCAATATTATCTTCATTCACAGAACCTATGTCAACTACTCATTGAACTATTATGGTACACTATTTTATCACCACAGGTGACCAACCCAATATAACTAAACGTCCACCAGACCAAGGCAACCTCCCAGGACCCATACATAACTTAGGTCTCAATTATATAGCAGATGTTGGTAGTAAGAAAGTAGTATCAGACCAAACTCGGAAACATTAGCTTCATGGGAACCAGAGCTCAAATTACTTGGCCAAAATCCAATAACTTTTGGAATTTGATGTGCACCAAGTGATCTATAGTTGACATGCATACTAACAATCTCACATGCAATCACAGTTCCAGGTAAGCTACTCTGAATAACAAAAATTACTAAGATTCTGGGATTACACATCTACAAGCCTTTCAACGGACACATACTATAATAACATGCAAACCACCTAGCAGAATGGAGCACTTGCTTAGAATGTAAACAATAGAAATTTTCTCCAAATCCTCAACTATTACCTGTGGTAAAAGGGCCTGAGATATTCTCATCCCGTATTCTGAGACTACACTCTCAAACTTCTTGCTATCAAATCGCCCCAGTAGAAGGCACAAACAATTCAGGAAAAACTTTATGGTCTCAGAACTCCCATCCTTATTCTCAGTCTGACCTGCATAAAACTGCACATATGTATATACAGTGCATCAGTAAGCTAGTGATTCCATCAAGTGAAACTAAATACAAGTCATGCAAATAAACTGGTGATACACCCAGAAAGTGGAAGAAATCAAGACCAGATGAGAAACTCAGAGATATAACTTATGAACAAGGAATTCTTATTACCTTGCAATCTTAACTAACCAAAAGTTAATCATAAAATCGTAGATTACATAACTTAATGAAACTGAAAGTAGTTAGTATATCTAACCTGTATGCCTGCTAAGTATTGGTCCAATAATTCTTTGTAATGCTGGGAAAATTTCGGATCTTCCAAATACATTAGCATGCCATAATGCTTCCAACAAGAAGACAGCAGCAATATTTCTGTTTCGATAACCTTCGAGCCTGTCTTTCGTGTTACAAACAAGTCATCATCACCCACATAAATTAGACACCATAAGATATGTAATATTTATGAAGATGGGTAAAGGACCTGCCTCAGATTTCACGTTACGATAATGTCCTTGAATCTCGTCCAACCACTTAAGCACTTGTTGCAACCCTTTGGCATGTAAGGGTCGACTTTTTCTGCTCCACTGCAGTCCATATAGAAAAATTAATGTGCTAAACCCTTCAAGTAGGTCACACAAGATGTAACAAGTTTCTGATTTGGAGAATATTAGACAGTTACACTAAAGAATTAGTGACAACAAGATGAACCATTACCATGGAAGTCTTCTTTCTAAAATTTAATTATGTAATTAAACATAATAGCATCATCATCAAATTGAAAATATATGAGAGCCGAGACATATGGCTGTAACTAAACCAGAACGGCTATTTATTATCTACTTGACAATATCACAGTAGCTATCTATTACAAATACCGTATGCAGTCAAAGACACACACACCGAAAATCAATAACACAGCATTCTAACCATAAATCTACGTTAAGCTCAAAATGCAGAATATAGGTCAAACAATGCGAAAGTTTGGAACTTACAGCCAGGAGTTTCTGCACTAGAGCAAGAACTTCCTCTAAATGATCCCAAAGTACATATTCCAATTCCAAGTTTGAGGCGTTTAAAGATTCAGGAGCTGGTTTTGTTTTCTTATCACCACCATCAAGAGCCACCAAAGTAACCGGCCGCTTTTGTGCCTTTGAACCTGATAACTTTTCCTTGCTACTTGGAACTTTAGCTTTTCTGATCAATGCTTCCGAGAGAGCCAGAAAACAATCAGCGGCAGACACAGCAAGGCGAGAGGGCAGTTCATATCCATCCTGCAAAGTGCTACCACAACAAAAAGGGGCCGAACATAAGACCAACTAAAACCGACAAACAAGCACTCAATGCATCAAGTGTCAACAGCACATACAACAGTAAAACACTCAAATATCGCAACGAGTCATCACCAATTACCTTCCTTTATGCACAACAACTGAGAGCTGCGGTACACACGAAGCTAATATCTTCAACAAATCATGATACCTCTCCTTAATTCCTATCATTTCAAGCATCGAAAAATCAAACTCTATTACTAAGAACACTAATATCAACTTCATTTTGCTTCAAAAAACTTAAGTATTGTTACCGGTCATCGGAAATTGAGTAACAGAGCTCTCATACTCCAATACAGCACGCACAAAAGTACACCAGCCAAGAACAACGAACCGATCATCCTTCGTCGATAAAACTCTAACCAGCGCCGCCGCAACTGCTCGGAAAATCAATTCATCTTGAAATAGCCAGTTCAAAACCACCAGAGCTTGGCCGCCGTGCTTCGATTCCTTGCTCCTCAACGACTGAGCCTCAAATTCAACAAAAAAAACTCAGAAAAAAAAAATATTGAAGCAGTAATTTGGATAGTGAAAAATTGACTAAGGAGATGAGATTTTGGCTTACGTGATCGAGAAGAGGGATGAGGAATTCGTCGAGAGGCTCGGTTCTGCGAGCGGAGTCGGTTAGGTAGTTGCGGAGGAAGCGGAGGGAGTCGTCGAGGGTGGCGGAGACGGAGGCGTGGACGGCGGCGGAGTCGGGAGGGAGAGGAGAGAGGCGCGAAACGGCGTCGTGTAGCTTTTTGAGGCGAGCGGAGAGGAGAGAGGAGATTGCGCGGCCGAGCGTGACTGACGTCATTGACTCCGGTGAGGAGTCTGAGAGCTCCGACGAGGTGGAGTGGGGGAGTATGAAGTGGCGCTGTGGTTCCATTTGGGACTCAGAATTTGAAGCTCACAATGTTCGGCCAATGTTAGTCTCTTAGCCTACTCCCTCATCTCTATCTGTTATCTTGGTACTGGCCCATGTTTAGGCCCAATTCTAGACAGCTGTCCTAAGTTACATGTACCTAGCTAGCTATACTAAAGCTCTGAGCTGTGTTGGTTGATAGAAGAGTGGTGATTGAATCCACAAATAAAAGCTTGTGGAATGCGATCTCTCATTTTATTGAATTTTTCAGTACAATGATTTTCTTTTCAAACTCGGGCATACATAACCTGAACTTGTTACATCTAAAATTTTACATTCTTACAAACTAACATATCTTACAAATTACTAATCTTGGAATCAAATCTTTTAATTTCATTGAATTTCAGCATTTTTGGTACAATGATTTTCTTTTCAAACTCATGCATGGATTATAACCTGAAATTGTCACATCTAGATTCTTACAAATTACTTGTCTTAGAAGTTGAAAGCTGCTCCTGCCATAAATTGTTCTTCTTGTTTATCTCAGTTCCTTGTTATCAACTTCATGTAAATTAACTGGAGGAGTTCTGTGATAGGATGGAACCATTACAGGGAAGAACATTTGTCTTACTCCTTCAGCGCTGATTATCGGGAAAATGATCCCTGCTGCACCCTGCAAAATGAAGAGAACTCAATACAATTATAAGGTCTTGTTAACGGAATGTATGAATACACCCCCAAAAAAGTCATAGACAAGGGAGATATGCACACCAGAATCAGTCTAGCTCCAATCCACATGCGTTTGGGTGAAGGGAATGGAAGTAACAGCCGCCCAACACCGTAAATGGCGACAGCAAAGAAGTGGAGAACCAAGCTCAGTGGGTGAGGGTTTAGACCAGAGAGAAGAGCCAGAGGTCCATTGGAAAATATGCCACCAAGGCTCAAGTAGTTGAAGCATGCTTCCTGCATTTCTTTCCTTGCTGGATCAGGAGATGCACAGAACACCTTGTATAGAGCACCTGCCAATGTGTTTATGGTAGAAGACACAGGCTGCAGACAAACCAAGCAGTCTCTTAGATAAAGTTATTATCACCAAGTTTGGGCTCAAAGCAAGACCCTTTGGCCTCATTAACAAGTTTTCAAATGATATATCACTATATATTGTACTAAAATCATTACATAGGGATAGGCTGCTTACCTTACGGAGAGTATAGAATGACTCGAGGTATTTGCAAAGGGCTGATGCATTATTGAGATTGTTCAGAGGTCTGAGAAGATCCCTTACAAGCACGATGTCAGATAAAGCCACAGTCATGCCTCCTCCAGTTAAAGGATGGCGCATATTGACTGCATCGCCCATTAGAAAGGCACCAGGGGTGGTATGAGGAGCAGCAGGCATGCTTCTGTTCGGCATTGATTTTATGTTTCCTTTATCAATGGCAGCCAAGAAAGCAGCATGCAGCTCAGGTGGAACCTGGAATTGTACAATTCATCAGTCCAAAGAGTTAGATATGAGAATTAGAAATCAAAACAAACTATGTGAAGCAAACTATACACATACTTGGGGTGCCACTTTTGTTTTCAAGTAGTGAGCCATATCACCACTGGAAATTGAAGGTACTTTCTGGCCTGGTACATCAACCAGGCAGCGAATTTCGGTGCTGCTGATAGGATAAAACAATATCGGTGAAGGATCTGCCAATATCACATGCCCATGATTTGCATATGGAAGCTGGCAATTTTCAAGAACTAAACCAACGAAACATGAAGGAATATCAACCTGCAGAAATAATAATTGACCATGAATATTTTCTATTCAAAACTTTTTAGCGTCATCTTAACCAGAAATCATATCTTAATGTTCTTGCTTTTTCACAAGATTAACATGTCAGCTTCACCTTAGCGTTGCAGAGAGAGCATCGCAAGTTTGAATAGCAACCATCACAGACTATTGTGAGGGGAGCGTATGCAGTGAGCTCTTGATCACTGCCTTTGGATTTGTATTGAACCCCTTTGACATTACCCTTTTCTTCAACCAGAGATGTCACTGTGCCTTGTTCCAATCTTACACTGATATCAAAAGATTGAGTCAGGACAGTAATAAGTTTTCTAATGGAAACGAGTATCTCCAAATATGTTCTCTTTCAAAAGAGTAGTCACATTCCCCAAACCATTGTAGGTTCTTGAAACTTGTTAAGAAATAAATGAAGTAGATTTCTACAACTTTCAATTATACAACAGAAGGCCAGCCTAGTTAAAGCAGAAGAGTTCAGAAACAATAATTAATGCAAAAGGATCATACTTGGGAAGAGATGCAGCTTTTTCACGCATCCTTTGAATGAAACGACCATGGTGAAAGCTTCTCCCAGCCACATCTGGATGAAAGCCATCCAAAGGATATGGCAGCTTGGTACTTTTTCCATCCTTGTAAAGCGCATAGCCGAAAACTCTCTGAGCATCAATCTCATTCACGCAATCTAATTCAGCATATCAAACAGATCAACCATTAACATATACCCATGTCTAACCTAAAGACAAGAAAGCTCAACTATTTTAGACCTGCACAAAATCATGAGGAATGTGTGCAAATCATACAACTTATAAGTACTCATGTTGATTATCTTCCTATCAACAAGTGTCATTGCTTACCTTCAAGACCCAACTCAATCAATCTCAGATATCCCCCAGGTTGCAGAAGTTCACCAACAATTCTATCTGGTTCAGTCAAGTCTCTTTCAATCACATGCACTTGGCGCCCATCCTGCAAATGCACATATTGTAAAAACACTGCCAAACCAAAAGGAACCCAAACATGATATATATAGTTGCTACAATGTATAAGCTAACAACCATTTATGCTAACTGGGTGGGCTGAAAGAACTAAAAGGGTTTCCACATTCACCACAATTCAGTAAATCTAGAATTCCCCAAACAGATCTAACAGCCTTCAATATTCCTAAATGAAATGTCCAACTTAGACATTATAAAAATAAAAGTCTAATCTCATTAGTTCTTGTATCACATAAGCATAAAAAGAGGCTGAGAATTAGAGATATTAGGGTATGAGTTAGAAAGTGTGTCACCTTCCCAAGAGTATAAGCCAGTGCCGAACCAACAACTCCAGCACCAACAATGACAATGTCAGGACTTGCACCTATCTTTGCCTTCAAACACATTCCATTTCCAGAGCTCTTCAAAAGTTTCCCGTTTTGAGTCCTCACTGAAGCTTTGACATTCTTCATCTTCCCTGGTAAAGTGTACAAGAAAACAACACTTAACAATGAAGCTATGACTGCTCCTGTCATATAAAGGAAATCCATTTTAGTTCTCTGAGGCACAACTACTGCAACTATTTGAGTTTGTGCTTCAACTAAAACTTGGCGCCTTTATATAGACTCAGCCAACTTTCAAAAACTGCGTTTTGACAATTGGGGTTTGTGCGATCAAAACATGGATAAGTCAAGCGCCCACCATTTCAAAAGGGTTGTTGTATACCAGAATACATCAAAAGAAAGGTCGGCAATATAGGATTCTCCATTACATTACTTGTACTAGCAAAAGTCTAGCGTCATAATATATATTACCACCCCGAGATGGATCTATTAGACACGAGTAGTTAAGTTGAAGACAGTATCGATACAATATGGGAGTCTAACAGACTGAAAAATGGGACACCTTCAAAAGTTACCATGTCTTCTTCAACTATTACCAATTGAGTCGCAGCATATATCAGCACAAAGAAATTTGTCATCACTCATCAGTAATGATTTAACTGCCAAAAGATGATGTTCATCGTAAGTGATTGATGAGTAGCACTTGAATGGCTGTCCAAGTTGGACTGGAATATTTGGTCAGAGATGTGGGTGGGTGATATGTGGGAAGTTGTGGATAACATATATATAGTACAGATTATTAAAATTCCCTAGATACAAGGTCAAAAACAAATTTTCTTTAGTTTTTGAAACCATGGGTGCCAAACAGGGGGTGATCACAGCTAGTAGTGATAAAATTAAAACATTAAAAGGTAAGACACAAGAAAAACACATTTCTTCAATCATGTCAGCAAATTACAGCAAAGACTGATTATGTCAACAGTCTCCTACAATAATCTATCACGCAGGTGGCTGCTGGGTCAAGTCAGGGTGACAATCGTTTTTTATGTGTACCTGCGTATTATTGGTTAATTTACTCACATATATACACACACACACACTATATTTTCAACTACACAGTACACACAACTTGCAGACCTCACCATACTTGAGAAAACTATTCCCAGTAGTATTTCTCATGCTAACTACAATCAAAGCAATGAGTTTTATTCAGCTATATGAGCATTTGTGTTTCATTCGAACAATTTGCAACTCGACAAGGAAATGGAGTGCAGATATGGATAGGTCGTATCAGACACGAATGTCCTACAATCAAAGCGCTGATACATAAGAATTACTGAATTCCAAAAGCTTAAGCTGATATTGAACCAAAGATGGCTTCACTACTACGAACTTAATGGCCTGTTAGATACATGAAGACGAATCTCTCACTTTTAGATGTAGACTTATCGTCTCGACCTAACTGATCACTGCACTACCTAATCTCTTGTCAGCTTCAAAAAAATTTAAGACACAAGATTGAAGTAAGCAGGATAGCAACTTTAATTTATCACTATTATCATATCAGGTACAAGAGTTTACGTATAGGATATTCCCTGCCCCAAATGCAATCACCCAACAAGAGGATATTTGGTGTTATATTAAAGCTGATACTCATTAAGGGCATCATGGTTAATGGCAGGATATTAAGTTTACTATGTTCTGGGTAAATTGTATTCAGAGCACTAAACTACTCATATTACACAAGTAAAAGATAAAAGAACTTCTGCATCTCTCTCTCAGTGACTACAAGAGAGTGAATGTGACTATGGGATGTGAAACTCAGAAGCTTGAAATGTAAAGTGATTGGATGTCAAGAATATATATATATATATATATATAGGGTACACTGGAGCTAGCCTAATACCAAACCAACTTCCCATCCTCCCTCAGTATACTTAATAGTTCTTTCTCATGACAAGTAATAAATAGATAATGTCCATATCACCATGTAACATCGATATGATTCAATTCATGAATGAAACAGCACACCATAGTTGATATTCTGCATTATTAGTGAGCCTTGTCCATCACATGAATGAGTATAATGTAGAAGGATAAAATTAGAAGGACAAAGAAGAATATGAACCGAGTACCATCATTTCAGCCATTTAATTAACATTCCCTTCAAATTATATGCTTTCACGTCAGAAATAGAGATATGACATGCAATTAATAACAAGAATTAAAAAGGCAATGGAAACAAAAACCATGGTTGTTGGAAATTTAGAATATGGGACCGCCAGCAATAGCTGACTTTGTGCATATTCTTCGTGTGTGAAAAGCCAAAGAGAAGATATGTTGAAACTTGCAAGAGAGTAGGAGAGTGATTCAAAATTTATGTTATTATTTACCAACTGCTATAGTTTCATACAGTTACAAATTCCGTGGGAAACCTAGCTTGTTTTCTCCACTGCAGAAGAACAAATCCTAAAAGAATTAAGAACATAGTTTTCTTTTCTCCTAATTTGAGCACTGAACCCCCATCATGATATTTATTTGTGGGAGGAACTAATGCAGTTGATTTGATACAGAATGGTTTTACAATAAAAGAAAGATCCATGTACCAAATTTTACTCTGAGAGTATGCTTGACTTGATGTCTTCATTGAAGAGGAGGAGCTCTGTAACATGCTGGTACTGTTGCAGGAAAGAACATCTGTCTAACTCCTTCACCCTTTATAATGGGAAATATAATCCCTGCTGCACTCTGAAAATCGAAAGCAGAAAGATTTGTATAAGCAGCCAGTTATGTATAAGGATATTGTAATTGACAAACATGTAGAGAAAGTAATGGGTATATTCAGTTAACTTACCAAGATCAATCTAACCCCGAGCCATGTGCGTTGAGGAGAAGGGAATGGAAGCATCAAGCGCCCGACACCATAGATAGCAACAGCAAAGAAATGGAGAAATAGGTGGAGTGGACGAGGGTTAAGACCAGAGAGAAGAGATACTGGTCCATACGAACAGATACCTCCAAGACTCAAATAGCCAAAACATGCTTCACGCATTTCCTGTCTTGCTGGATCAGGCGACGCACAAAACACCTTGTACAAAGCGCCTGCCAATGTGTTTATGGTAGATGACACAGGCTGCAATGAACACCAAGAAAAATCAGCAAAGAAGAAACAACGCAATGCCACACTGGGTGAAGATTGCTGAAGCATAGAATGCTTTTAGTTTCTAAGTTTACTTAGTGAACGCTTTACCTTACGCAATGTGTAGAATGATTCAAGGTAATGGGACAAGGCAGGTGCATCACAGAGATCATGTAGGGGTCTAAGAAGATCCCGAAGAAGAACAATGTCTGCAAGAGCCACAGTCATTCCTCCTCCTGTCAAAGGATGCCTCATGTTGAATGAATCCCCCAATAAAAGTGCACCAGGAGTGGGAAGAGGATTTGCAGCCATGCTTTTGTTTTGCATGGACCTGATGTTTCCCTTGTCGATTGCAGCTATAAAAGAATTGTAGAGCTGAGGAGGAATCTGAAATACAAAGTAGTCTCAAGATCAGTTAAGTTCAAGTGGGTACATAAATGAAAACTAAACAATTAATCTCTATCAAGTCAAGCAAATTATTGATAGATATACCTGAGGTGCCACCACAGTTTTCAAATACTTGGCCATTTCACCATTAGCTACTGAAGGAACTTTTGTTCCAGGAATATCAACCAAACAACGAATCTCTGTGCTACTGATAGGATAAAACAGGACAGGTGAAGGATCTCCCAAAATCACATGACCATGATTTGCGTGTGGAAGGTCACAGTTCTCCAACACCAAACCAACAAAACAAGAGGGACTTTCAACCTGCATTAACAACAAATAACCTTGTTGGTCTCATGAAAGGCAAGCATTACTGTGCCTAATTTGAATTCAAATATTGACAAATGCTTGATATCCCCAACTTCAGTTACCTTTGGAGCACTGAGATTTTTGCGCAGGTTTGAAAAGCAGCCATCACACACGATTGTTAATGGAGCATATGTTCTGAACTCCTCTCCAGACTTGTTCTTGTAAATCACTCCTTTGATTGTGCCCTTTTCTTCAATCAGTGTTGTTACTGTCCCTTGTTCCAATTTCACACTGTAAAGATATTCCAGGGGACATGAGTAAGAAGTTGATACAAATTACATCATATTAATCAAACACAAGAAAGCACACATGAAAATGAATAATAAACTTGAGGGAAATGAGGATTACTTTGATAGACTTGCAGCTTTTTCACGCATTTTCTGGATGAAACGCCCATTGTGGAAACTTCTCCCAGCTATATCTGAACTGTACTTTTCCAAGGGATAAGAAAGTTTTGTATCCTTCCCATCTTTGTAGAGAGCATAACCAAACACCTTCTGAGCATCAATGGATTCATTTGCACAGTCTGCAGCCACAATAGATATTGTTAATATGTTACCATTCAGGAAGGAGCAGAAAGTATAGCAAACTAATCCAAGAACAACAAAGAAGCTCTAAATTGGGTAGTGAAAAATTGCTCACCCTCAAGACCCAACTCAATCAACTTAAGATAACCCCCAGGCTGCAAAAGCTCACCAACAATTCTGTCTGGTTCACTCAAGTCTCTTTCGATGACATGTACACGCCGTCCTTCCTGTAACAAGAAGCAAACATTTGCTTAACTCAAAACCCAAATCAAAGATTGAAGCTTGCTAAAAGCTCAGCCTTTACTGCAAGATCTAAACTTTTAAGGTTTCTGCTTTAGGTAGTATTGTTTATGCAATTCACATACTCCCCCAAATCTCATCACAAATCATTCCCATACCAAATTTAGCAGAACCAAAAACACTTCGGATCTGCATTACTCTAATTCTAAATCCAGACTCTTTCCAATAGAGTTTGCATTATATTCAAATCGTACCAACTACAACAAATCCTAAAGGGTTCCCATATCACCTACTTGAAAGAAGACTCATTCGCTTATTTACCAAATCTATAAGTTTGAATTTTGTAAATAATAAACTAAAAACAACCAAAGTCAGAATAAGTCGGCTTCAAGTTTTTGACTTCCTAAGCTGGGTGGTTGGTAAACATGAATCAAAATCAAAACAACAAAGACTACTTCTTCTACTACCAATCAATCCAATCCAATGATTTCAAGACTCAATTTTTCCACTCTCATAATGGCAATAAACGAAATCAAAATCTCACCTTTGCAAGAGTGTAGGCAAGAGCAGCACCGGCAACTCCGGCGCCGACAATGACGACGTCGGTACCTTTCTCCTCACCGTTTTGAGACAACCCCACAAACCCATTACCACTCTTCTTCACACCCTCCACTTTTCTAGCGCTATTAATTATCATGATGAAAACTGAGGCCAGCAGAGAAGCCAGAACTCCACCCAGAACATACTCGTACGACACCATCTTGTTTAGATTGAACAACAATGGAGGAAGCTCTGGGTTAGCTTCTTGTTGTTCTTGTGGAGTTTTGTGTGATTTGGGGTTGTTGGTTTTACGTGTGGAGATGTGTGAAGCGAGGGGACTTTGATGGTTAGAGACAGCTAGCAGAGGTGGTTTATATAGACTTGCGTCTGTCTCTGGCTTTTCAGGGTTAAAATGGGAAGGCGCCCGCCATTGTTATTTAACCGATTTGCTTTCTTTACAGAGAGGGTTGGGGTAGGGTGTGGGACAGACCATGGGAGAGACCATGGGATGTGACAAAAATAGGGTTCAAAATTGCAAGACATGCAGAGCCAACCAAGGACTCAACCTCGTGGGATTTGGACTGTTTCTGATAGTGTAGTCAAAGTTTTGTTTTCTTGGGGGTAAAACATGGGTTCATTCTTGGAAAAACAATATGAAATAGTGATCAGAAAATGTCACTAACAAGTGTTACAACAAAAGAGTCACTAACTTAACACAACCCGATGTTTGAGCATATATAATGGTGTGGCTATATTCATGATTGTTTGGTTAGGTTAGACGTATTATTGACATGTTTACTTGCATGAAATATAGATGAATTGATATCAAGTTTTAAAGATATTGTATTGGCTAGCTAGCCTATTGGCTTATCCGTGTAATTGAGTCTTTGAATGAATGAATATATTTAGGTCTCACGCGGTGAACTTTGTGTTAATAACCACCTACACTCGTTTTTCAGGGATTGGTTAGGTTGCGTTTGGAGGAGTTTATAAACTCATATGTTTATAAGTATGGAAATGTTTTCTGTTTGATAACACAACATGTCAGTAGTTTTTTTGAAAAAGTATGAGTAATTTTCAATAGAAAATGAGAAGCTACTCATACCCACCATATACTTATAAGTATAAGTCAATTTTTACTTAAAAACCCAGCTGCACCAAAACTCAAGTACTTTGCGATGATCAAATTTAATCTCAAGATAGTTTGATTTTTGGCTAAATAAATTTATATTATTTAGTTTGTTTAAAAACTTCAAGTAAGAATCTTATAAATGTATTTGGTAAAACATATTTCTATACACAAATTATTTAGTTAAAAGAATATGTAATATAAAAAGAAATTTAGTCAAGCAGTCTTGCTGCCCTTAGTTGCAGAGCTAGCTCTCCATTTGAGACTAGATTTTGTCAAACAAAGCTTGCGCATACGTGTGCTATCCATTTCCAAGCAAAGTAGCAACGTTTTCCAAGTTCCTCTTTTCTCTGTCTGTTAAGTTTTATATATGCATATGATTATGTATACGAGTTGATCTAATATGGAAACAGTATTTATGTTTGAATGATTATGAATTGCACGAATGAGTTTTACTAATTGGGATGGTCTTGGTATCTTGAATAGTTGGAAGAGCAGCTAATTTGACGACTCTCGTTACAAATCAATATGGGTGTCGCACACCATAAGAATTTATAATGAACTCTTAACCTAGTAAAAAACTATTTTCTTTAACAAAAATGTTGGTATAATTTTAATTTTGACTCTCGATCTCCTGTTGATTGATCATGTTGAGAATATATATCTCACACGGGAAAATATGACATAGCCTGTGAATTTATAAAGATTTGGACTATTTCTTCTATTGCCAATTGATTTTGGATTGAAACCCTACACTACTTTATTATGCTATTATAGCGGGTTACCCACGTTCACGTGTGAAGCCCAAATGGCCACACGGACTCCACGTCACCCAAAATGTTGTCCACGTGTATGACTTGAAAATTCGTCACACGTGCGGGGGCGTGTTGAGAATATACATCCCACATGAGAAAATGAGACCTAACATGTGAGTTTATAAGGATTTGGGCTATTTGTTCCAATTGTAAATTGGTTGTGAATTGAAACCCGTACTTTATCAGATCCTTCACCTCGTGCTAGTGTGAGATTTGCTTTCTGGTAAATTTTGATATTTTCAACAACAACAAAATTAATAAAAGGGCACCAGCTCTGTTGTTCCGTCCAAAGTCCTTTCAAGATGTGTTTGCACATGATCGATCGATTTGCAGAATAAACAGTTGTTTTTCTGTTGGATATGCATGTAAGTCTTCATGATTTTTTCAACTGAACGCCCTTTTATAACTTCAACCCTAGCATGGTCAATCACTAACTAAGTCTTCCTTCCCATGCCTTCCATTACTATCCCAAACTGATGATACAGGTACTAGATAGTGGCAATGGACCTCCTTCGGATTGTCGGAATAAAACCTTCTTTGTCGATGGATGAATAACTCGACAAATAATCTATGAACAATTCACTATTTTGATGTTCCTTGACAGGGAAGACATAATCCTTGGGACTGTTAAGCTTTTATGGCATTCTCCTCCTTGCTGAAGAATGTTTCGGGTCATCTATTATCTTTAGGAATTTTTTTTGGGTCAAGTAGTTCCTTTAGACACTGCCATGTCTATGTTGTAGTTCAGGTTAAGACGATTGAAGCCATTGAGCTCAGTAGGCTTTATCACTGTAGCTTGTCTGGCTTGAGCTGGTTTTCAAGCTCTAGTTCTTCGAACACCTCCATCAACCTCTCTCCGAGTTTGGATTTTTTCAGTCTTTACTTTGTATTTGAATGGGATTTGCCAAAAATTTTACTTTCTTCTGAGTGTGAATAAACAACTCTATTACAATAATACATACATGTATCTTGGTTTACTTGTCCAGACTCCACACTTCGGACTGAAACTGAAGGGTAATATTTACTATATAACCTAGTTTTCTACAAATTAATGTCATAGGAAACCTAGCTTGTTCCAAGAAATTCTAAAAAAATGAATAAAGAATCAAATTCACTTTCTAAACCTCCATTCTCGATCTCTACATGTCGGATGGAGCTATGCTGCTGATATTTTTGCATTTGTCTTCAAATTTTTCTTTTCTGTAGATATAGTTTCCATTTTTTCAGTGAACAGGAGGAGCTCTGTAATATGCTGGTACTGTGGCAGGAAAGAACATTTGTCTAACTCCTTCGCCTTTTATTATGGGGAATATGATGCCTGATGCACTCTGAAAAGCCAAAAAGATTTGTATCAGCAGCCATTTCTGTGCATCAAAGTTTGTAATTGACATAAATGTTATTAAGTAGTGGAAATATATTCATCAACACACGTACCAAGATCAATCGAAACCCAAGCCACATGCGTTTAGGTGAAGGGAATGGAAGCATTAAGCGGCCAACACCATATATGGCAACAGCAAAGAAATGGAGAAACAAGTGTAGTGGACGAGGGTTAAGACCAGAGAGAAGCGATACTGGTCCATATGAACAGATTCCTCCTAGGCTCAAATAGTCAAAACATGCTTCACGCATTTCCTGTCTTGCTGGATCAGGTGATGCACAAAACACCTTGTACAAAGCACCTGCCAATGTGTTAATGGTGGATGAAACAGGCTGCAATGAATATCAAGCACGACATCAGCAAAGCAGGAATTACAAACAATTACTGCCACAATTAATGGAACGGAAGATAGTATACGAAAGAAGTTTTAGTTATAAGTTATCTTAAAGATGGGTGTACCTTTCGCAGTGTATAAAATGATTCAAGGTAATTGCATAGAGCAGGTGCATCATTGAGATCATGTAGGGGTCTAAGAAGATCACGGAGAAGAACTATGTCTGAAAGAGCCACAGTCATTCCTCCTCCGGTTAAAGGATGCCTCATGTTGAATGAATCCCCCAGTAAAATTGCACCAGGAGTGGGAACAGGATTAGCAGCCATGCTTCTATTTTGCATGGATCTGATGTTTCCCTTGTTGACAGCGGCCATAAAAGCATTGTACAGCTGTGGGGGGATCTGAAATACAAAATAGTCCACAAAATTAGTTCAGTACAGATAGATATGCATATCAAGTGAGAACTACAGTCAAGAAAACTACAGATGCATACCTGAGGAGCCACTACAGTCTTCAGATAGTTAACCATTTCACCATTAGCTACTGAAGGTACTTTTGTTCCAGGTATGTCGACCAAACAACGAACCTCAGTGGAACTGATAGGATAGAACAAGATGGGTGAAGGGTCTCCCAAAATCACATGTCCATGATTTGCGTGTGGAAGTTCACAATTCTCCAAGATCAAACCAACAAAACAAGAGGGGCTTTCAACCTGCAGCCAATAACAAAAAATCTGTTGGTCTCATGAAAGAACAAACAATCCTGTGATAAAAGTTGGTTCAAATTTTTTATTTTTCCAAGGTTGTAAGCTCATTGTTACCTTTGGATCACTGAGAGATTTGCGCAGATTTGAAAAGCAGCCATCACACACAATTGTGAGTGGAGCGTATGTTCTCATCTCCTCTCCAGCCTTGTTCTTGTATATAACCCCTTTGACAATGCCCTTTTCCTCAATTAGTGTTGTCACTGATCCTTGTTCCAGTTTTACACTGCAATGAAATTCCATGAGACATGAGTAAACAATTGAAACTCGAGACAGATTCCACAAACACATCGATAATCCATACAATCTTGTACCAAACTTAAAGGGAAATGGGAATTACTTTGAAAGAGTTGCAGCATTTTCACGCATTCTCTGAATGAATCGACCATTGTGGAAACTCCTCCCAGCGACATCTGAACTGTATTTTTCCAAGGGATAAGACAGTGTTGTATCCTTCCCATCTTTGTAAAGAGCATAACCAAACACCTTCTGAGCATCAATTGACTCATTTGCACAATCTGCAGGCACAAATAGAATTGTTGATTAAAATCCAATATCTGCTGACTTAACATGTTAAACTACGGCAAGAACAACAATAGAACTCTAAATTGGGTAGGAGGTTGCTCACCCTCAAGACCCAACTCAATCAATTTGAGATAACCCCCAGGCTGCAAAAGCTCACCAACAATTCTATCCGGCTCAGTCAAGTCTCTTTCGATGACATGTACACGGCGTCCTTCCTGCAACAATAATCAAAACGTAAATTTATATCGAAGCTCACATATTAAAGATCAAGCTAATACCTTAGCCAGCAAAACCTGAAATCAAAATGTGCCACTTAATGTACTCTCCTTCTTAAGCCTTCTCCAGTATCATTTACAATCGGGTTTCGATCTTAGCAAAAGCTAAAATATTCTAGTTCTGGTTAACTGATTGTAAAGTATGACACTTTATGTACATATTGAACTACATAACTCAAAATCACCAAAAAATATACAAATTAAAACAGAAAAAAGATGTAACTTTCACCATAATTGTAACTTCCATTGATCAAACAATGAAATTATATATTCTACTTGCTCAATTCTGCTTTCTCAATAAACATATTCCCAATCAAATTCTAAAAGATATTAAAATCATAATCTGACCTTGGCAAGAGTGTAAGCAAGAGCTGCACCGGCAACTCCAGCACCGACAATGACGACGTCGGTACTTCCCTCCTCCTCCTCCATTTCCGGCAGAGACGCACCGTTTGCAAACCCATTGCTCTTTGCTCCACTTAAAGACTTGTCCTTTTTGTTTCCACCAAGAGTAGTACTGATGATCATGAAGAAAACAGACCCCAGCAATGAAGCTAAGAACCCACCAAGAACGTACTCGTAAGAAACCATCTTCAACAAGACTGATGGTAATGAGAATGTAGTGTTCTGGGTGTGCTGTTGTTTGTGATTCTAGTTTTGGGAGATGTGAAGGACTTGTTGCTGTGGGAAGCAAGCTATGGAGGTTTGAACTTTATATAGATGGTAAAGATGGAGTGTGGGGTTTCTTAATGTCGTTGAGATTAAAATATGAAGGCGCCCACCCATTGTTTATTTAGTCCATTTTCTTTATAATAATAATGTTTTTGGCAAGGGTGGGATGAGCTACAATACGAAATTATGGTTCACTTTTGGACGATTTAAAGGTGTCTATTGCAATAGAAAGCCGATCCTTAGAACACAAAATCATCATTACAAAGTTTATAGTCAGTAAAGATTTAAACTTGGATTCTACTATTACCTTCTCATCTTCATTTTTCAATTTACAAGACTATTTCACATAAACATTCAACCCCTTAGTAAAGATTTAAACTTAGATTCTACTATCATTTTCTCATCTTCATTTCGATTTACAAGACTATTTCATATTTACATTGGACCACTTAATAATTCACTGTGTCTACTTTCTTTTATTTGATCAACACAACACGATTTTGGATGATCTTGAGAGTCATAATATAGATTTAGTCGTAATCTTTCACACCAATAAATGTAAGATAATTAAATTGAATAATCGGTCGAGAAAATGATTGGAAGAGCTCTCGAGTAAAGTTTATCTTTTTCGATTCTCTTAGTGACTTCCCATCACAACAATCTCTTCAACAATTGTGGCAAGGCGACATCATCATATAGGTGGACGATGACGGAAACTGCAAATCTTTCTTTGTTAGAAAATAACTTGTTTTTCATGTTAAAAATTTGATATTTGATATTGTTAACATAATAAACATATAATATTAGATAGATGTGACTATTTCTCCACGCCAACGAGTTCTGATACTTTGATATTGCTTGCTCCACAATAATAACTTAACCCAGCTTCCACGATGCCTTCTAGTCTTGGTCACTCCCTAGTCCAAGCCATGCCAGATTGCTGGTAGTCACTGTATAATTATATTGCTCCTGGACTTTCTTGACGAATTTTTCTTCACACTTTAATCTGATTAGTTGACTAAGCATATATTGCAGTTGTGTTAAAGAATGTTTAGTATTTGGCTTGGAAATGTCGACACACAGGTACGCCGAGACTTTCTTTGACCAAATCGAACCGCAATTGGAGAGCTTATTCTTACATGTGGTTTTAGTGGCACCGAGTATACCTTATTTCGAGCAATCTTGTTATATGTTACATGTTACGTGTGTCTAACTATTTAGTATTCATTTTAATATAAAACATATATACTCAAAACATTCATTAGTGAAAACGTTATAACTCGTAGTAGTCACAATATGCATGTAGTTAGAATAATTACTTAATTTGGTCAGAACTCAAATATAGCAAAGCAACTTCCACTATTTCAATAACTACCACTTAACTAATATCTTGCTTCTTATGGAAAGTGGATAAGTGAGACAAAAAAAAAAAAAAAAATAGTGAACAAAAAATGACGAATCGAAAATCAAATACAATGTAACTTCAATGGAAGTCACTGTAGGGACTACCTTTAAAGAGAATATAGATTATCAGATTACATTTAAATTGACGGACCTTGAACTTCATCTATTGTCAGTTTATTGATATATATTGTGTAACGCCTATATTATTATCAAGGGTAAAATACAAATAAATACCTGAACTTTTAACCTCATTTCAATTAAATACCTAATTTATAAATTATTTCAAATAAATACACGAACTATACAAAATCCTACAAAGTTTCAACTCCGTTAGACATTCTGTTAAAAAAAACCGTTAACTTGTTTATGAGGGGTGTTTGACTTATTGACTGGACCCGCCATCGAGGGTATTTTAGGTAACACAAATTTCTTCACACTCAATGTCTCTTAGGGCATCTCCAATGGGAGGTCCTATACCCTAAAATTTAGGGGTCCTAACTTTTTTTGCTCTCCAATGGCGAGAAATTGGGGTCATATACCCTATAATTATAAGACCTCGTCTCATCTGAAGTCTCAAAATGAGACTTTGTTTAGGACGCGTCCTATAATCGGAGGAGAGAGGAGAAGAGCACGTGGTCTGGCAGAGGAGAGAGGAGAAGAGGAGAAGAGGAGAAGAGACGCACGGAAGAGGGAGAGTGGAGAAGAGACGCGCTAGGCGACAAAAAAATGTTGAAGGCATCACGCGCAACGCGCAGCTGAAGAGGAAAGCAGCAGACAACTGCTGCTGCAATGGGTCCCGCACTGCGTCAATCCACGTGGGCTGGCCAGAGAGCCGTTGCCCCCCCCCCCCCCTTCACCCCAACGGTCATTTCGATCCAACGGCCACCATTTAATCTTCTTCCAATCCAACGGCCTCAATTCATCCCTGAATTTTTTTAATTTTTTAATTTTCTTAAATAAATTTTTGATCTGACGGTTGAAGATAAAGGTTTCAGATTAATCGACGGTTGTAATTTAAACTAATTTTAATTTTATATATAACAATAATAAAAGTGACGAAAAAAATAATAAAATATTTTTAAAAAAATTTCTGCCCGTTGCTACAGTAGATGTACATTTCTTCTATAAATACAAACTAAAAATTTCATTCATTCCACACCATTTCTTACATTCTCTCAAACATTCTCTCCTCCCCATCATTTTTATTCATATAGCAAAATTTAATTTTTCTTTTTAGCATCATGGGTCCAAAGAGAGGGGCACAAAAACCACGGGCACCACGAGCGGAAAATTTTAGTGAAGAGGAAGATAAGGCTTTGTGTCTCGCCTTGGTGAGTATTGGTGAAGACGCTGCCATTGGTACTAATCAATCAAGCGGAACCTTGTGGGACCGTATATATGAGTATTTTGAAGGTATCAAGCCACCAAATGCATCGAAGCAAACCCCTACAAGCGTTGAATCTCGATGGAAGAAGATCAATCCCGCATGCATGAGATGGCGTCAAGCAATAAACCAAGCCATCACGAATCATAAGAGTGGCGAAAATGATATTGATGATGTGAGTATTTTTATTCCTCATAGTTAAAATATTATTAATTACAACATAAACTAAAGAAAAATCAAATATATAAATATAAGACCTCATTATAGGACCTTACCATTGGAGATGGTTAAAGTCCTATAATGAATAGTGTCCAAGTGAAGTCTTATTATAGGTATAGGACCCCATTATAGGATTTCATAGTTGGAGATGCCCTTATAACCCTAAACTTTCAGCCATTTCCCTCAACAAATTGAGTACTGCACTTTTAGAGCTCACATGCTATGGGAAGGCCTATTTTCACAATTAGAATGTATCATAGTGGTCAGATGCTACCACTGTCCTATGTGAATGGGGAGATTGCTCACTTTGACTATTGTGACAAGGATAATATGTCTACGTGTGAGATTATTGCAATGACCTAATTCACATAGGGAGATTGCTCACTTTGACTATTGTGACAAGGATAATATGTCTATGTGTGAGATTATTGCAATGACAAAAGAATTAGGTCATCATGGCTGTTTGGGCCTAAATTAATATTTTGTCCGAGATTGTGAATCAAAGCCCATGAGCTTATTCATTAAAGAATAATCTGAGATATATTAAATCTTTTTCTGCTTAGAAAGGATTTGAAGTTTCTTTAGGAATCCGAAAAAGAGGTGGTTTAAGGTAATCGAATCCTGATTGATCTCCGAATCTATTATGCTTGATACCCAAGTATTGAGGTTCTACATTCTCTATATAAAGAACTCTTTTACAACTTAGAAAAGGGTTCACAACCATCAAACAAACACACAAGTTTTTACGCATCGCAAATCTTGCAAAGTCTCTCCGGAGCATCTTACGCGCACTGCCTCCACAAACTGCAAACAACCACCATCCAACTTCGCTGCAACCTTACGCCCGCCACCGGTTGCTGTATACTTGCACGGTTGTCGAAGAGTGCCTTGCATTCGTATCGAGAAGTCGCTAAGACCTATCACTTCCAGCATCCGCACATTGCAGCGCACCCTGCCACCATACGTACAGAGCAGCACCTTGCCGCCATACGTACAGAGTCGCACGCTCGCCTCGTGTCTGCGTTCGCTGAAGCACTCAGTGTCAGTCGCTACGCCAGTAGCAAATTGAGTCGTTACTCAGGTAACAAAACATAAACCAATCTGCAATAGGTTGGAGGAGAACCGTTTCCCGCGGTCTTGAATTATTGATGTGCTTTGCATCTCAGGATCGAAGTAAGATTACTCAATCTATAATAGGTTGAGAGGAAAATCCTAATAGACTTTTGTTAGGTCTTGTTCGAGCCTCTTTACGCCGGCCTAGTCAACGCCCGTGTAACAGTCGCTTGGTTAAGAAGTCAGGTATTGGAAGCAGATAGATACACTCGCCAGAGACACGCTCGCCAGAGGTCGTCCACATCGAAGTTGTATCTAACTCAAAGGTACTGGCACGCTCGCACAAATCACATCAGGACTGAAATTGACGTCTGCCACCCCACTTGTTGACCGTTCGCCGGGTGCTACATCCGCCATGAACAATGACATAATAAATTATTGGTATAAGTTTCTTGGGATGAGAATTGGAGCTGCCAAGACTTTGTTAAAAATAGATGATGATGTTGTTAATATGATGGCTTTTGTGCCGGATGTGAGAATAATTGAAGTGTACTTGGAGCACATACTAGACTCTGCTCCTTGCGATATTGCTAATTTAGGGTGGAATCTCCATGACTTTGGAATAGACCTCAGTAAAAGTTCTACAGTGGGAGCTAGAAAGAGAAAAAAATATTGTGTTACCTAAAATACCGTCGATAATGGGTCCAATTAATAAGTCAAACACCCCTCATAAATAAGTTAACGGTTTTTTTAACGGAATGTCTAACGGAGTTGAAACTTTGTAGGATTTTGTATAGTTCGTGTATTTATTTGAAATAATTTATAGATGGGGTATTTAATTGAAATGAGGTTCAAAGTTCGGGTATATATTTATACTTTACCCTATTATCAACCACTCTTTATTTTTGTCAGAAGTGACCTTACTAAACTAAATCAATAAATCTTATTTACATGGACAAGTGATGCAAAGAAAATGGCTAGGCGGGCTATGCAGGAGCTAGGCGGGCTAGGCAGGAGCTAGGTGGGGCTAGGTGGGCATTATTTAAGTTAGGCGGGAATTATTTGATCTTGACGAGAACTAGGCGGACACTAGGCAGACATAATTTGTGCTAGACGAGTACTACGCGGGTCCAAACGGACATTAGGCAAGAGTTGGGCGGAAACTAGGCCGAGTTAGGAGAACGTCAGGCGGGTAATTGCTTGAGCTAGGCGGGTGCTAAACGAGACTAAATGGGCATCAATTTCATTTGCTTTACTTCTCCCAAACCAGAGAGAATCTCAGTCACATTATAATATCATCTTCACAAGAGTGTAAAGCAAGAGCTGCATTAGCAACAATGGGTGCCGACTGCCAACAATGATGATGCCGGTACTCTTCTGCTATTAAAGGAAAGAAGTCTCATTGATATGATAACAGATATGCTGGAATGTTGAATACATGGGATTGCAAATATGTTGGAGTAAAAGGTGGATCAAGCAGATACGTATGATCTTAATTATTTGCATTTACAACTTACTGCTTATAATAGAACTCATACAGATGTATATATCAGCCATGATGTACAATTGTATTCGATCAAAATCCAATACACACATTCGAATACCATTTTGTTTAGTTTCAGGCAGAAACTCATCGTTTATATCTTCCGAACCCATTACTACTCTTTATATAGCGCGCACTTGAAGCCTTGACTTGTTTCTTTCCTCCCAAAGTAGAGGTGGTGAGTGACGATCATGAAGAAAAGTAGCAAAGAAACTGACTCCCCACCCAGAACGAACTCGTTAGAAATCTAGATTTGTTGGTCTATGTGGTTATGGACAGTAATGGAAGTTGAATAGGGTTCGTCTTATCTTTGTCATTTATGTTGCAGATGAAAATAAGATCACATATGAAAATGAGCTAATGACTTGACCCAACTTCCACGATTCTTTCAGAGTCTCAGATCACTCCCTAGTCCAAGCCATGCCATAATAAAGTAATAAACTTAAATACCATTATTTTGACTACGTATTTGGATGTTTTATGTATGTAGTAGACGAAAATATATAAATACAATGTAGTTGCTTGCTTGGAGTGGAAGCCACACGTATGCCCGTACCAAAGTTCCTTTGACCAGAATTGGTCTCAAATGGAGAGCTGAACTAGCTTTTTCTTGCCAACTTCTCACTAGTGGCAGTGCCAATGTGCAATTCCTTGACTAAATCTCGCATGTGTTTCATGATTTCATCGCTAGACTTGGCAAATTTATTTTTTATTGTAACAAACGTTATGAATTAGCATGAAAGAAAAAAAAAAAACAAAATCACATTATGTTATATTTAAATTTAAACGAGGAGAGTATTATACTAAAATCCATCACTTGTTACCCATTTCTACACCTACGTACCACTTTTTTATCCACCAAAGAGATGAAGATCGTGTTACGATGACAATCCGTGTTACGAAGTAAGTATTACCACTTTTTTATCCATCAAACATATACAAAAAAAAAATAGTGAATTTAAATAAACACGAATAACGATCCGTGTTACGAAATAAGTATTAGTACGAGACTATGAGTTTACAATCTAATTAAAGAAATATTACTTTCTTTTCTCATAAAACATCATCTAGCTACGGATTTCTCCCAAATAATAATTTTTATATACAAACAATGTTCAATCTATCACAAACCGTTCTTGAATTCCCACAGTTTCCTTTCCTTTTTTTTTTTTTTTAAATCAAGAAAAAAAAGGTAAATTCCACCGTATAGTTATATTCTGACTCTTTTCTCTTCTGTCAGAGCATATGCAGCCCTGAGCTCCATCACCTCAATTTGGCAGCTTTGCTGCTAGATTGATGGAGTTGGAAGATGCAGCGGGTGAAAGAGAAGGATAAAAGCAGGTGGGGCCCTGCCAGTAGACCAGCAATAATCAGTCCGGCAAGCAGGCAACGCCTGCCTCTGTGATGGAGAGGCAAATGGCGGGACCCACGCACGTGGGCTCTGCCAGCAGCTTTTTTTTAAAAAAAACTGGCGCGTGCAATACACGCGTCTATAAAAAAAATTAAAATGTCAAATAAAGTTTTATGTTCCTCAATTTCAAGTTATTATATATGAAATAATTTTATGTTCTAATACTAGTAATTTTATGTTTCTCATTTTTAAGTTATTTTTATACGAAATAAAACAATATAAATATAATAATAATGCCAAATAAAATTACAATGTCAAATAAAATTACAATACTAAATTAAAATAAAATACCAAATTAAAATACAATGCAAAATCAAATTACAATACTAAATTAAAATACAATACAAAATTAAAATACAATACCTAACCAAATCCATAATTGATTATTGTTGGTTGGCTTCTAAAGTCCAATTGTGCTCTACTAAATCATTTTGAAGAAGGTTGTGGATATAAGCTGACTCGAGGTGGTCAATACGGTCCCAAAATGCATGTTGGTTTCGTCCATCTCTTCCCACTGGTAAAAAAGGAATTCGAATTCCTTGATCATCCACCGGCCCATCATAAACTCTTGCAGCTAGTGGGTTTAGTAGATCTTCTTCTTCTGGCTCGACAAATTCATCCTCCACAAATTCATCCTCTACAATCATGTTATGCAATATAATACAAGTCATCGTTATGTTTCTAAGTGTCGACCTCTTGTGCAACCGAACTCCATGCCGAATGATCGCCCAACGAGATTGCAGGATGCCAAAACATCTCTCTACATCTTTGCGGTATGCTTCTTGTTTCTTTGCAAATAGTTTCTGTGCTTGGGATTCAGGGTTTGGCATAGTTTTAACAAATGTTGAGTACCTTGGATATATTCCGTCAACCAGATAATAAGCATTGCTATATCTCCTTCCGTTGACGTGAAACGTCACAGACGGGGTGTTTCCTGCTATGAGCCCTTCAAAGACCGGTGATTGATCGAGGACGTTAATATCATTTTGAGCTCCTGGCACACCGAAGAAAGCATGCCATACCCTTGTGTCATACGAGGCCACTGCCTCAAGAATAATTGTGGGACGTCCCTTCCGTCCAGTGTAAGCCCCTTGCCATCCGGTTGGACAGTTTTTCCACTCCCAATGCATGCAATCGATGCTTCCAATCATACCTGGAAATCCCAGGTGATCAGCCTTTGCTAGAAGCCTTCGAAGGTCAGCATTTGTTGGAGCCCGGAGGTACTCTGGACCAAAAATGCATTCCACTTGCTGACAAAACTTCTTCATGCACTCTAACGTAGTTGATTCCTCCATCCTGGTTATCTCAGTACATTGATCAGCAGCTGAGCCGTACGCCAACATACGCAGGGCGCCTGTCATTTTCTGTTGTGGCAGCAATCCTAGTACTCCAAGGGCATCTGCTCTTTGATGCCAATAATGGTCGTGGTTGCAGAGGGCAGTCATGATGCGGTTGAACACATGGCCGTGCATCCGGTACCTCCAACGAAATTCTTCCTGTCTGAAGATCGGACGCTCGATGAAGTAATCTTCCATGAGATTTTTTCCCCTTGATAACCTGTGTCTTGGGTGATTGGGAGACCGACCAGGACGTGAACCGCGTCCTTCTGGTTCATCTGAAGTATCAAGATGTGCCATCATCATGGCCGCGTTATTCATCATCGTATCCATCATCTCATTGTCCTCTTGGCTGTGTTGTTGATTCTGCTTCAACAATTTGCGAAAGAAGCTCATTGTGGTGATAAGAAACTGTGGAGAAGTAATTGAGGGATTGTGTTTTGGAAAATTTCAGATCTGAGTTTTGAAGGTTGAGTGAGTATAGAGTGGGTGATGAAGCTTATTTATGGTAAATTTCGGATCATAAAGTTTGAAGATCATGCTACGTGTCGAATCATCATTCGTGAAAAATCCTATCGAAAATCCAATGACATTATTTGACCGACAAACACACACATGTCGATTTTTGATTCGTCGAAAATCTCATAAAAAATCCTATCGAAAATCCAACGACATTATTTGGTCGACAAACATACACGTGTCGAATTTTGGTTGGTCTGAAATCCTATCGAAAATCTATACAATTATTTTGGTGATAAAAAACAAAAAAATGTCATATGTTATTTGAGTATTGGTTGATTATTATGTACAAAATTTTTTAAATAAAAAATTAATTGATGAATAGTGATTGCAAGAGTGATGGAGTTGCATGGGTGCATAAAAATTGACCTAGAAAAGTAATTTACAGTAAATAGTATCTAATAGAGGCAATTAAATTGATGGATTAATAGATTGATGGAGTAGTATGGGTGCATATGCTCTCATAGCAGGTACGTGATTGGCAAATCGTCCCCATTGTGATGTGACCCTATGTTTGTTTAACACAACCTCATTGGCAGGCGCCTTCATATTTTATTTTGAAGAAGAAACCACACCTCTCCTTCCAAGTTCCAACACGACCTCTGTCTATATAAACACGTTCAACTTCACCAGCTCTCCATCACCATAGACAGATAAACTCCTTCACTTCTTAAAACAGATCCCACGAAGCAAATCAACAGAGCTACATAACCAAACTCCCATTCTTCATTCTTGATCAGTTTTATTATTAAAGATGGTTTCTTACGAGTATATTCTTGGTGGGTTCTTAGCTTCATTGCTGGGGTCTGTTTTCTTCATGATCATCAGTACTACTCTTGGTGCAAACAAGAAGGACAAGTCTTTGAATGAAACAAACAGCAATGGGTTTGCCAACGGTGCATTTCTGCCTGAAATGGAGGAGGAGGAGAGAAGTACCGACGTTGTCATTGTCGGTGCCGGAGTTGCCGGTGCAGCTCTTGCTTACACTCTTGCTAAGGTCAGATTCTTTTCATCTCTCTTAGAATTTGATGAGAGATCGGTTAACTAAGGAAGTAAAATATCTTGGTTCATTGTTTGATCAGTGGAAGACTTGGTCATTGTTGTTGTACTGCTGTTTGTAATTGCTTTTTCAACCCACTTCAAGCCTGCTTATTTTGACTCCTATACTACTTTTCTCTTAATCATCTTAGTTCTTGAATCAACATATCCTTGGCAGTTGCCACAGATGTATGGATCAAAGTTAATTACTAATTGCTCCTTTGATTTGTATCTGTTGGGTACTAGTTTGATTAGCATAGTCCAAAATGCACTAGAAGTTTCATATTTGACAATCAGTAGCAAGACAGAACTAGTGTTTTAATTAGTTCTTGGTAACATTGCTAGCCTATTATTAAATGATGTTTGAGAAGGCTTAAAGGGGCAGTATGTGAATTACATAAGCCTTGCCTAAAGTGCAGACGTTTATATTTTAGATTTTGCTGTAGTGGCTGAGCTATTGGTTCCATCTTTAATTTGGGCTTTGAATTAACATATATTTGCTACTTGTTTCAGGAAGGACGTCGTGTACATGTTATCGAAAGAGACTTGAGCGAGCCAGACAGAATTGTTGGTGAGCTGTTGCAGCCTGGGGGTTATCTCAAATTGATTGAGTTGGGTCTTGAGGGTGAGCAATCTCCTAGCCAATACATACATCCTTTGTTGTTCTTGTATTGTTCGTTTCTGTGCTTATTGAATGTTTCGTACTAAGTTGGCAGACAAAGGTTTTTAATCATTAATATCTACTTGTGGCTGCAGAATGTGCAAATGAGTCCATTGATGCTCAGAAGGTGTTTGGATATGCTCTATACAAAGATGGAAAGGATACAAAACTTACTTATCCCTTGGAAAAATACAGTTCAGATGTGGCTGGGAGAAGTTTCCACAATGGGCGCTTCATTCAAAGCATGCGTGAAAAAGCTGCAACTCTCTCAAAGTAATCTTCATATACCTTTAGTTATATTGCAAGAGACTCCTATATGTGATTAATTTGGTTGAACATGTTTCAAGTTTCAATCTGTTACTCATGTTCTTTTTCCTTTGATTGCAGTGTGAAATTGGAACAAGGATCAGTGACAACATTAATTGAGGAAAAGGGAATCGTCAAAGGTGTGATTTACAAGAACAAGGCTGGAGAGGAGATGAGAGCATATGCTCCACTAACAATCGTGTGTGATGGCTGCTTCTCAAATCTGCGCAAATCGCTCAGTGCACCAAAGGTAATAATGAAGTGCCAAACTTGATAAATAACCGATTTTACTGTATTTTATCACAGGGTTCATTCTTTCGTGAGACCAACAGAGTTATTGTTTACTGCTGCAGGTTGAAAGTCCCTCTTGCTTTGTTGGCTTGATCTTGGAAAACTGTGAGCTTCCACATGCAAATCATGGACATGTCATTTTGGGAGACCCTTCACCCATCCTGTTTTATCCTATTAGTTCCACTGAGGTTCGTTGCTTGGTCGACATACCTGGAACAAAAGTACCATCGGTAGCTAATGGTGAAATGGCCACCTATTTGAAGACTGTGGTGGCTCCTCAGGTATTTTTCATTATTCCTTTCAGTCATTTTTTGTAGACTTGATATGTATACCGATATGATTGAATTGAACTAATCTGAGAACTACTTTGTATTTCAGATTCCCCCACAGCTGTACAATGCTTTTATGGTTGCAGTTGAGAAAGGGAACATTAGGTCCATGCAAAACAGAAGCATGGCTGCTAATCCGGTTCCCACTCCGGGTGCACTTTTGTTAGGCGATTCATTCAACATGAGACATCCATTAACAGGAGGAGGAATGACCGTGGCTCTTTCAGACATTGTTCTTCTCCGTGATCTTCTTAGGCCCCTACATGATCTCAATGATGCACCTGCCTTGTGCAATTACCTTGAATCATTCTACACTCTTCGTAAGGTAAATCCACCATGAAGATAATTTATGACCAAAGCTTATTTTCATCAACTCATTTTTTGTCCTAAAAACTTATTCTCTGTTGTTCTTGCTTTGCTGACATTGTGCTTTGTATTCATTGCAGCCTGTGTCATCCACCATAAACACATTGGCAGGCGCTTTATACAAGGTGTTTTGTGCATCACCTGATCCAGCAAGACAGGAAATGCGTGAAGCATGTTTCGGCTATTTGAGCCTTGGAGGCATCTGTTCATACGGACCAGTATCTCTTCTCTCTGGTCTCAACCCTCGTCCACTGCACTTGTTTCTCCATTTCTTTGCTGTTGCTATATATGGAGTAGGGCGCTTGATGTTTCCATTCCCTTCACCTAAACGCATATGGCTTGGGGCTAGATTGATCTTGGTATGTTAAGAACATGTTGCAACTTATTCTTATGATTTTTTTTGTCAATTACAAATTTGCATGTGTATAACTGGGTTATATTCCTTGGTTTATTATTTTCAGAGTGCATCAGGAATCATATTCCCAATCATAAAGGGTGAAGGAGTTCGACAGATGTTCTTTCCTGCAACTGTGCCGGCATATTACCGATCTCCTCCTGTTCACTGAAGGAACTGAAACAAGCATATTAGGAGATAAACATTGTTACCTAGATTATTTTGTTTGTGTTATGATATCCCAATTTGTATCAAAGGAGCAGCATTTGTTCCACCTAGAAAGTATAGATGGGGGGTCAGTGCTAAAACTAGGAGAGAACCAATTATGTTCTGAATTCTTTTAGGATTAGTTGTTCTGCCCTCGAGAAATGTCAGAATTGATGAATCTAAACTTGTACAAAGTTATAGCAATGGTAAATAATTCACATTCTTTTTCAGTCATTTACTTGGTTAAAATGCAAACTAGTTTACTAAACTTGAGAGTTTATACTTGGTAGTCGTTATGCACACTACAAGAATGTAAAGAAGGACCTGAGTCTCAAACTACACAACAAGATAACAGTTGGCCCAAGAATCTGTCACAATCTCTATGCACTCTCAGATATTAAACAACCACACTTGAAGAGGCGGAACAGCAAATCCACCTCAAAGATGACATGCTTCTCAAGTAAGCTTAATGACTTTTACAAACGGCTCGTATCCGGTACGTATACCATCGTATCCGGGGCTTATCTGAGAATTATGAGCGTCTCCGTAATCCGTATGCACACTCCGAGCGTACGCAGTGGGTTTCTGTTATCTGTTTTTCTATTTGATCAGAATGAAACAGAATTAGGGGGCTTTACCGTGATTGATGTCATTTTTGGCTTGTGCCTCTTGTTGACATCTTGCTCTAATGCTTTGATAAACAGGGAATGCTCACAAGGTTCTGTACATTGGCATTCATCAACAGGAGATTATGAAAGAAGTAGGGGCATGCAGGCTGGGCTATTTATACTTTTGTTGGAGCATTTATCAAAAGAATGCAAATATATATGCAGGTCTCATTTCTTGAACAAATCAAAAGACCATCACATTCGTCTTATTTCTTATCATGAAAAACACTATCAGGGAAGGAATACATGAGAAAATTTCATACAACTTGAATATTTAATCCTGCACTTCCATAATTGTATCTCTATTCCCTAGAAAATAAGGCATGCAATGGTCCATCCACTGCATGCAGTTCTCTACGAGTATGAATTCTAATCTTCACACCAACTGTCAATGTACAATATCCTGTGTTGAAGCAACAGAAGAACTTGAATGAGAACTTTATTCCGCTCGTGGAGTTTTGGAAACGCTAAACCCATGAATTTGTAAGGTTTCATGGCATTCTTTTCTGGCATGCATAAAAACAAATAAAGGATGTTTTTGGTGATACAACCTGTTGCCATTTCCTCAAGGATCATCTGCAATAGGTGATGGGGGATTTTTGCAGTAGAAGTTCAGTCCCTTTGGGAGTGACCTCACTGACATGGTGAAATTGTTTGTATTAGGGTTGGTTTATCTAGGGAGTTGACATGGTGAAATTGTTTGTATTAAGGCAAACAATGCTTTGAGCTAACCATTTTTCTAGTTTTGAAATGGTACTCTTTTCCCTTCTTTTTTCACTGTAGTACATACATAATGAAACTGTCATTTACTTGTAATGTAAGCATTGAATATAAATAAGCCAATAACCAAAATATTGGATTATATATCACTGCTTTAACTTTGTACAAGGCTAAAAGTTTGATTAAATGGAATGTAGCTGGTTCCTATTGCAGAACAACAACTCCTAAAAGAATTAAGAACACGATTTTCTATCTCCTAAATTTATCATTTTCCCCAATCTGGGTCTCTAATTCTGTAAGGGGAACTAAGACTGCTGGTAGCCTGATACTGATACAAATTGGTATATCATATTAAAAATCGTGGTACTAAGTTCCTGTGTCCAAATATTCTCGTCTCATTTCTTCAATGAATGAACAGGTGGTGATCTATAAAATGCTGGCACCATTGCTGGAAAGAACATCTGTTTAACTCCTTCGCCCTTTATAATGGGGAATATGATGCCTGATGCACTCTGAAAAATAAAAACCAGAAACATTTAAGTAGCTAGCCAATTACGTGTTTGCGAATTGTTGATAACGTGGTAATGACAAAACAGTATGGATAGATGGTTAACATACCAAGATCAATCTAAAACCAAGCCACATGCGTTGTGGTGAAGGGAATGGAAGCATTAAGCGCCCAACGCCGTAGATTGCAACAGCAAAGAAATGGAGGAACAAGTGAAGTGGACGAGGGTTAAGGCCAGAGAGCAGAGATGCTGGTCCATATGAACAGATTCCTCCAAGACTCAGATATCCAAAACACGCTTCACGCATTTCCTGTCTTGCTGGATCAGGCGATGCACAAAACACCTTGTACAAAGCACCTGCCAGTGTGTTTATAGTGGATGACACAGGCTGTAATGGAAATGGAGCACAACATCAGCAAAGAATGACATGGGGTGGAGTTTTCTGAAAGAAGTTTTAATTTATGAATTATCTGATTGGGGGATTTACCTTACGCAGTGTATAAAATGATTCGAGGTAATTGCACAAAGCAGGTGCATCATTAAGATCACGTAGGGGTCTGAGAAGATTGCGGAGAAGAACAATGTCTGAAAGAGCCACGGTCATTCCTCCTCCGGTTAAAGGATGCCTCATGTTGAACGAATCCCCCAATAGAATTGCACCAGGAGTTGGAACAGGATTAGCAGCCATGCTTTTGTTTTGCATGGATCTGATGTTTCCCTTGTTTACAGCTGCCATAAAAGCATTGTAGAGCTCAGGGGGAATCTGAATTACAAAGTGATCATCATAATTAGTCCAGTTCAGATGTACATCATGTGTAAACTAATAATGTCAAGCAAACAAGAGATGCATACCTGAGGTGCCACCACAGTCTTCAAATAGTTGGCCATTTCACCATTAGCTACTGAGGGTACTTTTGTTCCAGGTATGTCGACCAAGCAACGAACCTCAGTTGAACTAATAGGATAAAACAGGATGGGTGATGGGTCTCCCAAAATCACATGTCCATGATTTGCATGTGGAAGGTCACAGTTTTCTAAAACCAAACCAACAAAACAAGAGGGACTTTCAACCTGCAGCAATAACAACACAACCTTGTTGGTCTGATGAAAGAGGAATAACACATCTTTTTATTGGGTCTGATACATAACAAACGCTTGATCTCGCAATATTAGAATTGCATCATTACCTGTGGAGCACTGAGAGATTTTCGCAGATTGGAAAAGCATCCATCGCACACGATTGTCAAAGGAGCATATGTTCTCATCTCCTCTCCAGCCTTGTTCTTGTAAATCACCCCTTTGACGATGCCCTTTTCCTCAATTAGTGTTGTCACTGATCCTTGTTCCAATTTAACACTGCAATGGAATTCCATTAAACATGAGTAAAAGATTGAAAATTGAAACAGATTCCACCACAGTAATCACACTAAGAATTCGTAGAATAGATATCATGCAATATACTTGAAGGAAACGGAGGAATACTTTGAAAGAGTGACAGCTTTCTCACGCATTCTTTGAATAAAACGCCCATTGTGGAAACTTCTCCCAGCCACATCTGAATTATACTGCTCCAAGGGATAAGACAGCTTTGTATCCTTGCCATCTTTGTAAAGAGCATAACCAAACACTTTCTGAGCATCAATCGACTCGTTTGCACAGTCTGCAGCCACAAATATATTTGTTGATTAATCAATTTTACCAGAAACTATGGCAATAAACTATAATCTGCTTCAGCTATAGTCACACACTCACACCATTTTGAATTGGGCACAGAATCAAACAGTTTGAACCTCAACTCCAAAGATGTACACAGTTCATTCTAAACTAAATGAGGTGATTACTTACCCTCAAGACCCAACTCAATCAATTTGAGATAACCTCCAGGCTGCAAAAGCTCACCAACAATTCTGTCTGGTTCACTCAAGTCCCTTTCAATAACATGTACACGGCGTCCTTCCTGTAACACGAAGCAAACACATGCTTAACTCAAACCCCAAATTACAGATCAAACTCCAAACTCTTCCACAACAAGCAATCTGACATCTAAAGCTTTCCCCCTTTTTTTCAACTGCCTTTACATCACATATATAATGTGGGTTCAATCACACCCCTTTTTCTAAAATTTGAAACCTCATATATGCAATTATTCATCTCAAATCACTAGTATTTATTAATCCCTAAAAAAAAAAATCCCAATCGATTTCTAAAGCTTAAAGAAAACTTGATAAATGCTTGAACAAGAATTCATATTCTCACTACAATCTTACCTTGGCAAGAGTATAAGCAAGAGCTGCACCGGCAACTCCGGCGCCGACAATGACGACGTCGGTACTCTTCTCCTCCTCCATCTCCGGCAGAAACTCAACGTTCTGCGGCGTCCACACAAACCCATTATCACATTTCAAATCGTCCACCTTTCTCTTGGCGCTGAAAGTACTGGTGATGATCATGAAGAAAACAGAGCCGAGCAGAGAAGCCAAGACTCCACCCAGAACGTACTCGTAAAACACCATCTTCACCACGATTCACGGAAACTGATGCGCTAGATTGAAGAACAAGAAGAATGAGGGTCTTGGATTCTCTGTGTCTTTGTACGAAACTATCAACTATGAATCAGTTGAGTTGTTTACGTGTTTGGGAAATGAAGAAGCGGTGGTTATGGTGACAGCTATAGAACTCTAACGAGGTTTATATAGGATTGGGAAAATTTTAAGGGCATCTCCAACAGATACCCCAAAGCTATTATTTTTTGAAAATTAACAGAAATATAGCTAAAATAGCATCCAACAGGTACCCTATAGCTAAGTCAATTTTAGATTCCCGAAATAATCTCTAGCTACTTTTAACTATTTAGGAGAGAGAATATAGCTTGAAGTTAAAATCCCTCAACGTTCGACTTTTCTGTTAAACGTCCCAAATTTTCAGGATAGGGTTTCTCCACCTCGTTAATGAACAGCTGAACTCAACTTCTCCAATCTTCTCAACGTCGCAAAGTGCAGTCGTGCGTGTCTTCTATTCAGGTGCGTTTTCTTTGTTCTATTTCTTGATTTTTTATTTCACTTTCTTGCTCAATTTTGTTTATCTGGAATGAATTTGCTAGCAGCTTTATTCACTTTCTTGCCCAATTTTGTTGAAACCAATGATGATTGATGTTCAATTTCTTGTTATTTGAATGAAACCATTCGATGTTGTTAGCCCATTCGAAGTAAATTGAAAAATAGATGTGAATTATTCTGATACGTGAAGGAATTTGTGCTTCATCTTCAGGTGCTTGAGCTTCAGGAATCAAGCTAAGCTATATATGTAAGGTATTATGTTTAATTGGATTATATAAAGGCTCGGTGATATGGTTTGTTTGAATACAAACTCTATCAATAGAGTTGAAAACTAGCTTACGTACGTTTTTGAAAAATACTTGAAAGGATTTTCATACGTTAGAAATTCTAACTTGAAAGCTAGCTGTTGTAAGTTTGAATTTCAAAAAGTATTTGAATTGACTCTAAAATAAGTACAACTGCTGAATAGAAAGTTAAAAACATACAAGTTAAATTTAACTTTTTATGTAATTTAACTATAACTTTTAGCTAAACACTTGGAGATGCTCTAAGAATGATACACGAAGTTTGGATGACTGAGAATTAAAGTGAATTTTCTTTCCAAACAATCACAATGGTGCCTGTCATTTAAAATCCGACTCACTTTTAGTGTATACCATTAACTACAACGTTATTGGGTATGTCATTATGAGCTATCTGCAGGGCAAATTGGTATTTCAACACCCTACTTTTAGTGTATTCGAAGGGAAATTGCTCTAAAAAATTTGATGGGAATCTAATAAAGTGACAGAATAGTTGATGGTATACACTCAGATGTGTGGTGTTTTGAAAAACAGTCACTATTGTGATTGTTTTGAAAGAAAATTCACCTTAATTCTCAGTCAACCAAACCTCATGCACTGTTATTAAAATTTTCGCTATAGAATTAGTTGGGCACAAAGAGTACAAGTTTGTATTATGTGTAGGCCAAAAGACCCCAAACAAAAACGTGTAGGCGCCTACCCCGGCTTTTTTTTATTTATTTTTTAAATTGTGGAAAATGTGTTTTCTTAGGGTGTGGTTGAGCCTATGGTAGAGTAGGATGGGGGATCATGGCATAGAAGACAAAGGTGGAGTCTATTGTGACTTCGGGGATTGGTGAAGTATGGTGTAACTGTGGTCGCGAGTATACACAATCATCATGATCATGATTATACTATTATGCAAGGGAGGGATTATGAAGACAAGAATCTTGTTAGTAGACTGATTTGCAATATATTTATGATATTTTAATAAAAAATCTGTAAAATTTTTCAATAATTTTTTTTTCTCGAAATTTATGAATGTTTAAGAAAAAAGTAATTAAATAAGTAATCAGTGATCACCTCGATGGATATAAAAAAAAATGAGTATCTCGGATTCTCCTCAAATGATATCCGGATGTGAGAAGTGACAGACAACCTTAAAAAATTTCGGTGAGAAGTGTTCTCCTCGAGGAATATATTACAAAGTAAGAAAAAAGTAATCGCCTCGATTGCTCGAATAAGTAATCGTCTCGAGTTCTCGAATAAGTAATCGCCTCGAGTTCTCGAAAAAGTAATCGCATATTCTCGAATAAGTAATCGCCTCGAGTTCTCTAATAAGTAATCGCATCAAGTTCTCGAATAAGTAATCACATGACCACGAATCTACATAAGCTCGTCATGGTGAGCAAAAGCAGAATCGGCATGGCAGCAGGAATAGATGTGCAATTGATGATCAAAATACCCCATCAGATGTTGTTTCAGTTACTTTAAGTTTTGATTCTATTAGTTTAGACACAGAGCTCAGTGAGATGTCAAATGAATCGCATGAAGGCAACAATCAATTTGGTTATAATATTTATGAATATGGTCAATATGGAGAAGTGCATGACCACTCATATAGTTAGATTCATCCTTATTATCTCATTGTAGAGGATACCGTCGGTAGTTCCAAAGAGATATATAATTATCATATTAATCACTACAATTCATACTATATGAGTCATATGTCTTGGTCAGATTATTGTACTTTCGTGGATCAGCGTGGGGAATTTGAAGCACCTACAGTCTGTTTCAGGTACCAAATGAAGCTATTATTTGTATGTATTTATGATTTTATGTGTAAAATGAATAAATTTAATATTTAAAAAAAAAATTCTTTCGGAGTATCCCCGATATATCTCCAATATCTCTTTTTTTTGGCTGACCGATATTTTTACGGATATTGACATTTTAATCCTTGGTTGTATGAAGACTTAATAAGTTATTTTATGAGTTGTAATGTTGCATAATGAGTGACTGGAAAGCTAGGTGTGGAAGGATGTTATAACGGAGAAGTTTTGAACCATGAAGAACACCAAAGTTTGTCAGAAGTCAAAGTGGGATATGCGCTAATTAAATGGCACAGCAAACTGAAACAACTAACCTGCAATACGCGGATATGTTGTAGACTTGTAGGCTTGCTATACGCGACTTGATTGATTGGTAACGAGTTGTGATACTTGTGTAAGAAAATGGTTACTCGTCATATTTTCTTTACAAACGGGGTGGAAATTTCTTTTGAATGTTGATCCAATGATGTCTAAGTACTATTTCATAAAACCTTAAGCTCATCTTAGAAAAAAAAATATTGAGTTGGTTAGTTAATTTACATTGTCAGATATTAGTTAATTAAGAGATTCTCGATTTAGATCTAGAAACTTTCTGTTCTCGTTGGTTAATTTATCAAGAAATAAAAACAAAGTTGAACATTTGAATGAGAAAAATAGGATTTTCTAATCCCGGCATGATTCATCTGTGTTATTTCTGTTGTAATTTGTTAAAATTCCAGTCAAATTAGATGCACTGCTGCCATTGAAGCTTAACTCGATCAGCTAGGGCTCATCAGCCAGCTCTCCATTTGCGACTAAATTTGGTCAAACAACCCTTCCCTGCTGCATTACGTGGCCATTCCTTTTCCAAAGAAACTATACCTACCAAGTACCAACCCAATACAAGAAGGAGCTTTTTCAAGGTTTTGAAATGAATTAATTTCAATTTACCTACTTGAATTTTGGTTGAATCATCACTTCAGTCCCTATACTTTTGATTTTATCAACTACACTCCTATATTTTCTAAATTAATCAACTAATACTAATTTTGTAAATTCCATACAAACAATCTATCAATACTAAAGACTTTTTGGTATCTTTTCCCTACATTAATGCACCGTTACCATATTACGATTATAAATAAAGCTAAACAAATCATATAATCAAGTTGAACAATAGAAAATAAACAAAAATAAATCATATATGGTAAAACAAAAAGAAATCACCATATATGATTTGTTTTCTATTGTTCAACTTGATTATATAAATTGTTTAGCCTTGTTTATAATCGTAATATGGTAACGGTGCATTAATGTAGGGAAATTGTACCAAAAAACCTTTGGTATTGATAGATTGTTCGGACGAAATTACAAAATTAGTATCAATTGATTAATTTAGGGAAGTATAGGGGTGTAGCTGATGAAATTAAAAATACAAGGACTGAAATGATGATTGAGCCAAAGTTCAAGTAGGTAAACTGAAATTAATTCTTTTGAAATAAAAAACCGTGGGAATCTGGGATATATGTCATAGAAAAACCAGCAGCTCTTCCTCTGGTTCTGAATTTGCTTGCTGCATTTAGATCACACAGACCAAGAGATTCATCGATAACTTTACTGTATATATGATCACTAATTATTTGCAACGCACCCTAGCTAGTGCCTAGTTGATCAATTAGTTAAACTAAGGCTTATGGTTTTCGAATTATATTGATATAGAACACTATAGACAACTCCATAATTCATACTAAATACAGAACTGTTATGTGTTAAGTTTTGGAAACAAAGGAAACGATGGAAGAGCCAGACTTGTGGCATGTTGCGAGCAATGAGAAGTGATCGAGAAGTGAGAAGTGAGAAGTGAGAAGTGAGAAGTCATCATCCCAATGGAGCAATATCTTGTCAAAGTCCTCGATCATTATCAAATTATTATCAGTTATGTACACATCCTTAACTTGATCTTTTTCTATTTGGGTTAACGTTTTTGGTCGTCTTTTTCAGATAGTTATACCCACCACTATATACAAGAGCTGGGTTTAGTAAACTGTAATGGTCTTTTCTATTTTATTAACCACCATATATTAAATTGTAATTGCGATAGAAGTTAAACTTTGAGTCCAAGCATGCACATTGTTGTTAATTTTTATATGTTAATGATGTGAAGATATAAGTTCCTTTTTTTTTTTTTTAAGATAGCTTAGCTAGGATTTTACAAATGCAATGATTGCATGTGTAAAATATTGATGCAATTTGTTCTCAATTTGTTATGCCTCTAATTAAGTTTTCTTTCATTAATTAAATTTTCTTTCATCAATATACATATAGCAGCCAAGACGGTGGATATATGGAGTGTAAAAGCCATCATGCATCATCTTTCAATTTGAAGGAAAATTCCACAAATTAAACCTGATTCTAACAAGAATTAAAAACCAAGTCAAGAATGTACATCACATGATGTATGGGAGAATTTTGAGCTACGTGTATGTTTCTTCTACCAATATCCTTGGTAGCATATCAGCATATGTGAATCGAAGGCCGGGTTACTCTAGTTTAATCACCATTTTTTCTAGACGATAAGAAGAAAGAATGTAAAGAGACCAGAGTATAGAGTATGCATTTGAATCCATCAATATATGGATAGATAAATTTTGTCTAAATTAAAAAAATATGGATAGATATATAAACAGTCTCAACTTTACGATCGAGGCAAGTAGCTGTGGATGAGAAGAAAAGTTGGAAGGGTCGTCTTTGAAGTTTGAAGAAGTAAACTATATCTTAAGCATAAAATTTGCTTCCTTGAACTTGCCAATTAGCTACTACCAAGAAGATAATAGTGTATATAAGTTGACTAAGCACTACTCGGTTAATGAGACATTGTCACTAAGAAGCTTGGAAGAATTAGCTAAGTACTTATGTTGCTACATGAACCCAAACATTAATATAAGCATCTTCACTTTGCTTACTTAGTAGAACAAGATAGCATCAATCATGTTTCTGGTCATGAGTGTAAGGGCTTCACTGGATCCTGCAACCATCAAGGTGGATGAGCTTGACTTGCACTGCTTGATGCTGCATCATCATGATCAGAGAGTACGAGTTGAAGACCTCGCTTGGTATTGGTCTGTTTCAATAAATATGTTTGCCGAAGCTCGTCCACATCTTGCTCATACACCAAACGGACACCACAGTTCTTCACTTGCACATTTTTCTTATCGAGTTCAACTCTCCACGGAGAGGATTCAAATGAGAATTCAAGCTGATAGTAGATATGCTGCAACTCTGACTACTTATCTATAAAGTAGAACCACAAGTGATACCCCATAGGTTGACCCCACTCTCCCCCAAATACTGGACCCAAGAGAGGAGCCAATGATATTCCACTGGCCGTGAATGAGCAATCTATGACCCACTTAACCAAAGGCGGGAGTGGTTTGAGGACTCCAAAAACGGCACACAGAGCGAATTCCATAAACTTGCCGGTCAACCAATCTGGATGCAGCTCTAGAGTTATTGAAGACCCCATACTTTGGTGATTGTACCACTCTGCTATTTCATTTCCCGGACAACAGAAAAAATTATATCCTGGGGAAAGAAATCTTTTTCTCTTAAAGTAGCTTGCAAGCAATGGAAGTGCTATACTCTCACAGCTTTCATTCTCCACTATTTGAAACAGTTGGTAGATATTCCACTTGGCACCGAATTGCTTTGTCCTATTTGATTGCCTAATGTATCTAATGGCATGCAGTCGTCAGCATTTACCCATACATCACATGGAAGCTCTTGTACTATCTGAAGCTTGCGGCACCCATCCAAGTGAAGATATTCAAGTCGAGAGAGTTGGCCGATGCTTTCGGGTAGTCTGACGAATAGATTGTTGCTCAAATATAACTTTCTCAATGAGGCTAGGCATCCCCAAATCACTGGGCATTGCTTCTTCAGAAAGATTGCAGTCACTTAGATTCAGGCTAGCCAATGAACGCAAACCGGACAAACAAGGCAATGACAGTCCCGCCGAAATGTGACTTCTTTATCGCAATAACTGAAGAGGATTGAGCATCATATTCCATGATGTACGTGACTGTGCTTTAAATCCACCAAGAGATAATTCTTTGAGGTTATTCAAAAGACCGATAAAGGAGGGCACTTCTGTTATGCCACTTCCACTCACATCAAGCTTCTCCAAACAGCGAATTTGACCCAACTCATCTGGCAATTTCTCAAGCTTCGTGCAACCAGAAAGATTGAGATCTTTGAGAGATTTTAAGCCACCTACATTGCTTGGAAGACGCACAAGATTATGGCAGTCTTTCAAATTCAGCACAGTAAGTCTTTCAAGCACTTCAATTCCTGTGTCGATCTCATACAATCTCATACAACCTTCAAGAAATAGGAACT
>OY821757.1:54944060-55001180 GCA_963682095.1 Potentilla sterilis
AGTACGAGGTTGATATTTCGTCGGGTATGATATAAAAAAAATAAAACAAAAAATGATGGTTGTCCATATTCTATCACTAACGATAAACCATTGCTTCATCCTTCAAACAGAAAAAAGCCGTGAAATAAGATATGACCGAAATGATAAAATACGTCTACGGTTGACAAATGACAAGATTCCGATAAAATCTGAGTGTCGAAAGATGCGGTCAAAGGTTTTATTCATTTGTTTCCCTAATAGTAGCGTTACCTTCGGTAAATATTTTGAGGAAAATTTTTATACGATTAGTTGCATCTCATCGATTTGAAACTATTATCTGTTGAACTTCAGGCCAAAAAACGTCATTTAGACAGTCCAATTACCATTTCTAAGCGTTTAGAGGTTTGACTTACCCGGTTGACCGTTCCGATCGAGCCTTTAACGTTGTCAGATGAAGTTGGATTTTTTTCCATACATTTATTTAATCTTAACGGTGATATCTGATGGTTGGAATAGATTTTCTAGATTTTTAGATTCAAAATCAGAACATATGCACTAATGTTCATTAACTTGTTTACTAAGTGTTTAAGTGAATATAAGTTTCAAATAGCTACTATACGTAGACTCTTCAAATGCAAAAATGCTGTGAAATAAGATATGACCGAAATAAGGAAATACGACTACGGTTGAAAAATGACAACATTCTGATAAAATCTGCGTGCCGAATGTTGCGGTCAACTGTTTTTTACTCTCGTTTTCCTATGGGTAGCCTGACGTTCGGTAAATATTTTGAGGAAAAATTTTATACGATTAGTTGCGTCTCATCGATTTGAAACTATTATCTGTTGAAGGTCAGGCTAGAAACCGTCGTTTAACTAGACTAATTTCCGTTTTTTAGCGTTTAGAGGTTTGACCAGAAGCTTTGACCAATAGTTTAGCCGACGAAATTTATTTTTCGTCGGCTAAACTCTCGCGATCCGCGCCTTTTCATTGTCCGCCGTTGGATGGCTCAGATCCGACAGCCGTTGATCTTCCAAAGTATAGCCGACGACATTCAAAGAATAGCCGACGACATTCAAAGAATATCCGACGATATAAAATATTTCGTCGGCTATTCCTGGAATAGCCGACGAAATTGATGATATCGTCGGCCATTCCTGGAATAGCCGACGACTTAAAATAGTTCGTCGGCTATTCTTCTGCTATAACCGAACAGGTATCGCGATAGCAGCTGCATATTTCGAATTCGCTTCTCCCACAGATCCGCACCCGACGCCGCCCCTCCTCCTCCCACGGATCCGCACCCGACGACGCCATCTCTTCTCCCATCGATCCGCACCCGCCGCCCCTCCTCCTCCTCCTCCCTCGAACCGCGCCGCCGCCGCCCCTCCTCCTCCTCCTCCGGCCTCCCTCGACGCAAATTTTAATTCGGTATATATATATATTTTTTAATTTATTTTAATTTTATAATTTATGAATTTATGTTAATTTAGGTATTGTATGTTAATTTATGTATTTATATTAATTTTGGTATTTATGTTAATTTTAATTTTATAATTTAGGTATTTATGTTAATTTAGATATAATTGTTAATTTATGTATTTATGTTAATTGAGGTTGTTAATTTAGGTATTTATGTTAATTTAGGTATTTATGTTAATTTTAATTTTATAATTTAGGTATTTATGTTAATTTAGATATAATTTTTAATTTATGTATTTTTGTTAATTTAGGTATTTATGTTAATTTAGGTATTTATGTTAATTTAATTTATATAATTGTTAAAATATGGGGCTATTTTAGTTATTATAGTAATTAGAATTTGTTATTTAATATAATATAATTTAATATTAATTAATATATTAATCCCTCAAGCTCTAGATGGCCGATGCAATTAGAACGTTTTTCGGAGGCCGTCGTTCTTCCAGATCTAGGGGTTCTGGAAGTGCTGGCGGATCTGGAGACTCCGAAAGGACCATTAGCCAGCCTGAGAGGACCACCAGCCAGCCGCGGAGGACTGTGGATTCTTCCCTGCCGCGGAGGAGTGTGAGTTCTCGGCACCAGACCCTTCTCCAGGCGGGGCGGCCGTCGAGCAGTTCACGTCCCCCTATCGAGCCAGATGCTCTGAGGTCGAGTAGGCAGCTATTTCAGGACGAGATAGCTCCAGACGTTCATCAGGACGTTCATCAGGTCCGTATGCCTGAGGTTCATCGGGAGCCGATGGTGAGTCCGGCGCCGTCTGATGCTGTCTCGACCGAGGGGCCTACTCTCCCAAATCAGCTCTTCCTGCCGTACAACATTCCTGCGATACCCGAGGTGGACGATAGGGGTGTTCCCATATGGCCTAGGAGGCCTCAGTACGTGAGTGCTGCGGAGGCATATAACTATGAGCCGTTTGAGAGGCCTGCGCTCCTGATCTCGGCTCGATTAAAAGAAAAGTCGACAGAAGCGTCATCGAGTTCAGGTAGCAGTTCCCACAATACGAGAGGGGTCATATGTTTTGAGACGCTCAGGAGGAGTGTTGAGACCAGCGGGAGGATCCAGATCAACGAGCCCCCCAATGAGGATGTTAAGGGGAAAAAACGGCGCGATTACGCGGGTTGTGTGGGATCATTGATTAGGGATAGAGTCCCTATGTTGTGGACGCGGTGGGCTGATGTGCCGGAAGAGATGAAGAGGGAGCTCAACAACGCGGCGTCGGTGAGTAATTTAAAAAACGTAATTTTTTAAATATAATATTTAATCATTTTCGGTATTATTATAATTTTAAAACTAATAAAATATTATCTTTCAGACATACTTCGAGATTGCCGACCACAAGCAATCTTGGGCGGACGCGATGCAGAACTCGAGGTACGTTAGGAATTTCTAATCTTATAATTATAAATATTTTATGATATTAATAATATTTGTAATGCAATTTTGTTTTTTCCGTAGGTTCAAAGAGTGGAAGAACGAGCTCCGTACCCACTTTGCCAAATACGACAGACTTGGTCGTATGGGTACTCCAAAAGAGTTGATGTTCAGGGAGTACGAGTGGCGTTGGTTGAAGACAGTAGACTTCAACAACCCAGTTATGCAGGTAAATACTAAACTTAACGATAAATTAAAATATTTTGTTAATATTTTAATTATTAGTTTAATTATTTGATAATGATTACACTAATATTATATTATTTGTTTGAAGGCACGGTCTCAGCAGAACTCTGTGAACCGCCGCCGTAACACAACCCTCCATCATGGTGGTTCTAGGCCATTCTCACAATATCAGGAGGAGGCGCTTAGAGATCATCCTGAGGCCAACCCGTACGTAGAGACGTTCAAGAGGGTTTATCCACAAACGGCAGAAGACCTTGTAAGTCAGAATCAGATTTTAAATTTTAAATTATTAATTTTACTTAATTATATATTTGTTAAAATATTAATTTTTTTTTCTCCGTTCAATTAGGAGAGGGTGAACCTGGCCGAAGAAGACGTGTATTCGGCAGTAGTTCGGGAGACACAACCGAACATTTCAGAGGAAGATCTGCGAGAAGCCCTGACCCAGGTCGACCGGTCGAATGTCACCACTGCAGCGAAGATATTCGACGCAGCTTTCCCAAACCGGTCGAACGACTACTACTGCCGGGGTTTGGGAAATTCAGGAATGGGGGTGCTGAAGACCGTTAAGGGAGCTGAAAAGAAGAGAGGCGGGGACACCCAACAGATGAGGGGGGAAATGCAGAGATTGGCCGAAGAAAATGCAAGATTGGCGGCCATGTTCGAGACATTACAGGAGCAACAACGCATGGAGCAACAATGCATAGTACAGGAGCAGCATCGCAGAGCGCAGGAGCAACAGCGTAGAACACAGCATTATGCGATGGAAATGGAGCGTTGGAATGCGGAATGCGAGAGAATTCGGCGAGAGAACTACGCCGGCCAACAAAACTGGTGGTGTGCTATGTTCGCGGCACAACAGCAAGGCCATGAACCCCCGCCCCCGTTTCAGCCGTTAGATGAACCCCGAATGCCGAGAGTTCCCGAGTTCCTTCAGCAGGATGACGAGGATGGTGGCCAGGAGGATGCCGGGCATGCTGGGGATGATTGGATAGACTTTAGTGGTTTAGGTGATAATTAGGGTTATATTATATGTATATTGGAACAAATTAAAAACCGTTCAATTTAGACGTGTTTCTTGTTGGTGTAACTGCATGAATTGTTTTGGAATTCATTGCAGGTTGCTTGGAATGGTAATTTAGAAATTAATTTAATTTTTTTTCCCAAAATTACAGAATAGCCGACGAAATTTGACCATATTTCGTCGGCTATAACTATTATAGCCGACGATTTTTACCCAATTTCGTCGGCTATAACTGTTATAACCGACGATTTTTACCATATTTCGTCGGCTATTCTTTAAAATATTAATATATTTTGCCAAGTATAGCCGACGAAACAGACTAATTTCGTCGGCTATAGGTGGCAAAATCGTCGGCCGTTCTCGAAAATTTCCGACGAATTTCGTCGGTTATTTTTCAAAGGTTTGGTCGACGAAATAAACTTTCGTCGGCTATACTTCTATAATGGCCGACGATTTCAAAAATTTCGTCGGCCATACGTATTACCGACGGGGTTTTAACGACGAAGAATAGCCGACGATGTTTTCGTCCGTAGAAGGTATAGCCGACGAAATTTTGGAATAGCCGACGAAATTTTTGTCGTCGGCTATTCTGTCAAATCTGGTAGTGCACCTCGAGCCACGCCTCGTTCGACTCGTCTCCACCAGGCGCTCCTCTTTGTGCTGGTGGTTTTCGCTGATTCAAGCCCGATCAATTGGATTGAAAACCGATCTCCACCGACCCGTTTCCACTGTTCGACTCGATTCAGACCCGACCCGACCCGGAGTTGACCCGACTCGGCCCACGTTGACCGTTGACCAACGTTGACCGTCAACATTGACTGTTGACTGACCGTTGACCGTTGACCGGTACTGTAGCGATCCGACTCGACGCTGTTTCAGCCAGATTCGACCCGTTTCTTCCTCGGCCCGACGCAAAACAGATATTTACCATTTCTGGTGAATTAAGGTGAGTAAACCTCACTATATTCATATTAAATACGAGTTAATTACGAGTTAATCATAGTCATTTAACAATGAATTTACGGAAATGATATTTGTTTTAAATTGAATGAACTCGATCGACTACGGTTCATCGGTAAGTAAAATGAATTTAATATAAAAAATAAATTTTAAAGTATTTTGATCAATGAACTATAGTTGGTATTAGTGAGCACTTCCTGAGAGAATGCCTACGTGTATATATATATATATATATATATTTATATATTTACGTGAACTATATATTGTGATGTGTGTTTACTGTTGTCTTCGGACGGCCACACTTGTGGCGTACTTTTGTCTTCGGACGGTCACTATGTGACGAGGCAATACATCGGGAACCAAACCTTTAGCCGGGTGTTGGTTACGATAAGTTAGAGCTCTAGTCTGTCTGTCGTTGCACGTCATGAGGGGTAACCAAGTTGGGGTTATCTGGGTCTCATGCTTGCATTGTATGAAAGAGTAATTCAATGAATTACCTCTTTGTTGGTTGATTGTGCAGAATGTGTTTATAGTTCTCAAGTTGTGGTTGTTTTGGAAATGTGAACTTTATTTGTGGTTTAATTACATTATCATGTTCTTATTTGTTTTACTCACACGAGCTTTCAAAGCTTACCGGGTTCGTTGTTTACAACCCGGTGCACCAATCAATGGTGTAGGGGTTAGACCTGCAGGAGTTGACCAGCAGCCAGGAGGCGGCGTCTGAGTCGCGTGGCTAGTAGGTGTGATCCGTGGTCTAGTTTGTGATTATTTTGGGTTAGAGAGATAGCGTGAGACTCTATTTGCATCTATATATTTAATGATGTAATATTTTGAGTGTGAGCCACGCATTTGAACTCTGATGTTATACTTAGTTATTTGTATAATAACTTTTAAGTATTTGAGTTTATTTGTGATTAATCACGTTTACGAATTTCAGATTTTTGTTATTTGAAATTTCGGGGCGTGACAGTTGGTATCAGAGCGTAGGGTTATATATTTTGTGGTAATTGGTACTTTCGAGAGATGGTCTGACTGCAACGGTTCATCATCATGCTTGCTCGTATTGGTATATCACTGGGTATGTAGGGGGTAGGGAGTTGAGTCCTAGTATAGAGCGTTGTCTCTATAATGAGTTAGAGTGATCCTTGTGCTTCCGGTTAACTTTATGGCCTTGATTAATGCATGTCGTGTCTAACTTACACTTCGGTTTAAGTTCATGCAAATATTAATCGAGTGTTGCCTTACTTCCCAGGATAGATCGCCGTGGAGGTAGAGGTAGAGGCCGAGGTAGGGCCAGACGGGGTAGAGGCAGAGACCGCCCCGTTGAGGAGTTATATGAGGTGGAGGAGCTGGAGGTGCCATTTGTGGTGCAGCCTGTTTCAGCTGTTGTGGATGTGGCGGATGCCATTCGCACCTCTGCTTTGTTGAGGGAGGTTCTGAAGCTGAAGGCGGAGCCCTTTCTAGGAGGTACATACCATATGGCAGTTGATCAGTGGATCAGGAGTTTGAAAAGCTGTTTTGAGATGGTTATTTGTACAGAGTTGGAGAAGACGAGGATAGGTTCCTTCCTTCTCAAGGGTGAGGCCCATGTATGGTGGGAGGGCGTGAAACGGGCCTTGGATGTGACCACCATGACTTGGGGGGAGTTTGAGAGACGCTTCCGGGACAAATACTTTCCGTCCGCAGTGCTTGAGCGGATGGAGAGGGAGTTCCTTGACATAGTCCAGGGGACTATGGGGGTCAGAGAGTATGAGGCCGAGTTCTTCAGATTGTATCGGTTTGTGAGGCCTTGGGATGAGTTGAGTCTGGCCAGGAAGTTTGAGCGGGGGTTGAAGGCTTCCTTGAGAAGAATGGTGGCTTGTTGGGAGTTACCTACCGCAGAGCAGGTCGCGAGGAAGGTTTTAACTGTTGAGTTGGATACTCAGATGTATCAGGATGAGATGGCGACCTCGAGAGATCCCCAGGGGAAGGGGAAGGCGGTTGCAATGAGTGGGGGTTTAGGTCACAGGGGGGGACCTTGGAAGAAACAGCGGACCGCTCAGCAGGCTCCAGCTAGGGTGGCGGGTGCGCCTATCAGAGCCGCACCTGTTATGCAGGCAGCACTCGTGAGATGCTTCACTTGTGGAGTTGTGGGCCATAGGGCGAGTGAGTGCACGAGGCCTAGGAAGCAGGGTTGTTTCATATGTGGGCAGGCAGGGCACATTGCAAGGGATTGTACTCATCCTCAGCCTGGTGGTCAGGGGAGCCAGCAAGGGCAGTTGCCGGCAGGGCAGGCCAGAGTCTATGCCATTGGCCAGCGAGGCACAGGAGTGGAAGGTATTTTATCTGTTTTAAATTTCCTTGTAGAGTATTGTTTGATACGGGAGCATCGCATTCTTTCATATCTAGTTCTGTGGTAGAGGTACTAGGACTGGTTCCTACGCCTCTTGCTGCATCCTTGTGTGTCATATCACCTCTGGGTATTTCTCTTGAGCTTGGATTGCTGTGTGAAGCTTGCCCTATGGTGATTGGAGGCAGAGAGTTCTCTGCATCCTCTGCATCCTTGATTGTGCTTCCAGACCACACTTATGATGTGATTTTGGGAGTTGATTGGTTGGGGCCGCATCATGCTTTGATTGACTGCTTTAGCTTGATAGTGTCATTTCGTATTCCCTGGCAACCGGAGTTTCATTATCGTTGTCTCAAGTCTGATAATGCCATGCGGAAGGGTATTATGGCACATATCGAGTCTGTGAGCAGTGAGGAAGCTATCGCAGATATTGCAGTTGTTTCAGAGTTTGCTGATGTGTTCCAGGAGATACCGGAGTTACCTCCGAGGAGGGTAGTTGATTTTTCCATTGATATGGTACCCGGTACCGCGCCAGTGTCGAAGATGCCGTATCGTATGGGACCGAATGAACTCCAGGAGTTGAAGGTTCAGATTGAAGGGCTACTCAAGCAAGGGTTCATTAGGCCCAGCACTTCTCCATGGGGTGCTCCGGTGTTGTTTGTGAGAAAGAAGGATGGTTCGTCCAGGCTCTGTGTGGATTATTGGGAGCTGAATAAGGTAACCATCAAGAACAAGTATCCTTTGCCCAGGATTGACGACTTGTTTGATCAACTTAGAGGAGCAGTGGTGTTCTCTAAGATTGATTTGAGGTCCGGTTATCATCAGTTGAGGGTGAAAGAGCAGGATATTTCCAAGACCGCTTTCAGGACTCATTATGGGCACTATGAGTTTGTTGTCATGTCCTTTGGTCTAACTAACGCACCTGCAGCTTTCATGGATTTGATGAACCGCATCTTCAGTCAGTTCTTGGATAAGTTTGTGGTGGTGTTTGTGGATGATATCCTGATTTATTCCAAGTCCTGGGAGGAGCACGAGGAGCACTTGCGAATTGTGCTGCAGATTCTTAAAGAGGCTAGATTGTACGCCAAGTTCGAGAAGTGTGAGTTTTGGAAAGAGGAAGTCAAGTTCCTTGGTCATGTAGTTTTGAAGGATGAAGTTTCGGTAGACCCTTCCAAGGTTGATGTAAGATCGTAAAAAAAAAAAAAAAAATTGAAACCGACGTTTTAAAAGCAGCAAGCAGGAGCTGTTCTGCTGGGGCTGTTCCTTGCCTGATAGCAGCAACTGGAGGGACTTCTGATCTTGTTTTAGGTAGAACCAATAGGAGTAGAGTTGAGAGTCGGTTTGAGAGTCGGTTAATCTCCTATAGGTAGAGGAAGGAGCTAGGAGCTTAGAGAGGAGAAGGAGAATAAGCAGAGAAAGAACGAAGTGAAGATTGAGAAAGAGAGAAGAAAATCCTTTAATTCCATCATTCTAATCTGATGTAGAATTTGATTTTCTTTGTTGTTTCAGAACCAAATTCGATTTGTGTTGTTATGGGTAGTGTTTTTCTTTTGCTCTTATGCTTGATTCTTGTTTCTATCATTATGCTTACATTGATTTAGAACGAATTTTTTGTTAAATATCCGTTAGAACTTGTTAAAATTATGATTATTTTCAGTTGGGTTTTACTTTAATGTTGGGAAGAACTTCAAGAACATAGTTCATAGGTTTGGGGTGTCCAAATCAATTTTTTTGATTTTGTATGTTTCATGGGTAATGTTGTTTAATGGTTTTAGAGTTCTGGAATTGAAGTTACAAGATTCTTATAATCTTTTCGAAGTTGTATAGCTTCAATTGTTAACTCAAATTTGGATTTTAAGTGAATTCAACAATTCTGAAAATTCTGGAAATTTTCCAGAAATTTGTATTTTTTTGGTCTACTTTGTAATCTCTTATCTATCAGTTCAATTGTTAGTTTGGAAATTCGAAAGTATGACTGAAAACCTCATTTACCAAGTTTTCTATACGTTCAAGAATCATTGATTTTGGATAAGTTTTGGTTTGTCAAATAGCTTGGCCATTACAGCCTTTTATGCAGCAAAACCAAATTTTCTGGGTAAAGTTTACTTTTTCCCAACTTTGAGGGTGCATAACTTTTTACTCAGAGCTTCATTTGTAAAACTGAAACTATGGATTTAAAGCTTGAAATCCCAAATTTATAGTAGGCTTCAAATCATCAACTTTTATTAATTTTATGATGGTTAAAATTGAACCCAAAAGCTGCTAGTTACTTACTGTTTTGGACATAGTTAAAGTGAAATGTTTTAAATCATTCTTTTGTGTAATCTGAAACTTGTATAGTCCAATAGCTTTCTTAAGTACTTTGTTTTAACTAAGGTACGTGTTGTATATATTTTGGTATGATTAACTAGTAATATAATTCTAATCTTAGTATTTGTTTGTGTATGTACTTATATGATCGCTAAGCTCTGGGAGACGTCGGTGGTAGTTCACAAGTTTAAGAGCAAGGTTTGATCTCGAATTTCTGCTGGACAATTCGAGGTAGGGTTTGATGGGGTGTATTTCATTATGATATTGTTTGGAATTTTGGCATTGTTTATTATGAGATTGGTGATATTTCATTTCTTGATGGGTTATTTCGTATCTACAATGTTGGGAAAGCATGTGTTTTTATTTTTTTTTATATTACTTGATCATGCATTTCATGATGGGAAAATGGTGAGATTGGAAGTTGGAGGGAACATAAGTGTTTGGGAAATGAAATTGTTATTGTGAAAACCTTTTGTGTAGTTGAGTTAACTTATGAGGACATCCAGTAGCTATGATCAGCCCACATGTGCACGAGTTAGGGGAAAGTATGCCCTTTCGACGCCAGAAGTCGATAAAATGATCTATTTCGGGTTTCGGGACTGGGGACCATGAGTATAACAAGAAGACTAACAAAGGAAGAAAATATATATATATATATATATATATATATATATATATATATTTGAGAGTGGTAGATAGTGTGAGGAGGAACATTACATATAAACATTGTTATTTTGTTATATGTTTTGGTTCGCTTGTGTTATGTTATATATTGTTGTTAGTATATAAACTAGCCCTGCTGAGCTTAGCTCACCCCTTTTTCAAACCCATTGCAGGTGTGGTACTAGACGTGTAGAACAAGTCTTAGGCGTATCTAATTTTGTGAACTAAGGTTTTCAAGTTTTAGTGTTTTTTTTCTTTGTAAATTAAGGCTTGAATAAAGAATAGTCGTTTTGGAAAGAAACGCTATTCTAGTTTGTGTGTAAGTAAATGCTTTAAGCATATATTTCTTTTAGCGCCTTTGTAAGGCTTGTAATAAATAAAGGTACGAGGGTTTTGTTTTCTCATATCATGTTATGATATTTGTCTCATTTCAATTATAGATATCAATTTGTCTATAATTAAAATGCGATTCACGCCTTAAGACGAGGTTACACCTTTACTCGAATTGGGGCGTGACAAGTTGGTATCAGAGCATTAAATATAGATCCTAAGTAAACTAGAAAGTCAAACCTATAGGATTTGTTGATTCTATTTGTTCATTTGTATGTATTGGATTTTATTATCCTTACATTTTGATGTATAGGTATGGAGCCAGTCCAAAGTGAAGACACTTATGGTGAATTTGAGATAGGACCAAATGGACCACAGCCTGTTGACAACATTGAATATAATTTACATATCCACTATACAGCCACACTGAGGCTACGAAATCGTATAAGAGATGTTGGACAACGTTGGATATTCTATACTCCCCACATGCAGAGACAAGTTGTACGACATCAAATAATGCGCGATCAGGATATCGCAAATCGTGAAAGGACTCTAGAGAGCTCAAATAATTATTACCACATGTTGGAAGAGGATGTTGAGGAACATGGTGGGAATCAATGGCCTCCAGGAGGTGTGGACGTGGAAAATAATCAAGTACCACATGATGAACCTAATGAAGAAGATCCAAATTATGATCCTCCGGAAGATAGTGTCAATTCTTCTCCTCATCCACCCCCAGCCCCACCAGTTAATCAAGAGCACTCTGATGATGAAGATGTTGGATCAGTACATTCGGTTACTTATATCTCTTCTGACACTTCAGTTATCGATTTGTTAGATGATGACGAGTAGAATGTAGGTTCTTTTTAAGTAGCCAGTAACTAGTGTATAGGGTTGATAACAACAATCTAGGATTGTGAATCCTAGAACTGACTGTTATCTTTTTGTTGTATTGGTGTGTTGTCTTGTTTCTTTTGCGGTGAACAGCTAATATGCGAACATGTAACCATTTTTGTGATGTATATAGGTATGATAAGTGTGTTTACTCATATTGTTTTGTTTTGTCTATTTAATTTTATTTATTTTAAATTCTTATGTCATCTTATTTTATTTATTTTATTATTGTTTTACTTGTTAAGATATGTTGAGATTTTGATTTCAACATTTAGTTATCTTTTAAGTACTGGGTAGAACTTCGACTTAGTTTATTTTATTTTATTTAATTCGAGATGTCGGGATCTGAAACCCAAAGTAATGGGGGGATTGGCATCAATTCTGGAGTAATTGCTGCCCTGCAAGATATGGTCAGCGCAATTAAGGAGAATTATCAGGGAAACCAAACTGAGAATGTTGAAGATAGAGTCCTGAGGATTCAAGGTGAGTTTCGCAAGTCAAAACCACAAGTGTTTAAAGGAAGCACGGATCCAATGGTTGCTGAGGAATGGTTACGTCAGATGAAAAGGAGCTTGATGAACAAGAGGATTCCTGACGATTTACAAGTGACCATTGCCTGTACTTATTTGGAAGGTCAGGCATACCACTGGTGGGAATCAATTCTTTGTATTCCCAATACTGAAATTCCAACATGGGTTGAATTTGATAAGGTCTTTCTTGAGAAGTACTTTCCTTCTACCTAGCGTCGTCTGAAGTCTAAGGAGTTCTCAAATCTACTACAAATGAACATGTTTGTGGCAGATTATCAAGCTAAGTTTGAAGAACTAATGCGTTTTGCTCCTGAACTTGTGGCAGACGATTATGCTAAAGCAAGGCGTTTTGAGGAAGGTCTGAAACCCGCGATTAAAGAGAAAGTGGTAATGTTTAAGCTTGAGAGGTACATTGATGTAGTGGAACGTGCTCTTATGGTTGAACAGATGATGCAAGAAACCAAAATAATTTGGGAAGCTAACAAAAGTGGAGCCGGACCAAGTAGTAAACGCCAACGACCAAATAATCCCCGATATTATCCTAGAGAACTTCCGACTTGTTATCGTTGTGGGCAAGACGGACATATTGCAAGAAATTGCTTAAGGATGCAAACGTATCAGGTACCTCGAGTGCCACAGCAACAGCCTTATCGTGCTCCAAATACTCAGTACCCCAATGCACATCAGCAGTATTATGCACCGCAACAGCCTTATCGTGTTCCTGTTCTAGCACAACAGAATTGGACAAGACCACAAGCTAAACAACCTGTACCACGTCCTACCGGACAACCAGTTGCAACTAGACCTCTAGTTGGAGATAAAAGGCAGGGTCGTGTAGCTCAAGGTCGAATGTATGCTATGGGGTATGGCAAGGATGAAGTTGAGGCTATCAATGAAGGTGAGGCAGTCAACCAACTTCCGGGAGAAGATCAAATGGAATTTGCAAATCTGAATAACATGGAGGATCCATATGATCATAATGTGGTTGAAGGTACGCTTCCAATTTTTAATACTTGGGGTAGAACTTTGTTTGACCCTGGTGCTTCACATTCTTTTATATCTACATCTTATGCATCCGCTTTGGGATTAGTGTCTGAGTTTGCACAACGTCCATTGTTTATTAAATCTCCTATGGGTGGTTGCGTGAGAGTTGATAAGATTTGCAGATCCTGTATGGTAGAAATATCAGATCGAAAGCTTTTCTTCGATTTGATAATAATGGATTTATTAGATTATGACGTCATTTTGGGGATAGATTGGCTTTCCTATTTCAAGGCTTTGTTCGATTGTAAAAAAAAGATAGTGACGTTAAGAACAAGAGAAGAAGAAGTTATTACCTTTACTGGGGATCGTGGAGTGACGAATCCTCAGTTGAATTTTGATCGGAAATGCATTAATTACTTTTTTATGGTTGCCAACCTAGCCATGAGTGATACGAATGAAACAAAGATTGAGTTCATCCCAGTTGTTAATCAATTCAGAGATGTGTTTCCCGAAGATCTATTCAAGTTACCTCCAGAACGTGAAGTTGAATTTGCTATTGAAGTTTACCCTGGAACGGCATCAATTTCAATACCTCCATATCGTATGGCCCCAAAGGAGTTGAAGGAACTTAGAGTTCAACTTGATGAACTAAGAAGCAAAGGATTTATTCGTCCTAGTGTGTCACCTTGGGGTGCACCAGCTCTATTTGTGAAGAAGAAAGATGGATCACTTCGTATGTGTGTCGATTATCGCCAATTAAATAGAGTTACAGTGAAGACTAAGTATCCGCTTCCGAGAATTGATGATTTGTTTGATCAATTACGAGACTGTGAGTTCTTTTCAAAGATTGATCTACGTTCAGGTTATTATTAGGTCCGAGTCAAGGCTGAGGATATACAAAAGACGGCATTTAGATGTCGATATGGGCATTATGAGTTTCTTGTTATGCCTTTTGGAGTAACAAATGCACCAGCAGTGTTTATGGATTTGATGAATCATATTTTAGAGTTATATTTGGACCGATTTGTGATCGTGTTTATTGATGACATTCTCATATACTCCAAGTCTAAGGCTGAACATGAGCACCATTTATCCATTGTCTTGCAGACATTGAGAGAACACCAATTATTTGCTAAGTTTAGCAAATGTGAATTTTAGTTACCAAAAGTACAGTTTCTTGGCCACGTGATTTCAAAGGAAGGTATAGCAGTAGACTCTTCTAAAATTGAAGCAATACTAAACTGGAGTCAACCCCGAACTGTTACTGATATACGTAGTTTTCTGGGTTTGGTGGGTTACTATAGAAGATTTATTAAAGACCTTTCTCGAAAATCTGCTCGTCTGACTAGATTAACCCAAAAAGGAGTTCCATTCACTTGGACCACTGAATGTGAAGAATCATTTAAAGAATTGAAGCTTCGTCTAACAACTGCTCCAATTTTAGTAATTCCTGAGCAAGGCATTGGGTATACAGTGTACACAGATGCATCACTACGTCGGTTAGGATGTGTACTAATGCAAGGTAAGAAAGTTGTGGCCTATGCTTCTCGTCAGTTGAAACCTCATGAGAAGAATTATCCAACTCATGACTTAGAATTAGCAGCAATTGTTCATGCTTTAAAGACATGGTGACATTATTTATATGGTGAACGATTTGAGCTCTATTCTGATCATAAGAGCCTGAAGTATTTATTTACTCAGAAAGAACTCAACCTGAGGCAACGACGTTGGATGGAGTATTTTGAAGATTATGATTTTGGGTTGCATTATCATCCTGGAAAAGCAAATGTAGTAGCCGATGCTCTAAGTAGAAAAACAGGTGGTTGCCTTGCAAGTATGCAACTTCATAAGTGGAAAATGGCAGAATCCCTTTGTGATTATCAATTATATGTAGATATGCATGAAGATGGTGCCTATCTTTACAATATGGTGACACAACCAACGTTAGTGGGGGAAATTATTGAAAGGCAACAAGAAGATGAGACTTCTAGGTCACTACGAGAGAAAATAAGTAAGGGAGAGAAAGTAGAAGGATGGACCTTTCAGGAAGAAAATGGTTTAAGATATGTTGGAAGACTGTATGTTCCAAAAGTCTCAGATTTGAGGAATAAAGTCCTTCGCCAATCACATTATTCGTCGTATACTATTCATCCAGGTGGAACAAAGTTGTACCATGACCTCCGTCATCAATTTTGGTGGAATGGTATGAAGAATGATATAGCAATTTTCGTATCAAAGTGTCTTGTTTGTCAACAAGTAAAAGCAGAACATCAAAAACCTGGAGGAACACTTCAGCCACTTCCTATTGGTGGATGGAAATGGGAACATATAACTATGGATTTTGTGACTGGACTGCCCCGTTCACCTAAAGGAAAGGATTCAGTATGGGTAATTGTTGATTGTTTAACGAAGTCTGCACATTTCCTTCCAATCAAGACCACAGATTCAACAGAAACACTTGGAAAATTATATGTTCATGAAATAGTTAAACTTCATGGGGTTCCTGTATCAATTGTGTCTAATAGAGATTCAAAATTTACTTCGAAGTTATGGGAAAGTTTACAGCGAGCAATGGGAACAAAGTTGAATTTTAGTAGTGCATTTCATCCACAAACTGACGGACAGTCTGAGAGGACCATTCAAATTTTAGAAGATATGTTAAGAGCTTGTGTACTAGATTTTCATGGAAGTTGGGAGGATTACTTGGCCTTGGCAAATTTGCATACAATAATAGCTTCCAATCCAGTATCAAGATGGCACCATATGAAGCTCTGCATGGTAGACCTCGTAGATCTCCTATGTGTTGGACTGAAGTGGGTGAAACAATTTTAATTGGACCTGACTTTGTACAAGAGACTACTGAGAAGATTAAACTTATCAAGCAACGTCTATTAACTGCTCAAAGTCGACAAAAAAAATTATGCGGATCGGAGAAATAAACCTTTAGAGTACATGGTTGGTGATCATGTTTTCTTAAAGGTGTCACCGCGTAAAGGAGTTCAGAGGTTTGGAAAGACAGGGAAATTAGCTCCACGTTTTGTTGGACCTTTTGAGATTCTAGAGCGAATTGGAGAAGTTGCTTACAAGGTAGCATTACCACCCCAGCTTTCAAATGTTCATAATGTGTTTCATGTTTCCATGTTACGAAAGTATCAGCCAGACCCTTCACATGTCATTGATTGGGGAGAATTTAAAGTGGATGAACAGTTATCTTTTGAAGCAATACCATTACAGATTCTAGATCGTAAGGAGCAAGTCCTACGCACCAAAAGCATTCCTCTAGTCAGAATTCTTTGGCATAACGGAAATGTTCAAGAGGAAACATGGGAATTAGAATCTGGGATGCGCAAAAACTATCTAGACCTGGTAAGTTTGAATTTCGAGGACAAAATTCTTTTAGGAGGGTAGATTGTAAGATCCTAAAAAAAAAAATTAAAAAAAAATTTGAAACCGACGTTTTAAAAGCAGCAAGCAGGAGCTGTCCTACTGGGGCTGTTCCTTGCTTGATAGCAACAACTGGAGGGACTTATGATCTTGTTTTAGGTAGAACCTTTAGGAGTAGAGTTGAGAGTCGGTTTGAGAGTCGGTTAATCTCCTATAGCTAGAGGAAGGAGCTAGGAGCTTAGAGAGGAGAAGGAGAATAAGCAGAGAAAGAACGAAGTGAAGATTGAGAAAGAGAGAAGAAAATCCTTTAATTTCATCATTCTAATCTAAGGTAGAATTTGATTTTCTTTGTTGTTTCATAACCAAATTCGATTTGTGTTGTTATGGGTAGTGTTTTTATTTTGCTCTTATGCTTGATTCTTGTTTCTATCATTATGCTTACATTGATTTAGAACGAATTTGTTGTTAAATATCCGTTAGAACTTGTTAAAATTATGATTATTTTCAGTTGGGTTTAAGTTTAATGTTGGGAAGAACTTCAAGAACATAGTTCATAGGTTTGGGGTGTCCAAATCAATTTTTTTGATTTTGTATGTTTCATGGGTTATGTTGTTTAATGGTTTTAGAGTTCTGGAATTGAAGTTACAAGGTTCTTATAATCTTTTCGAAGTTGTATAGCTTCAATTGTTAACTCAAATTTAGATTTTAAGTGAGTTCAACAATTTTGAAAATTCTAGAAATTTTCCAGAAATTTGTATTTTTTTGGTTTGTAATCTCTTATCTATCAGTTCAATTGTTAGTTTGGAAATTGGAAAGCATGACTGAAAACCTCATTTACCAAGGTTTCTATACGTTCAAGAATCATTGATTTTGGATAAGTTTTGGTTTGTCAAATAGCTTGGCCATTACAACCTTTTATGCAGCAACACCAAATTTTTTGGGTAAAGTTTACTTTTTCCCAACTTTGAGGGTGCATAACTTTTTACTTTATAGTAGGCTTCAAATCATCAATTTTTATTAATTTTATGATGGTTAAAATTGAACCCAAAAGCTGCTAGTTACTTACTGTTTTGGACATAGTTAAAGTGAAATGTTTTAAATCATTCTTTTGTGTAATCTGAAACTTGTATAGTCCAATAGCTTTCTTAAGTACTTTGTTTTAACTAAGGTACGTGTTGTATATATTTTGGTATGATTAACTAGTAATATAATTCTAATCTTAGTATTTGTTTGTGTATGTACTTATATGATCGCTAAGCTCTGGGAGACGTCGGTGGTAGTTCACAAGTTTAAGAGCAAGGTTTGATCTCGAATTTCTGCTAGACAATTCGAGGTAGGGTTTGATGGGGTGTATTTCATTATGATATTGTTTGGAATTTTGGCATTGTTTGATATTGTTTGGAATTTTGACATTGTTTATTATGAGATTGGTGATATTTCATTTCTTGATGGGTCTACAATGTTGGGAAAGCATGTGTTTTTGTTTTTTTTTTATATTACTTGATCATGCATTTCATGATGGGAAAATGGTGAGATTGGAAGTTGGAGGGAACATGAGTGTTTGGGAAATGAAATTGTTATTGTGAAAACCTTTTGTGTAGTTGAGTTAACTCATGGGGACATCCAGTAGCTATGATCAGCCCACATGTGCACGAGTTAGGGGAAAGTATGCCCTTTCGACGCCAGAAGTCAATAAAATGATCTATTTCGGGTTTCGGGACTGGGGACCATGAGTATAACAAGAAGACTAACAAAGGAAGAAAAAATATATATATATATATATATATATATATATATTTGAGAGTGGTAGATAGTGTGAGGAGGAACATTACATATAAACATTGTTATTTTGTTATATGTTTTGGTTCGCTTGTGTTATGTTATATATTGTTGTTAGTATATAAACTAGTCCTACTGAGCTTAGCTCACCCCTTTTTCAAACTCATTGCAGGTGTGGTACCAGAAGTGTAGAACAAGTCTTAGGCGTATCTAATTTTGTGAACTAAGGTTTTCAAGTTTTAGTTTTTTTTTTCTTTGTAAATTAAGGCTTGAATAAGGAATAGTCGTTTTGGAAAGAAACGCTATTCTAGTTTGTGTGTAAGTAAATGCTTTAAGCATATATTTCTTTTAGCGCCTTTGTAAGGCTTGTAATAAATAAAGGTACGAGAGTTTTGTTTTCTAATATCATGTTATGATATCTGTCTCATTTCAATTATAGATATCAATTTGTCTATAATTAAAATGCGATTCACGCCTTAAGACGAGGTTACACCTTTACTCAAATTGGGGCGTGACAGTTGAGGCCGTGATGAGTTGGGGTCGCCCCAAGACTGCTACTGAAGTTCGTAGTTTCCTCGGTTTGGCTGGGTACTACCGGAGGTTCATTGAGGGGTTCTCTAGTATCTCTTCTCCATTGACCAAGTTGACTAAGAAAGATGTCCAGTTTGTATGGACAGATGAGTGCGAGAAGGCATTCAATGAGTTGAAGACTAGACTGACCACGGCCCCAGTGTTGATTATTCGCACAAGTGGGGGTGGGTATGTCATATATAGTGATGCATCTTATCAAGGCTTGGGTTGTGTGTTGATGCAGCAGGATGGTGTGGTTGCCTATGGCTCCAGGAAATTGAAGATTCACGAGAGGAATTATCCTACTCATGACCTAGAGCTAGCTGCAGTAGTCTTTGCCTTGAAGATTTGGAGGCATTACTTGTATGGCGAGAAGTTTCAACTCTTCTCGGATCATAAGAGTTTGAAGTATTTATTCTCTCAGAAGGAGCTGAACATGAGGCAGAGGAGATGGATGGAGCTTCTTAAGGACTATGACTTCACCTTGGAGTATCATCCGGGAAAGGCCAATGTTGTGGCGGATGCCTTGAGTAGGAGACCGAGAGGCGCGGTTGCTTCTCTCATGGTCCAGGAGTGGCTCATGCTTGAGACTGCATCTGAGTTTGACCTTGTGCCATCCGGTGGAAAGCAGGAGACCTTCCTTGGTAGTGTTTCTGTGCAGCCTACCTTGGTTTCCAAGATTATTCAGGGTCAAGCACATGATGAGTTCTCTCGAGCAAGGTTGGCTGAGTTAGTAGCTGATTTGATGGATGAGTGTCCGTCTGAGTGGTTTGTCGGATCTGATGGTGGGTTGAGATTCAGGGGCAGATTGTGCTTGCCGGACTTTGCTGATCTCAAGGAGGAGATTCTTCGGGTAGCACATCGATCACGATATACAATACACCCTGGGAGCACGAAGATGTATAAAGATCTTTGTAGGCAGTTCTGGTGGAATGGGATGAAGAGAGATGTGGCAGAGTATGTGTCCAAGTGTCTTACCTGTCAGCAAGTGAAGGCAGAGCATCAGAGACCAGCGGGCATGTTGAAGCCGCTATCTATTCCGGAATGGAAGTGGGAGCACATCTCTATGGACTTTGTGACTGGGTTGCCTAAGTCCAAGTTGAGGCATGATGTCGTGTGGGTGATTGTTGATAGATTGACGAAGTCGGCGCACTTTCTCCCAGTGTCGATGACGCACTCGGTGGAGGCTTTGTGCAAATTGTATGTGAAGGAGATTGTGAGACTTCACGGGGTGCCGGTATCCATTTTATCGGATCGGGATGCTCGCTTCACTTCCAAGTTCTGGGCTAGTTTTCAGAAGGCCATGGGGACCACCTTGGATTTGAGCACAGCATTCCACCCTCAGACTGATGGGCAGACTGAGCGGGTGAATCAGGTGATGGAGGATATGTTGAGAGCCTGTGTCTTGGACTTTAAGGGAAGCTGGGAAGACCACCTGCAGTTGATTGAATTTGCCTACAACAACAGCTATCACTCTAATATTGGCATGGCGCCATATGAGGCTCTTTATGGGAGACCGTGTAGATCTCCTGTGTGTTGGGCTGAGGTTGGTGAGAGTGCGCTCTTGGGTCCTGAGATTGTTCAGGAGACCACAAAGAAGATCTCGATTATTCGAGATAGGATTCGAACTGCTCAGAGTAGGCAGAAGAGCTATGCCGACTTGAAGAGAAGGCAGTTGGAGTTTGAGATTGGTGATCATGTATTCTTGAAGGTCTCACCTATGAAAGGTGTGGTGAGATTTGGCAAGAAGGGAAAGCTGGCGCCAAGGTATGTTGGGCCTTTTGAGATTCTCGAGAAGGTTGGAGATTTAGCCTATCGACTTGCCTTACCTCCTAGTATGTCCGGTGTGCATAATGTCTTTCATGTTTCGATGTTGAGGAAGTATGTACCGGATGAGTCGCATGTGATTGATTATGGCACTATCAAAGTGAATGAGAATGCGACCTTTGTTGTTGAACCAGTTCGTATCTTGGATAGGTCAACAAAGAAGCTACGAAGGAAGGAGGTAGAGTTGGTCAAGGTGCTGTGGAGTCACCATGATGAGGGTGATGCATCTTGGGAATTAAAGTCTGATATGAGGGCTAACTACTTGCAGTTGTTTGTAGGGTAGTATGCTTGAATTTCGGCGCGAAATTCTTTTAAGAAGGGTAGAATGTAATAACCCGATTTTTTTATTCGTGTTAATTTTATAAAATCGCATTTTTTATCGGAGGTTGATTTACGAGTTTCGGATTTTGGTCGTTACGTGACGTCGGAAGTGGTTCCGAAAGTTAAAATTCGAAAAACGTTTAACTTTCAATGGGTCAAAAGTTGACTTTTTGATCCGTTATGAGTCTCCAAAAGTTTCTTTCACAAAAGTTGTAGAGCGCGACGATACGAGTTCGTGGACACGCGGCACGCGTGAAACGGACGTCGTATGAGGAAGTTATGACCTGTCGAAGTTATTTGCTATTTCTGAAACTAACTATAAAACATCGTTTTTTTGGGAAAAAGTCAGAATTTTCCCATTTCGTCCGTTTCTTAGCACTGTAGTTTTTTACTGTTCAAAATTTACTGTAGCAATTCTCTCTCATCGATCGGATCGCCTCTCTTCCGATCTCCGCCGTCCGGCCGCCACGGTGCAAGCGCCACCCACCGGTCGACAGGGTTTTCCCTCCTCTTCCTTTCGAGCTTAGGCGCAGCCCAGGCAGAGCACCGTGCGCGACGCGGCGAGGCTGGGAGATCTACCGCCGTGCATGACGGCGCTGCAGGCGACTCCCCACCTCGAGCCACCCCTCGTTCGACTCGTCTCCACCAGGCGCTCCTCTTTGTGCTGGTGGTTTTCGCCGATTCAAGCCCGATCGATTGGATTGAAAACCGATCTCCACCACCCGTTTCCACTGTTCGACCCGATTCAGACCCGATCCGACCCGGAGTTGACTCGACCTGGCCCACGTTGACCATTGACCAACGTTGACCGTCAACATTGACTGTTGAATGACCGTTGACCGTTGACCGGTACTGTAGCGATCCGACTAGACGCTGTTTCAGCCAGATTCGACCCGTTTCTTCCTGGGCCCGACGCAAAACAGATATTTACCATTTCTGGTGAATTAAGGTGAGTAAACCTCACTGTATTCGTATTAAATACGAGTTAATTACGAGTTAATCATAGTATATGTATTGTTAAATGTAAAATGAATTTACGGAAATGATATTTGTTTTAAATTGAATGAACTCGATCGACTACGGTAAGTAAAATGAATTTAATATAAAAATGAATTTTTAAGTATTTTGATCAATGAACTATAGTTGGTATTAGTGGGCACTTCCTGAGAGAATGCCTACGTATATATATATATATATATATATATATATATATATATATATATTTACGTGAACTATATATTGTGATGTGTGTTTACTGTTGTCTTCGGACGGCCACAGTTGTGGCGTACTTTTGTCTTCGGACGGTCACTATGTGACGAGGCAATATATCGGAAACCAAACCTTTGGCCGGGTGTTGGTTACGATAAGTTAGAGCTCTAGTCTGTTTGCCGTTGCACGTCATGAGGGGTAACCAAGTTGGGGTTATCTGGGTCTCATGCTTGCATTGTATGAAAGAGTAATTCAATGAATTACCTCTTTGTTGGTTGATTGTGCAGAACGTGTTTATAGTTCTTAAGTTGTGGTTGTTTTGGAAATGTGAACTTTATTTGTGGTTTAGTTACATTATCATGTTCTTATTTGTTTTACTCACACGAGCTTTCAAAGCTTACCGGGTTCGTTGTTTACAACCCGGTGCACCAATCAATGGTGTAGGGGTTAGACCTGCAGGAGTTTACCAGCAGCCAGGAGGCGGCGTCTGAGTCGCGCGGTTAGTAAGTGTGATCCGTGGTCTAGCTTGTCATTATTTTGGGTTAGAGAGATAGCGTGAGACTCTATTTGCATCTATATATTTAATGATGTAATATTTTGAGTGTGAGCCACGCATTTGAACTCTGATGTTATACTTAGTTATTTGTATAATAACTTTTAAATATTTGAGTTTATTTGTGATTAATCACGTTTACGAATTTCGAATTTTTGTTATTCGAAATTTCGGGGCGTGACACACACAACCTGGAGGTTATGGTTCACCTCCTAGAGATCTTTATGCTTTACAGGCGCATGCTGGGGGCTGTAGAACTCTGGGATACTCAATGCTATCTGGACGAAACCAACAGTTTGTCATGAAAGTTCCAAACAATATGGTACTGACCTTTCTTTTCCTCCCTTTTCTCTTTTTTCACTGTTGAGGTTGAGGCTATAATGATAGAAGTTGGTGCTTATGATTTTCGTCGGTATAAGAAAGTATGATACTCCAAAAATAAATGGAACAATCCTTGCATGCATTTGGTTTTCATGTTCTTATATGTTTTCTCAAACATATAATGTACTGTCATTATATTCAGATTGGAGCATTGCACCTTCCTCGTGGTGATGCGTCTACTGAGGAATCGATTGAGACAACTGATGAATTGTTGAAAGAAATAATCTATGGGGTGAGTCACCATGGTTACCTCCTTTGGCATTCACCTTTTTTCTTTTCTGGTCCTTTTGATTCAATAATTGATCTTTTGAACTTTGCGAAATGAACTGCCTAGAAAATAGACCTTTTAATCGTGTAGGCAATCTCTTTTTCAGAATATTGGGATCACATTTCAGCTTTCATCTAATCATCTTCTGCATCCCTGTTTTCGTCAGGAACTCCTAAATTTCTTGTACTTTAATATTTTTGAATTGCAAACTTTTATTCGTCATCATTTCTGGATTGCTGCTTACATTAGTTTTACTTATTTGAGCTCAACACTTTTGTATCACTTCCTGCAGAAGCGAATTGTAAATGCATCTGGAACCGATAGCTATATGCAGCAGCAGCAGCAGCAGCAGCAGCTATCCTATCCCCCTTCTAGTACTTGGGCCCCGCCAGGACAACCTCCAGTTCAGCAACGGCAGCCTCATTATTGGTACACACAACCTGGAGCATATGGTACACCTCCGGCACCTGCCTCTTACTATGGTAACTGTCCGGCTCAAATAGGAGATTGGGATCAGTTAAACCAGGTATGTGAGAAGGTCAAGGGTTTGGAAAAGAGAGTTCAGGAGCTTGAGGTGACGATCCAAAACCATGCAAAGGCTCAAGCTGGCCAAAGCTGCAACGAGCTGGCCAAAGTCGAAAGTCCATGCAAGTCCATGCATCAACTAGAAAAACAAGGAAAAATTGGGCGACCAAACTGTATATGAACTTTTATTAATACAGTAGGTGAATTCTGGAAACCAGATCAGACAATGCACATTTTATTTGTCTGTTATCTGAAACCCATTATAAGGTCATATATATGTTATCTGAAATAAGCAAGTTACACAATCATGGTAAATTATGTATTGATATCTTTCAGACAACACATATTTGAAGTTGTTCACACAACACAACTGAAGACTCAAGTGTTGTCTGAATTTTAGGTGCAACCACACATTTTAGTGTGCTTTTATTGTTGCATGTAATTTGAGTTAACACATATAAACTGGGATAATACTTTTGTCTATACCGGTATGAACGGTGTGCATCCGAACTCTTTCTAATTTTCATATCTTGGGCAATTTAATCAACAATTTTAACCGTTCAGAAGTTGAATTAATCAATAAAAATCATCTTTATAAAAATTCGGAATAAACCAAAATCGTTTGTTCATTCGATTGCCTCAAACAAAAGAACAGTTCTAATGAAAGTTAGGAGTCTTATGATCAGACGTCCATTTATTTGATACAATCGGTTAAGCAAATGATATTTGTTTACATTCCTTTAATAATTCAACTTTTGAACAGTTAAAATTGTTAATTACATTCCCCAAGATATGCAAATTAGAGAGTTAGGATGCACACCGTCCATACTGGTATGGACATAAGTATTTTTCTATAAACTATGCACATCCACATCCACAATTTAAAAAAACCAAATATATTGCTCATTTATAAAATCATAAATTGATTATCCTTTTATTGATAAAATGGAGATACAATAATAAAACTAGTACCAACATTCTCATCCAACATATCTATGCTAGCACTACAAAATCAACACTTGCATAAGCATGCAAAGAAGTAAAACAAAGGTACAAAGAGTTTAAGAATAACCACCAAACATGCTCTAGTGTCGTCTTTTCATCACCATCCACTACCAGAATAGGGGTTATAGCCGACGACGCCATCTCGTCGGCCGTTTTCATTAAATCGTCGGCTATACTCATAGCCGACGAAGTATCGTCGGCTATTCTCTCGTCGGGAATGCTCCGTCGGCTATAGTATAGCCGACGACACTCAGGGTAAGTAGTCGGTTTATAAAACACGCGGTATAGCCGACGAATAAAGCGTCGTCGGCTATACTTCGAACATTGCCGACGACAGAATCGTCGGCTTCAACAATTACGTAATTGCCCCTAACCCGGAAGTATAGCCGACGATTCTGTCGTCGGCTATACCCGGAAGTATAGCCGACGATACATAAAGAGTCGTCGGCTATACTTCGCACATTGCCGACGACAGAATCGTCGGCTGTACCTGGAAGTATAGCCGACGACACATAAAGAATCGTCGGCTATACTTCGAACATTGCCGACGAATTAATCGTCGGCCATAACAATCGCCGGTACCAGGAACGGTGATGGGAGCCAAAGCTCGCATGCAATAATAAACCCTACAAAAGATCGTTAGTAGTATAAGCAAGTAGGGATCGTTCTAGGCCGGGGATTAAGGGTACCTGAGATATGAAATTGTTAGACACAAACATATTCACATATATACATTACAAACGTCACATATGGGGGAAATAATAGGATCGGCAGCAAGCTGCCCCTATACTAGACTCGGCAATAAAAACAGAAAAATAAACCTAAGCTACTATATACAAGTGATCATCATCTCTCACACAAAACAGTTCACACAAAAGACTCTTCAACAAGGCAAATTGCATGCAAGAAAGTAAGAGACAAGTATTTAACATGTTCAAGACCAAAATTAGTTTCGACACAACTAGAGCCTCCAACGGTTTTTCCGATTGTTAGACTTCTTAAATTCTTAGAAACTACTCCAACGTATGACTTCTAAGGTGATGTTAATCCGGTTTTACACGTTTTAACATTTAAGCATATGAGTCTTAATCGAAGACAAGCAAACAAGTAAGGTTGTCATTCTTCTTATTTAACTTGCAAGTTCTAAGGTTTATTAGACCTAGGTGAGCAACACAAAACAAACTACTCCAACGTATGACTTATCCGTGTTACTCTATCACATGAAACCTAGCACTTAGAATTACATGCTAATCATAACTAGTGTGTCGGTTTATTTGCCCTAACCTTAGTTCTAACCAATTTCAAGTTTAAACATGCGAAATACCACTGCCCTAATTATCGATGCATACAAATCACACAAGTTAAAATTCAGAAAAACAATGCATAACATACAATATTCGGTTCATACAAAGTTTCAAGAAAAACCAAGAATCGAAACAAGTTCATACAAAACAACCAAACATAAATAAATACAAAAGCCATAGGGGAATGGATCACACTTTAAAAACCTTGAAGATTCCTCAAAGGTGACAAGGTGACTCAGCTGCTGCTCCTTGGTGTTCGGCAAGAACAGAAATCGGCAGAAACAAAGGTGGAAGGGTTCGGCTATATGGTGGTGGTGGTGATGGTTCGGCTAGGGTATTTAGGTGTTGGTGTTTTGGAAGACTTGGTAGAGCTTTAGGCTAGTGTAATATGCTTGAGATGAGATGGATTTTCTGTAGAACAAATGGGGGTATTTATAGAGAATAGGTGTTGCTGGCAGCCCTCTTGCAAAGAGGAGTTCAGAAAACCTAGTACAATAAGGTTTTGCAACCTTCCTTTCTTAGTCCAATTAGGTTTTCTATTCTGAATTTTTCTTCAAGGCTTGGGCTTCACATCTTCATGGACTTCTTATATGGTCTTGGACTTCAATTGATAAGTCTTGGTCCATCGAAAAATGCCCCAAATGCCGGCAGCACACAAAGGCACACAATCTGCCAGAATCGGCAGCTTCTCCTAGTGTGACTAGGAGAACTTGTTTCTTCATGATTTTCTTCAATGCCATGGCCTAGTGTCTTCCTCTTTTCTTCATAAAGCTTGGACCATCTTCACATATGCATTTGTGCACCATTTGGTCCATTAAAAACAGAAAACACAAAAAAGGGGCAGTAGGTTCCTGGAATCGGCAGATTTGACCTTGTTGCAGTAATTCCGGCTTATCTCCCTCCGTGGAGCTCCGATTGATGCGATTCCAAGTCTCACGTAAACTAGACACATATGGCCATCTCCCCATAAAACAGTTCGATCAAATTCCTTGTGAGTCGACGGGAATGATTTTTCAAAGTTGGGACACAGTCCCAGGAAAATCCTGTAAGCCCCTGGATTGGAATGTTGGGACTGCTCTTTTGCAGCCATGTTTTGGGTGACTTACCGAACTCCGATTGATCTGAAATTTTAACACAACATTCCTCAACATATGAATATTAAGCACGCCAAATTTCATAGAATTCGGACAAGGATGGATCATACTTTTGCTCATCTCAAAATCACGAAAAAGACATATTTTACAATATTATCCAGATTTCTCAAACTTAGTCATTTTTCGGATTCTTAATCATTTTTCATCAAAACTCTACCAAAACGACACTAACTACATTATGACTCAATCTTAAACAAATAAAGGTTAAACAAAGCATAAACGAGGGCAAAAACATATAATATCGTCGCACATTGTGCTCCTATCAACTACACCACACTTATCCTTTGCTAGTCCCTTAGCAAACTAAATTAAACTAGACTCTAAACAAACTATTGCCCCTAACAATTTGTCTCAGGCTCGTATGTACACATAGCTTTCAAGTTAAATGCATGAGAATGCTTAGCACGAAAATTCTGAGCTTCATGAACATGTAACATCAATAAGAACATATAAGAACAAAAGTAAGCATGTAGACATGTTAAGCTAATTCAATCCTCCTCACTAGGCATACTCTCTTCTTTTCTCTCGAAGCATGGTTATTCACACATAAGTATATGCAAGCGAAAGATCATGAAATACAAAGAGTGACTTGCATATGTCAAACAAACGAAAGCACTTTGTGAATTTTGATGGAAAAACCTCATATGACAACTATATGCACCAATGAACCAAAACCATATGCTTACTCTTGAGATAATCTCCACAAATCAATTTTAACCATCTTAAGAATCATGAAAAAGATCAATAAAAGGGTTGTAATGGGGCTAGGCTAAGAGGTATTCGATATTTGGATAAGGAGGCTCAAAACGTCACTAAGGCCTTTAGCAAAGCTCGATCTCCTTATGTCTTCTCGCCGAAAGGGTCAAATTTCATCTTGTTGGACCCATACTTCATTCTTTTCTTCCCATAACATTACAACAATATCTAGACAATAGCCAAGCACAAAATTTTCTTTTCCCATGCCTATGTCGTACCCTTTTTATCATAGCTCTCGGCATCATATTTTTCTTTTATTTTTGGTCCGAGCTAAATTTTTCTTTTCTTTTCTTTACTAAGGCACGGCATGCATATACATTTTTCATATAAATTCATGGCTAAGTCTACCCCACACTTGTTCTTCTTCATCACACACGCGAAAACGCCTTCAAAAATCAAGCTTTGCCGGAACACACAGTAAAGGCATCACTATATTAAGCTTATGGAAAGTGTTTAAGGGTGATGAAAGAAAAGGCTCAACATAGGCTCAAAGGGGGTTTACTAAGGTGTCCCACGACGGGCTCCAATAGGGCTCATGCTTTATTTGGCAATGGTGGTAAACCTAAATGATCTTTATTCAATCATATTCAAAATCAAGGTATTTTATGATATAAACGTTTCGAAAATCAACAAGAGTAAGTTCTAGCATACTAGAGTTCATTAAAAGCTATGGCACATAGTCATCGAATATGCAAAGAATTATGAGGTTTCATGCTTCCTACGAATCTATTGAATTTTATCTTTTTATCGCTCAAGAAGAAAGCAAATTGGCTCTAAAGCTCACATAGGTTATTATGGAAACAATCTAGCTAAAACATGCATGCTTCATTAATCAACAAGTCCTATATGCTCATACCAATTTACATGGTCCATGAAACTCACAATTTTAATTGTATGCACAACTATCATCTATGTATGCAAAGAGGAGAAAAACATCATTGACATATTAGGGGCATCCTAAGACTCGAAACAAACAAATTTAAACACTCTATTTTTGTGGAACATTTTTCTGAATTTTTCTTTTCTAAACTAAGCATACAAAAACAAAAACAAAAACGGAATACGTTATCCCACCCCACACTTAGAAAATTACATTGTCCTCAATGTAAGCACAAAACAATATCAACGAATTTCCTAAGCATGCAATCGACTAACATATTCCAACATATCATCACAAATCAAAGATAAAGAGAAGGGTTAGGAAATTGCAAACTCTCGGTGATGGCTCCTTCACTTTTCTTTGATCGACATGGGTTGCCTCCCAAGTAGCGCTTTGTGTTTATAGTCCATTGCTTAGACTTTTCACCGTGTTTTGTGTGTGTGTTCATTGTGCCTTGTGCTCGGTTTGTGGTGTGGCAGCCTCCTTTCTCTCGGCAGTGGGCTGCTCGGCAGCAGCGTTAGCATGCAGGGGCAGCAGCAAGATTGGCAGCGTAGGTGGGCTGCGTGGCTGCAGCAGTGTAATGTGCAGGGGCAGCATGCAGCGAAAGGGCAGCAGCATCGCGTTAGGCAGTGTCTTGGCAGGGTCTTCTCGGCAGCAGCAGGGCTGGCTGCAGGGGCAGCAGCATCGGCAGGCTGCACTGCTTCATTGGCAGCTTTGTTGTCATGGCGCGCATGCTGCGCATGTATCTCGCTGCTCTTAGTAGCAGCATTGTTAGCATACAAGGGCAGGGGCAGCAGTGGCGTGCAGGGCAGCAGCAGGTTCCTCCCGGCAGCAGCACAAGTAGGTGCAGTGGCAGGTTCGTCCCGGCAGTTCCACACAGCAGGCTGCCTGTTGGCAGCAGCGTAGGTAGGCTGCTCTAGGCAGACCACCACAGCGGGACCTCGGCAGAACAAGTTGTTCTCGTCAGGGTCGTTCAGCAGGTTTCTCGGCAAGGACGCTCGACAGGTGCTCAGCAGTGCGCAGGGCAGCAGCAGGGTAGGCTGCAGACAGCTTGGCAGCAGCTTTGGCAGATGGTACACTTCCCCTTTAGGCTCAAAATTGGGTATGTTCCACTATCCTAATGCAAAAGTGTTCTGAATAAATGTTGTAGTGGACACACAGAGCTTTCCAACGGTATAAAGTTTTCCTCAATCGGACCATCAGAAGTACACTTTGTTTAGCTTTTTATCGGACCTATTGTTCTGCCCAGTTTTCTGCTTCGCCAGATTGACCTTGCTGCACTCAAATTGAAACTGGGAGCAGCTCGAAACTCCAAATTCACTTCTGTAAAATCCTACAGAAAGTAGACTCAGAGACCTTTCCAACGGTGTATGGTTCACTTTCGTAGGTTTTGTGAGCTGAAAACGGTGGCCTTCCAAAGTTGATGGACTGCACTGCCCGAATTCTGCTTTGGGCAGAACTTGGTATTTCCTGCACTTTTTCTTTTCAATTCAATCTGCACACGCACAAGACACATCAAAGCGAACAAAACACAAAGATAGATGCAAGAATATACAAAGCTATACAAGCCATGGCATTAGCAAATACAAACAATTTTCAAACAATGATACACAAAATCACATTCGGCAAAGCATACAACACACACGGCAAAGCACAAGCATGGTTCGGCAATAAGAGAGCAAAATTCAAAACGTCCATGATCATGTAATCGCTAGGTCTAATTTCTTTTAAATTTGTTCTCACTCTCGAAGTACGTGGAGCAGAGGAGATAACGGTGCAATGGACTGATGCAGCCCCCAGTAGTATCATGCTTAGTCCGATATACCTCAAGAGTTGAACCACAACATGTTTTGTCTTTAAAGAAAATAGATCACATATGCCAAGTTATTTTCTAGCGTCTAAAGTGAGGTGATGCTTCGGCACAAGCTGTCGACTAGGTCGTGCGTATTTTACGTTTCAAAGGTCATTAAATCACGGAGGGCGAACCCCCTACAGGAACCAGGCAGGACTCGTTGTTGGACACCACGGAGGGCGAACCCCCTATCGACTCACTCACCGAGAATGAACATCAGTCTATGGGCCTTGAGATCCAGTTAAACAAACCTGAGAACCATATCTATGATAATAACTTCCCCATACTTTGTAAAACAAACACGGATCCCTAGCAGTCTCAAGTGTTGATTAAAACCGCCCTCAACCTCATAAAAATAATACCAAGTTAGCGTCTTTATGCGTGGGGGGCCAACGATGGACTAATTCCAACATTGCAGGGCCCGTTTCCCAATCTACACAAAAACATACCTAACATGGCATCACTCGTATGAAGGGTTTTGGTTATGATCAACAAAAGAGGCTTCACCTACATGTTACACTTTAGAAACTACAATAAACTCAAACATACACAACACTATCAACTTCCTAGAAATTAAACTAAGTAATTACCAACATAAATCAATATACATATTAAGCAACTTCCAAAATTTAAACTCTGCATGCCGAAGCATATTTCTACTTTACAAAATCCCAAAAATAAATTTACAATTACAACTTTACAACTTCATAACAAAAATTTCCAGCAACATATATACACAACAATAACATAAAACAAGCTTTTATAATCCCCGGCAACGGCGCCAAAAATTGATGGGAGCCAAAGCTCGCATGCAATAATAAACCCTACAAAAGATCGTTAGTAGTATAAGCAAGTAGGGATCGTTCTAGGCCGGGGATTAAGGGTACCTGAGATATGAAATTGTTAGACACAAACATATTCACATATATACATTACAAACGTCACATATGGGGGAAATAATAGGATCGGCAGCAAGCTGCCCCTATACTAGACTCGGCAATAAAAACAGAAAAATAAACCTAAGCTACTATATACAAGTGATCATCATCTCTCACACAAAACAGTTCACACAAAAGACTCTTCAACAAGGCAAATTGCATGCAAGAAAGTAAGAGACAAGTATTTAACATGTTCAAGACCAAAATTAGTTTCGACACAACTAGAGCCTCCAACGGTTTTTCCGATTGTTAGACTTCTTAAATTCTTAGAAACTACTCCAACGTATGACTTCTAAGGTGATGTTAATCCGGTTTTACACGTTTTAACATTTAAGCATATGAGTCTTAATCGAAGACAAGCAAACAAGTAAGGTTGTCATTCTTCTTATTTAACTTGCAAGTTCTAAGGTTTATTAGACCTAGGTGAGCAACACAAAACAAACTACTCCAACGTATGACTTATCCGTGTTACTCTATCACATGAAACCTAGCACTTAGAATTACATGCTAATCATAACTAGTGTGTCGGTTTATTTGCCCTAACCTTAGTTCTAACCAATTTCAAGTTTAAACATGCGAAATACCACTGCCCTAATTATCGATGCATACAAATCACACAAGTTAAAATTCAGAAAAACAATGCATAACATACAATATTCGGTTCATACAAAGTTTCAAGAAAAACCAAGAATCGAAACAAGTTCATACAAAACAACCAAACATAAATAAATACAAAAGCCATAGGGGAATGGATCACACTTTAAAAACCTTGAAGATTCCTCAAAGGTGACAAGGTGGCTCAGCTGCTGCTCCTTGGTGTTCGGCAAGAACAGAAATCGGCAGAAACAAAGGTGGAAGGGTTCGGCTATATGGTGGTGGTGGTGATGGTTCGGCTAGGGTATTTAGGTGTTGGTGTTTTGGAAGACTTGGTAGAGCTTTAGGCTAGTGTAATATGCTTGAGATGAGATGGATTTTCTGTAGAACAAATGGGGGTATTTATAGAGAATAGGTGTTGCTGGCAGCCCTCTTGCAAAGAGGAGTTCAGAAAACCTAGTACAATAAGGTTTTGCAACCTTCCTTTCTTAGTCCAATTAGGTTTTCTATTCTGAATTTTTCTTCAAGGCTTGGGCTTCACATCTTCATGGACTTCTTATATGGTCTTGGACTTCAATTGATAAGTCTTGGTCCATCGAAAAATGCCCCAAATGCCGGTAGCACACAAAGGCACACAATCTGCCAGAATCGGCAGCTTCTCCTAGTGTGACTAGGAGAACTTGTTTCTTCATGATTTTCTTCAATGCCATGGCCTAGTGTCTTCCTCTTTCCTTCATAAAGCTTGGACCATCTTCACATATGCATTTGTGCACCATTTGGTCCATTAAAAACAGAAAACACAAAAAGGGGGCAGTAGGTTCCTGGAATCGGCAGATTTGACCTTGTTGTAGTAATTCCGGCTTATCTCCCTCCGTGGAGCTCTGATTGATGCGATTCCAAGTCTCACGTAAACTAGACACATATGGCCATCTCCCCATAAAACAGTTCGATCAAATTCCTTGTGAGTCGACGGGAATGATTTTTCAAAGTTGGGACACAGTCCCAGGAAAATCCTGTAAGCCCCTGGATTGGAATGTTCGGACTGCCCTTTTGAAGCCAAGTTTTGGGTGACTTACCGAACTCCGATTGATCTGAAATTTTAACACAACATTCCTCAACATATGAATATTAAGCACGCCAAATTTCATAGAATTCGGACAAGGATGGATCATACTTTTGCTCATCTCAAAATCACGAAAAAGACATATTTTACAATATTATCCAGATTTCTCAAACTTAGTCATTTTTCGGATTCTTAATCATTTTTCATCAAAACTCTACCAAAACGACACTAACTACATTATGACTCAATCTTAAACAAATAAAGGTTAAACAAAGCATAAACGAGGGCAAAAACATATAATATCGTCGCACATTGTGCTCCTATCAAACGGCTTTTTTTTGCCTGAAGCCGGGAGGGTATAGCCGACGAAATATGGTCCATTTCGTCGGCTATAACCCCTAAATATTTAAAAAAAAATTAAAAATTTAACTCGGGCCCAATTTCACTTCATCTTCGGTTTGACTGCAGAAAATCCACAAACAAATATCCAACAAATATCCACATCAATCCATCCCTAATATCGTACCTACTGTACAAATTAACCCCCTAACTAGTCAGCTACTCATCATCACTCCCTAAATGCGTAGCGTCGTCGACGGGATCGTTCGAGTTCCGGTGGCTATGGCTACCCTGATCGCCTGGCGTACTCCGATGCGGGGGGGGAGTGGGGACGACGAACTGGGGCATCTGTGACGGAGGCGGGGGCTGGAGTCCAGCCTGCTGGGCCTCCCAAGATTGCTGCATCCATCGGTACATCTCCGCCACAGATGCGTCTCTGGCCTGCTGCGCTGAAGCCTCCGCGGCCCTCGCCAACTCCGCCTGCTGGAGCGCCTCCATCGCCCTCGCCAACTCCGCCTGCGTCCTCTGCAGCTGTGTCTGCAAGTCTCCTCTCGTCGAAGCCGCACGCTGCGTGCTGGGATTGGCCGGCGTGTACTTGAGAACCCCATCTCCCGCCGCGCCTAGGCCTCTCTGGTAGAAGTAGTTGTTGCCCGTCCCTACCGCCGCGTGCATGATCTGAGACGCCAAGCGCGGCTCAAGGGTGTCGATCGTGGAGGCAAACTCCGCGATCGCCTCGTCGGACGCCCCTTCCCGATCAAGAAGGTGATTGCGTCGGTCTCCGCATCTATTTCCGCCTAATTGACAAGAAAATATAATAAACGAATTAATAAAAAATATATATAAATTAATTTAATGAAACACTTTTATTGAAGATGGGCGAATACTTACCACTTGGTCGGGACGCCCCGGATACATCTGCGCATGAATCCACGACAACGGCCTCAGCGGTCGGTCCCTCCTCGCAATCTTTGCCCACTGTCTCCAGGAGCGGGCGCCGCCGTGGTGGGGGTGCTCGTTCCTCTTGCGGTTGTCGCTGTTCGTCTTCGAGATTTTCTGTATTATAAGAACGACCATATAAACGCAAATATAAATTAATAACTAAATTAAAATATTAGGAACTAACCAAAATAAAATTATTAACTAATTTAGTTACAAACTAATTTAATTTAATTAGTAACTACTTAACTAACTAATTTAATTTAGTAACTAACTAACTTACTAACAACCTAATTTAATTTAATTTAATTTAATTTAGTAACGAACTAACTAACTATGTAACTAACTAACTAACTTAATTTAATAACTAATAACTAACTAACTAATTAATTTAATTAAGTAACTACATAATTTAATTATTAAATAACAGTAAAAAGTTATATACTAGCAGGCTAAATTTTCTTACCGAGACCCTGTCGCTCCCGAAGTAGGCTACCAGCCATAGCCACTCATACTCCCTGTACCGGAACTCGTGGGGGGTTGCACCTCGCCCCAAGCCCTGCTCCACATGGTACGTCCTGTAGTGCGTCGACAGCTCGTTCTTCCACTCGGAGTACCTATATTAACAAAACACAACTGTTAGATATATTCGTACACTGCCAATAAATAGTATGATAGTAAAATAACGCCGTTGACATAACCTGTTCTTCAGCTGCTCGTCTCTCCACCAGTCCAAGGTAGGATGGACTCTAAACCATTGCTGCAATATTATAAAATAATTAGAAAATATTTTTATATAGTTATAAGGACTGAATTCATAAATGTTTATTTTCTATAATAAAAATACGATTTAACTCACCGACAGTGCATTGTACACTCGCGCTTTGATGTCATCGGGCACAGAGCCCCAGTCGGGCCACAACAGTGGGACCCTGTCCCGCACGAGCATGCCCGTCGCGTTGATATACTTGGTGGTGGTGTCTCTCCTCTCAATCGGGCGTCCATCCTCACCGGGACGGGGCAGGATCTCCCTAATCCCACCGGCGAGCTCCCTCTCCAGGGTCGACATGTTCGCTGGGCCTCTGGTCCGTCTCGTCCCCGCGGGTTTATTTACGAGGACGCCTGTTTCATAATTAAAATGAATACATAGTTAAATAATTATTTAAACTAACTAATTAAATAATTAATTAAACAATCTAAATAATTAATTAAACTAACTAATTACCTGCGTCGTTGTACTGCTTGTCCTTCTCACGAACACACCACAGGCCGCGGCAGTCCTCTGAGTCGAAAGGCCTGTGGACGTAGGCCTCCTCCCAGGGAATCTCGTGAGGCCGGTCCTGCCTCCAAATCTGCCTCCCCCTGGCGTCGTACTCGGGGATGGCAGGGAGGAACTGGACCATGTACATCCCCGATGGCGGAGACATACAGGGCGTGGACCCTGAGGGGCCTGATCCCCCTGACGGTGGGCCCCGTAGCTATGGACGCTGTCGCTGTGGGGGGACAGGGAGCATCTCTGGAGGGTCCAGATCGGCGCGCGGTGGGGTCGGCTGCCGATCCTGGAACAGTGCTGAAGTGCACTGGGGTCTGGTGGCTCTGCGTCCTCCTCCGACACTCGAGGAAGGGCCCGCTCCCGTCGACTCATACGAGGAGCCCCCACGTGGATCGCTCGGGGTCAATCCCATCAAGGTCTCCTCTCGTCGACTCATAGGCCGGCGTAGGCCCCGACGACCGCTGGGTCCGCTCCCCCCACGGCTGGCTCCTGCCTGAGCGTCGGGGTCGCTCTCGGTCGGTCTGCCAAGCCATCGGTCTACAGCGCGGCGGTTTCCTGCACAATTAGTATATAAATTCCATAAATTGCACAAAAATTCCACAAAAAAATTAAAAACTTCATTCATGTTCAAGGAAGGTTAATTCCGTAACTTCCGTGGTGTGTCTTGTCCTAATAAGACTTGTAGTCTAGATGCTCTATTAGATAGGGAATCCCTGTTCGCCAGGGATACTTGATGTAATGCCTATATAAAGGCCTCCTTATCAATCAATAGTGACAGAGAGAGATTTATCAATCTATTTCTCCTACAACACGTTATCAGCACGTTGCCCTAGCCTCCCGTCTAATAGCCCTAGAAACCCTAATTCCGAAATTTTTTTTTCGAAACCCTAACCTACCGTCGGCCGCCGATTCTTCCCTTCGGCACCGTCGGCCTCTTCTCAGCAGCATCTGCGCTGCTCGCCTGCTCCTCCTCTGCCTCTAGGCAGACAACCCGCTCGCCAGCAGCTCTCCCTTGCGTGCTACTTTTGCACGCATCCGCCAGAAAACCAAAATTGCTCGCAAGCCAAGTAAGCGTTCCGCGAAGCCTTATTCGTGGTTAAGAAGAAATCAAGAAAAGTCGAAGAAAACAAGCTTCCCCAAGAGTCAAGTTTCGTTTGATCAAGCTTCTCTTGAAGAGGTAAATATTTTTATAAACGTTCCCGCTTCTGGAATTTCAATAGTTGGGTTGTGTTTTTCTTCCGGGACCTTTCCGTGTCCCTGCTTCTTCATCCCGATTCTATCGCTTCTCGGGACGGCATACGGGGATTTAGTCACCCCGGTGCCAACGTTTATTGGGGTAACTGTGATGTTACCGGCCACCGTTATGCTTGTGACTGTGATGTCACTGTGAACCATAACGTATTATTCTTTTTTTGGAAAGAAAACAAATGGAAGATATCGATTGTGACTTGAAGTCACGTTAAGCATCGATTTATGTGACCATGATATATCTTGGCACTGTTCTAAAAGAACAATCAAACTTGATTAGTATTCAAATATACTAACGTCTCCCTGTTTGTGTTCTGTAGATGGCTGACACTCAGCGTCCAGAATTCGACATCTTGGATGTCCAAGGCAAGGAATACAAGAGGTGGGTCTCAGATGTTGAGAATACTTTCATTGGTAAAAGATTTACTGCCACCATCAACCCTCCTGAGGATGAAAGCTTACACGCTTCTCCTGAACAGAAAGCACAAGCCCTGATGTTTCTCAGGCGCCATATCCATCCAACGCTCAAGAAGCAATACCTGAGGAAAACTGATCCCAAAGAGCTATGGGATATCCTCAAGGACCGCTTCGACAATGTGCATGACGCACAACTCCCAGACCTCATGTCTGATTGGGAGCAAATCCGCTTACTGGATTTTGATTCCGTCCAGGAATATCATCAGACTATGCTAAACTTGCAATCTGATTTGAGCTTTTGTGGGGTCGAAAAGACCGATGATGATATGATGGAGAAGACTTTCACGACGTTCCCAGAATCTGCGTCCATGTTGTCGCATCAGTACCGCGATCTCCGTGAGAAAGGCACTATCAAAACCTTCAGCGATTTGATGAATGTGCTTCAAAGAAAGGAGAGGTACCATGAGTTGATTCTTACCACCAATAAGAGGCCTCGAGGACCGAAATTCATTGCGGAATCTCATCAAGCCCGTGGTAAAGCTTTTAAGCAGAAACATCAACCTCATGAACGTCAATCACCGCCACCACGTACGCCAAGAGCAACACGTGGCGGACGAGGAGGGAGAAGAGGCGTCGGCCGTGGCCGACAGCTTTCTTGGACAAGGGATGATGGCAGAGCCGCCGCTCCCAGAGGGAGGAACAGTTTTGGTTCCGGTCCCAGGCGTGGTGGCCATACGCCGAACAATGCTTCGGCTCCTTGCTTCAAATGTGGTTCTAAGAATCATCTCCAACGCGATTGCATAGCAAGCAGAGATATTCAAGCCGCTTACAAGAAACACAAACAATACATAGAACAAGAAGCACACTATGTAGGAGACTTTGAGGAAGAAGTATACGATGAGGAAGATACGAACTTCGCCATCGATGACTTCCAACCTACCAAGAAACGTAGGACTCAGGAGTATGATACTCCAGATTATGAATAAGTATTTGACTTAGGTCATGAGATACGTGTTCAAGTTTGATTTTGATTGTTATTTTGACAGAATAGTCAATAAATCACGACTTTATTCGATAAGTCGTTCTATTTAGAACAGCCTTGATGTATTTTTGAGTTGTCATCAATAAAATCTATCTTATTCTACGAATGATTTGAGATTTTTACATCCCTGAAAGCAAAATTGGTTCAATGCGTCCAATTCTCAAAGGCATAATCATTTTGAGTTCACCAAAATTCTGGTGATGTTAACTCATATCCGAAAAAAAAAAATCACAAAGACAAAAGGAGAGATCAGCGATTCGCCAACTTGGCCGCGATCCGCCAGGCCTCGCTCGCCATGGCTATTCGCCAACTGATCCGAGATCCGCGATCTGCGATCCGCGATCAGCGATTCGCCAACTTGGCTGCGATCCGCCATGCCTCGCTTGCCGAAGCCAATAAGCGCTTGGCCGCGACTCGCTAGGCCTCACTCGCCATGGCCAATCGCCAGCTTGGCTCAGCACCGAATCCGGTTTTTGAAACCAACAATTGATAGCCTATCGAACAAATGCAACTTTTGCATCAATGGCTCGGCAACGAAGTGTCTTCGGACTCGCCATGCTTCGGATTTAGCTCAACCGTCGCATCGCATTGCCTCAATGCCTGACCGACTCTCACCACTCGCCTTGCTTCGGCTCGGCCTCTGGGTAGCTTCGACCTTACCACAGCTTCGGCTTTGGCTTGGCCCCGGCCTTTGCTTTGGCTTGGCCCCGGCCTTTGCCTTGGCCTCGGCCTTGGCTCGGCCACGCCACCTACGACGGTGTCCGGTCTCAATCTCTGACCTAGGCTATGATTATCAATGGTGATAATCGGTGATTAAAATGCGGCTTATCTTTTTCTCTCAAGTTTTGTCATTGCCATGGCTATGTTATTGGCCTTAATGCACTTCATTTTGTGATGATATATTGTTTCAGTACACTTACTTTAAAGTGTTCGCCAAAGTCTAAAGTAGACTATTGATTCAATTTACATTGTTTTTGTAGATGTATCAAGGCGAGATTGAGTGTTTGTTGGATTGTGCAACAACTCACACGATTCTGGGAAATCGGCAATTGTTTTCGGATTTTACGCCAAGAGAATCGTCGTTATCTACGATGACAGGAACTGGACCTGTAATTAAGGGTCGTGGCACTGCTCAATTCTTATTGCCAAATGGCACTGAGATTCGGGTAGAGGACGCCCTATATGCGCCTAAGGCGCCAAGAACCTTGCTAGCTTTCAAGGATGTGCGTGACAACGACTATCACCTCAGCACTTATGTTGAAGATGGAACTGAATATCTGTTGATCACCTCCACTCAATCTATGCGCACTCGCATTGTGGAGAAGTGTAAGCGAGTTCGCAATGGCATGTATTTCACAACCATTCGAGCCAACGAATCTCATGTTGTTATATTATGTGATTCTGATGCTTATAAGCTTTGGCATGATAGACTCGGTCATCCGGGTCGTGATCTGATGATCCGTATTTTGAAATGCTCCCACGGTCATCCATTTTTCCGATCACAAAAGCACAGAGGGCGCCTCGGCCTCGGTTCGGCCGTGCCGTCGATAGCCGCCTCTCGGTTCCAAGGAGAGGTTCGGCCTCCTCCTGCTTCTCATGCTTCTGTAGCGATGTCTAATGCTCATCGTTCGTTTTGCAAAGCTTGTTCACTAGCAAAACTTCAAGCAAGACCATCTTTTGCTATTGATAATAAACAGAATATTCCGTTTCTACAACGAATACAAGGTGATATTTGTGGACCTATAACACCAGAATGCGGACCATTTAGATATTTCATGGTTCTGGTTGATGCATCAACGCGTTGGTCACACGTAGCGTTGTTGTCCACGAGGAATGCTGCATTCGCTAAACTCCTAGCTCAGATTATTAAGCTTCGGGCTCACCACCCGGACAATCCGATTAAGTCAATCAGACTGGATAATGCTGGAGAGTTTACCTCAAAGTGTTTTGATGACTATTGCATGTCAGTTGGGATTGAAGTTGAACATCCCGTACCCCACGTTCATTCTCAGAACGGTCTTGCAGAAGCCGCTATCAAGAGACTACAGCTTGTAGCTAGGTCTCTTGTCATGGCCACAAACTTGCCAGTTTCGGCATGGGGATATGCAATATTACATGTAGCTATGCTTATTCGTCTACGACCCACAGATAGCCAACCATTTAGTGCGTACCAGTTGGTAACTGGTTACGAGCCTGATATTTCGCATCTGCGTACTTTTGGTTGTGCCGTATATGTACCTATCACGCCTCCACTGCGTACCAAGATGGGTCCACAACGACGATCAGCTATTTATGTTGGATATGAAGCACCAACTATTGTCCGCTATATAGAGCCTATGACAGGTGATCTGTTTACTGCAAGATTTGCAGATTGTCACTTTGATGAGACATCCTTCCCGCCGTTAGGGGGAGATGGGGCCGCATCCGTCCCAAATGAACGTCAGGAATTGACGTGGTTCTCTCCCACTATGTCTCATTATGATCCCCGTACGTCTCAGTGTGAGACTGAAATACATCGCATATTGGAACTACAAAAGGTGGCGGATACGATGCCCGACTCCTTTACTGATATTGCGAAAGTGACAAGATCAACCATACCTGCTGCGAATGTACCTGCAAGGCTTAACATTCCTCGCCATGCGCGAGCACGCGCCGCCGGTCTCGGACCCGCAGCCCTAGGTGCCATCGGCAGCCTAGGCTCGGCACCTCCAAGTGGAGAGCCGGCGTCGACTTCGGATTCTCCTAGAAAGAGGGGGAGACCAATCGGTTCCAAGGACAATGTACCTAGAAAGAGGGCATGTGTCCAGGCACAAAGCGATCCGTTCATCATCGATACTGTGACGCCGTCACACGAGATTGTCTCCGACTATACCTATGTCCAAGAATCAACTCTGAATCATCTGGGGGACGCCTCAGACTCACCGTTGATGTTGGAGAACAAGGAAATCTCACTAAACTACTTATGCATGCACAATCTTATGGAAAGAAATTCCATGTATATCGATGATGCATTCGCCTACGCCGTTGCTCAAGAAGTTATTGACGACGACGATATGGAACCCCGCACTGTTGATGAATGTCAACGTAGGGCGGATTGGCCGAAGTGGGAAGAAGCAATCCAGGCTGAACTAGACTCTCTAAAGAAAAGGCAAGTATTCGGACCGGTTGTGCCTACACCGCCGAACGTGAAGCCTGTTGGACATAAATGGGTCTTTGTCAGAAAGCGCAATGAGAATGGCGAAGTCCAGCGATATAAAGCTCGACTCGTGGCGCAAGGTTTTTCTCAACGCCCTGGAATTGATTATGAGGAGACGTATTCTCCTGTCATGGATACTATTACCTTCCGATACTTAATAAGTTTGGTAGTCTCAGAGAGACTCAATATGCAGCTTATGGATGTTGTAACTGCGTATCTTTATGGGGACCTAGATACGGAGATGTACATGAAAGTGCCAGAAGGACTTTCGTTACCCAAGTCAAGCGAGCAAAAACCACGAAGTTCATTTGCTATCAGGTTGAGACGATCTCTATATGGACTCCGACAATCTGGTAGGATGTGGTACACACGGTTAAGTGATTACTTGATTGGGAAAGGATACAAGAATGATGAGTTGTGCCCTTGTGTGTTCATAAAGAGAACAAATTCAGGATTTGCCATTGTAGCCGTCTATGTTGATGATATGAATATCATTGGAACTCTAAATGAGATCAATGAGACCGCTAGCTATTTGAAATCCGAATTCGAGATGAAAGATCTGGGAAAGACTCGGTTTTGCCTAGGCTTAGAACTAGAGCACCGAAGTGGTGGAATCTTTATACACCAGTCTGCATATGTCCGAAAGATGCTCAGGCGATTTAACATGGACAAAGTTATGCATCCTACAGGCACTCCCATGGTCGTTAGAAGTCTGGATATCAACAAAGATCCCTTTCGTCCGAAAGAAGATGACGAAGAGATCTTGGGAGCTGAATATCCATATCTTAGTGCGATTGGAGCTTTGTTATACTTAGCACAATGTACTAGACCAGACATCGCTTTCTCTGTGAACTTGTTAGCTAGATTTAGCTCTGCGCCAACACAACGTCATTGGGTTGGAATCAAGAACATCTTTCGATACCTTAAAGGAACCCTTGACATGGGCTTGTACTATCGATACACTCATCAGGATTCGACACCTAGTCGATCTCTTGCATCCAACAGCACAAACAATGGCTCAGATCGCCATCCGCCAATCTTATCCGCCAGGACTGGCTTTGGTTCATCCATCCGCCATCCTGCAGCCATATCCGCCAACTTATCCGGACCCGCGGATGCTAAGTCGTGGTCCCGATACGGCTTTGGCGATACCCCCTCCTACTCAGATACACCAAATGATGTGATGGTAGGATTTGCTGATGCTGGATATTTATCAGATCCACACAAAGGACGTTCCCAAACAGGTTATGTTTTTACCATTGGGAATACGGCGATATCTTGGAGATCAACCAAGCAAACCCTTGTTGCTACCTCCTCGAACCATGCTGAGATTATTGCACTACATGAAGCAGTCAAAGAATGTATTTGGCTTCGCTCAATTATATCTCACATTCGAGAGTCTAGTGGACTTGAGTCTACTACGATGAGACCAACTTGCATATTTGAAGATAATGCAGCATGCATTGAGCAGATGAAGTTGGGATACATTAAGGGTGACAATACTAAACACATTTCGCCTAAGTTCTTCTACAATCAGCAGCAGCAAGAGACTTTGAATATCCAGGTGAAGCAAGTCAGCTCAGAAGAAAATGCAGCGGATCTGTTCACCAAGTCTCTACCCAAATCTACATTTATGAAGCATGTAAAGCACATTGGAATGTGTCGCTTATCCGAACTCAAAGACTGACTGACTATCAGGGGGAGTTCTCATCTAGACTTCAGGGGGAGCCTAGTTATGCATGTCTCACATACTTGTAGTTGGTGTGTTGTACTCTTTTTCCTTAGACCATGCTTTTATTTTTGCCCAAGAGGTTTTTGTTTGCTGGCAAAGGTTTTAACGAGGCAACAGTTCATGCACCATTGAGGACGCGACACAAGGGGGAGTGTTCAAGGAAGGTTAATTCCGTAACTTCCGTGGTGTGTCTTGTCCTAATAAGACTTGTAGTCTAGATGCTCTATTAGATAGGGAATCCCTGTTCGCCAGGGATACTTGATGTAATGCCTATATAAAGGCCTCTTTATCAATCAATAGTGACAGAGAGAGATTTATCAATCTATTTCTCCTACAACAATTCAATGTATATATACCTAATTATATATATACCTAAATATATTTATACCTAATTATATATATATATATATATATTCCGAAATATATATATATAGATATATATATATATATATATATATATCCTCCTAAAAATTCTTGTTAATTCCACAAAATTAAACAAAATTCCACAAAATTCCATAAATTTCACACAAAAATAAAAAACTTCATTAAATATATATATATATACCTAATTATATATATACCTAAATATATTTATATAGATATATATATATATATATAGATATATATATCCTCCTAAAAATTCTTGTTAATTCCACAAAATTAAAAAAAATTCCACAAAATTCCATAAATTTCACACAAAAATAAAAAACTTCATTAAATATATATATACCTAATTATATATATACCTAAATATATTTATACCTAATTATATATAAAATAGTATATAAATTAGTATACTAGTATATAAATTCCACAAAATTCCACAATTAGTATATAAAAACCCTAAATTTAACAAAAAATCCACAAAATTAGTATATAAATTCCACAAAATTCCACAAAATTAACAAAAAATCCACACAATTCCATAAATTTCACAAAAACCCTAAATTCCACAAAAAATTCACAAAAACCCTAAATTTCACAAAAACACAAAATTCCACAAAATAAATAAAAACCCTAAATGAAGCTCGATCGGGACTACCTGACATGGTGGTGCAGTGTGGACGATTCGGATTTGTGCGGTGCAGCGGCGACGGCGGCTAGGTGGATCGGGGAGGCTAGGTGGTGGTTCGGGTCGGGGAGGCGTCGGGAAGCACGGGTACGGGGCGGGGAGGGGTCGGGTAGGGCAGGGGAGGGTCGGTCGGCGTCGGGGAGGGTAGGTGGTGGTCGGGGAGGGGTTTAGGGTGTTAGGGTTTTCGGTTTAGCTCGAAATAATGAGGGAGAGGCGCCTCTGTTTACGTTTAAATCGAAGGACTATAGCCGACGATTTAATTTTAATTCGTCGGCTATGGTCATAGCCGACGAAATTCGTCGGCTATACTCTCCGGGCCGGGCCGAAGTTGGGCTTTGCGGGCCGGTTATAGCCGACGAAGTATGGATTTCGTCGCCTATAATATGAATCTCGTCGGCTATAATATGGATATCGTCGGCTATACTTCACGCTCTCAGCAGCCGTCAGATCTCGCCCATCCAACGGCGGACAATGAAACGGCGCGGATCGCAAGAGTTTAGCAACCATTTTGGTCAAACCTCTAAACGCTTTAAAACGGAAATTTGGCCGTCTAAATGACGTTTTTTGGCCTGACCTTCAACAGAGAATAGTTTCAGATCGATGAGACGCAACTAATCGTATAAAAATTTTTCTCAAACTATTTACCGAACGTCAGGCTACCCATAGGAAAACGGAAGTAAAAAACAGCTAACCGCAACATTCGGCACACATATTTTGTCGGAATCTTCCCATTTTTCAACCGTAGACGTATTTCAATATTTCGGTCGTATCTTATTTCACGACACTTTTACATTTGAAGGGTCTACGTGTAGCAACTATTTGAAACTATACATTCACTTAAACACTTAGTAAACAAGTTAAGGAACATTAGTGCATATGTTCCGATTTCGAATCTAAAAGTTTGGAAAATCTATTCCAACCGTCAGATATCACCGTTAAGATTAAATACATGTATGCAAAAAAATCCAACTACATCTGACAACGTTAAAGGCTCGATCGGTACGGTCAAACTGCAAAGTCAAACCTCTAAACGCTTTAAAACGGAAATTTGGCCGTCTAAATGACGTTTTTTGGCCTGACCTTCAACAGAGAATAGTTTCAGATCGATGAGACGCAACTAATCGTATAAAAAATTTTCTCAAACTATTTACCGAACGTTAGGCTACCCATAGGAAAACGGAAGTAAAAAACAGCTAACCGCAACATTCAGCACACAGATTTTGTCGGAATCTTCCCATTTTTCAACCGTAGACGTATTTCAATATTTCGGTCGTATCTTATTTCACGACACTTTTGCATTTGAAGGGTCTACGTGTAGCAACTATTTGAAACTATACATTCACTTAAACACTTAGTAAACAAGTTAAGGAACATTAGTGCATATGTTCCGATTTCGAATCTAAAAGTTTGGAAAATCTATTCCAACCGTCAGATATCACCGTTAAGATTAAATACATGTATGCAAAAAAATCCAACTACATCTGACAACGTTAAAGGCTCGATCGGTACGGTCAAACTGCAAAGTCAAACCTCTAAACGCTTTAAAACGGAAATTTGGCCGTCTAAATGACGTTTTTTGGCCTGACCTTCAACAGAGAATAGTTTCAGATCGATGAGACGCAACTAATCGTATAAAAATTTTTCTCAAACTATTTACCGAACGTCAGGCTACCCATAGGAAAACGGAAGTAAAAAACAGCTAACCGCAACATTCGGCACACAGATTTTGTCGGAATCTTCCCATTTTTCAACCGTAGACGTATTTCAATATTTCGGTCGTATCTTATTTCACGACATTTTTGCATTTGAAGGGTCTACGTGTAGCAACTATTTGAAACTATACATTCACTTAAACACTTAGTAAACAAGTTAAGGAACATTAGTGCATATGTTCCGATTTCGAATCTAAAAGTTTGAAAAATCTATTCCAACCGTCAGATATCACCGTTAAGATTAAATACATGTATGCAAAAAATTCCAACTGCATCTGACAACGTTAAAGGCTCGATCGGTACGGTCAAATACATACATAAATAGTATACTAAGGATGATAATCAGAATCATCCTCATCACTTGAGTCAGACGTAGTATAGTAGTTAATATCTGGCAACCGGTGCTCGTGCTCGTCGTCTGAGTCATCGTCTGCCTGATATAGACGATTCGGATTAACATCATACATGGGCACCTGACCCCTAGGAAGTCGAACCACTCTGCCCGGCGTCACATTATTATCGCGGATGGTGGAGGATTCTGGAATGTCGCCGGCGTCCGGCTCTTGGTATGCGGTCGCTTCTTGACACTCTGTGCTCACACCAAGTGTGGTAGCACTGTATATGTCTCGCTGAGACACATGGTTAACTACCTTCCACGTGCCTTTGTTCAATGAATCGTCAAGATAAAAGACCTTTTTGGCCGCTGTGGCGAAAAAAAAGGGGTCATCTTCATACACACTAGTGGCGGTATTCACCGAAAGTATGCCGTACTGATCGATCCGTATGCGGTGCGGCCTAGTATCAAACCATCGACACTTGAACAAGTGGACTTTCATGCGGTTCCCATAAATGAGTTCAACAACTGACTGTAGGACACCGTAAAAATCCACGCCCCCCTCTGCACCATCGACCATCACCCCACAATTCTGTGTTTTGTGTTCCCCGTCTCGAGCTTCACATATATACTTAGCGCCGTTGACATCACACATTGGGCGGACTGTGGAAGATATCGGCTTCATCGACAACAGCCTCAATTCCTCTGAGTAATTTGTATGACCACCCCTCGCAGCCACTTGCATCAGCTGAAAAATATAACTCAAATCAGTTGGTGTGTTTATGATTAAAGAATAGGGAACTGTAAAAGAAAGCCATCTAATATATATATTTATACACTTACCCATTGTGGAAAATAGTCTGCAAACGTCGTGTTGTGGTACTCGACATCACCGCGAACTTCCTTGCAGTGAAGATGGGTTCGTTTCCAATATTGTACCTCCGGACAGTTTATTAGAACCCACCAGTGGGCAATCCCTACCTCATGATCAGGCAACTTGTCCACACCCTTCTTCTTGAAGCTTCTGTATGGTACAACAGAGTTGGCGACGATAGATAGGTTGAACTCGGGGTCATCTCGACTTGGATGTTGTGGGGGGTCCTCCATCGCTCCCAAGTACAACTTAGCGTACGTTACACACTCATGCGCAATGTAAGCTTCAGCAATACACCCCTCAGGCGCAGATTTATTGTGCACATATTTCTTGTAGTCTCCAAGTTGTCTGCAAGGTTAACAAGTGCATGTTAAGAGCATGTAACTTTTATTTAAAAACATGTATAACTCAAATTTATGAATAACATGTACCTTTCGATGGGATACATCCAAGTGTAGTGTACGGGACCGGTAAGCAACAATTGTTGGGGAAGATGGATCATCAGGTGAGGCATGATGTCAAAGAAGTTTGGGGGAAATATCCTCTCGAACTTGCACAAGATAAAAACGATTTCCTCATGCATTCTCATGAGGTCTGATTTTCTAACTTCTCTAGCGCATAACTTCTGGAAGAATCTTGACAACGCCACCAACGGCTCAACCACTTCATCCTCCAAGTACGCTCGAATGAAAATAGGGAAGAGGCGTTGAAGCAGTACATGGCAGTCGTGACTCTTCAATCCGTACATCTTGTTGTCTCGGTAGTTAACACACTTGCTTATGTTACCCGCATAGCCATAAGGATACCTGCATAGCCATTAACAATAATTAGATTTCATGCATATATAGTCGTCCAACAACATATGGATTCTTTAGGGAATACATGCCTAATAAAAAGTTACCTGACATTACTCAGCCATCCAAAGATTTCATGTTTCTGGTCCCTGGTGACGGTGTAAGGAGCTTGGGGCATTTTGCTCCTGCCCTCTCTCAACCACAAATGGTCCCGCAGTCCCATATTTCTCAGATCAACGCGTGTCTTGGGGGTGTCTTTTGTTTTCTTCTCCCAGTTCAAAACTGTGCCAACCACGGCTTCACCCACGTTCTTCTCTATATGCATGACATCCAGGTAGTATCTGGTAGCCAACCTGGCCCAATAAGGAAGTTCCCATAAGATGCTCTTGTGTGACCAGAACCTATACCGATCGGGCCTCTCTGGAATCGTGCGCAACACATCGGGATGATTGCTAAGCGGACCAAAGTCATACTCATTCAACACTGCCAATATTTCCTCCCCTGTCCATTGCTCGGGTGCCCAGCCCCTTTCTTCAGTCCCATCAAAAGCCTGTGCATTGTCCCTAAATGGATGGTCATGCGGAAGCCATCGACGGTGACGCATCTGGACAATCTTACTGCAATGAGGACTGGAGCAATCAACAGTCATGCACTCTGAACAAGCCCTGTAACCCCTGGTGACGCTGCCCGACAACATACCCCTCCCAGGAAAGTCACTGATCGTGCCAACAAGCATGACATGCATCCGGAACATCTCATTTTTGAACCGGTCGTAGACCAGGTGGCCGTTCAGACTCAAGTACCGAAGCTCCTCAATTACGGGTCTCAAATACACATCGAGACACTTTCCTGGATAACCTGGGCCTGGAATCAACAATGTGAGCATGTTATATTCCTTCTTCATGCACATCCACGATGGAAAGTTGTACGGAATCAAAATAACTGGCCACACACTGTACTGAAGCTCTTTCTTGCCAAAAGGGTTGAAACCGTCGGATGATAGCCCTAGCCAAACATTTCGAACCTCTGATGCAAATTCAGGAAACTCCAACACATTCTTCTTCCAAGCCTCTCCGTCGGCGGGATGTCTAAGGGTGTCATCGTCAGGCACATTCCTCTCAGCCCACCATCTCATAGCTTTGGCCGTGAAAACACACATGAACAACCGCTCAAGCCTATCAATCAGCGGGAAGTACCGAAGTATCTTCACAGCTTTCTTGTTCCCTTTAGGAGTGAACTTATACCGCTCTGTATTGCATACTGGGCAGTATTCAAGATCTGCAAGTCCTTCCCCGTAAAACAGAACGCAATCGTATCTGCATGCATGAATCTTGATGTAGGAAAGGCCGAGATCTTTAAGGATATGTCGCACCTTATGATGACTGGTAGGAAGCCGATGTCCGGGGGGCATCGCCCCACCCCATAACTTCAGCCAATCATCAACCGATTTGACAGTGCCTTTGTTCTCCGTTTTGATCTTCATCACTCCCATGACAGATTCAAGGACAGTCTTACTGCATCCGGGGTACAACGGAGTCTGTTGCAATGCGATCAGGTTGTTGTACTTTTCCATACCACTTGTGTTGACCGGAGATCGGGGTAATGGCTCGAGTGGCTCAATATCAGGGAAACACTCCATCTCCGGAGGAGGGAGTTGCACATCTGGTGCTTCATCAAAGACACCGCTCTCACGAGGAAACATATCGTTGATCCAGTTCGTTGTTGGATCATTGGAGGAACTCCCTCTCTCGGCAAATTGTCCATGATCATGAGGACCCGCAAAATCTGGTTCACCGTGATAAATCCAATTAGTGTATAGGACCCAAAATCCATATCTAGCCAGGTGTTGCTCCACTGTCTCTATGGAAAACCTGTGTCGTGGGGTGGCACACTTGCACTTTTTACACGGACAATAATGAAGTGTAGTGTCTCCACAGTTAGCCATCACAAAATCCAGGAAACTCCTAACTCCATCATGGTACGCCTGATCCCATCTTCCAAGGGTAATCCAACTCTTGTCCATCCTGTAAATTCAAGAAATAAATATAGCTATATATAGATATGTATATATGCACGTACTACGTACGTACGTACGTACTAATTAATTAAAAAATTCATCATTACACACACACACACACACACACACATATATATATATATATATATATATATATATATATACACACACATGCATCCCTAAATTAATTAAAACATCGTCAATCTCCCTAATTAATTAAACACAATGTATTTTTTATATATAACCAACAATATATTTTTAATTACAATTAAATTAATTAATATATATATATACATTTTTTCATCAAATTCATCTAAAATCACCTATAAATCAACAATCAATTACTAATCTTCAACAAAACTTCAATTCTATCTAACCAACATATCAACCCATTAATAATCTCATCTCAACACACATATATATATATATATATATATATCAAATTAATCACATATTTATTCTAATTAAACTCTAAATTAACACACCTCTGCATATAACCAACTAAATCAACACACACTGCAATATACGTACCTTTCAAGCTTATGGCCGAGGTTTTGGACGATTTCAGAGCGTTTTCGAAATATTTTCGACGAATGAGCTCGCTGCTGCAGAATAGATCTGATATAAGAGTTATAGCCGACGAATACCCTCCTCGTCGGCTATAACCAAAAACTTTTCGTCGGCTATAGTTATAGCCGACGACGTCCGACAACTCGTCGGCTATAATGTTATAGCCGACGATGTGGCCGACGAAATAGTAATTCGTCGGCTATAAGGGGTCATAGCCGACGAAGTACTATTTCGTCGGCCGTTTTCTCCCATATCGTCGGCTATAACCCCTTTTCCGGTAGTGTGATATACTGACCACCAATTAACTCCATAGCTAATAAACTGCATCTTGTCTGCGTTGTTCATCACCATCATGCTGACAACATGCATCATCCTCAGCAGCTGCTCCCATTGTTGTCAAGCCAGCAAGACCACTACGCTTACGCATCATCTCCCATTTCTTCCAATCCGTCGCATTACCACATCACAACAACAGAACACAATATACAAGCCCAAATCATAAACTAATTTAATTGCTCCGTCAAATCTAAACGAAAAAGGTTCGATCAAGCATCCTCCAATCTGTCTTCCTTCCTCCTTTTCGTCGCATTTCCAACACAACACACAACGAAATCACAATCTAATCAGCTAACCAAACTAATCAACCAATCCAAATGACAAAACAAATAAAAGGAGCGCACCTGCAACTGCCTTGGTCTGTTCATGTCTGATAGCTAGCTTCCAGCTGATCAACCTCCTCTTCATCCTTTCTTGCTTGTATTAATGTCTATGACTTCACTTCTATCAGAGTCGGTGTTTATTTGGAGAAAATCATAAAACTCAATTGGCTCATCATGACTTAATTTTATCTGCAGCATGCATATATATCAAGTTAATATCAGAAGTCAACATGTAGAAATCGATCTGTAGGGGTCGTTATACTCTATAAATAACACTAGCTATTGTTTGTAGGAGCATGAAGTATAACCATCTATATACAATTGGTACGGTGTTGAAACAGAGCCATCATCTTCCAACTTGAAGGGGAATGTAGAATATTTTTGTATATTTACTTTCTTTAATTGTATAGGTAAATTGTTCTGTATAATTATAAAATATATTTTCTTCGTAAGTGTACACTTTTATCCCTATATATACATCCTCTAATTAGAACACAAAAGTATATTTATTGGTAATTTTTTAATTCACTTTCTTCTCTCTCTTTCTCGCTCAGAGCTCTTTCTCTCTCCTCTCCAACTCGCATTAACTATTGTTAATCTCCGCATTAACAATTGAAACTAAATTAGACATTTATGGAGATTTTAGGTTTTGGAGTGTGTTTGAATGGGAACGTGTACCAGTTACAACAGTGAGTAAAAAGCTTTTGATTTAGGGTTTTTAGGTTGAGATTTAGGTTCCGAAAGCTCCTTCACAGCTTGAGCTTTCAAATAGCATAGGTGCCAATAACATTATTCTAAACAAGACTATAATATCCGCGCAACAAATAGGTTATGATCCTACAATTCATTTGTTTACAAAGTCCTCAATTGCTTGACCGCAGACTCTTTAGGAGTATGAATAGAAACAACAAACTGTGGCCTTGCTTTTAAATAAAGAGAAAAAGAAACAGAACCCATTGTATTTGAATTTTGATTTAGGAACTGTCTACAGTATTTCAAAATTTATTTTCTTTAGTTTCAAATAGTAGCTAAGATAATGTTTATGGTTATTTCTTGTAAGTTTAAACCCGGGCATCTTCCATCGTTTCAGATGATGGGGGCTCTGCTCCATCTACAAATCCGGGATTTAACTCCATGCAATCTGGAGGGAAACAGTTTGTCATGAAAATTCCAAACGATAAGGTACTTACCTTTTCTTTTTCTCCCTTTTCTCTTTTTCACTGTGTTGAGGTTGATGCTAATGGTAGAACTTGGTGCTTATGATCTTTGTAGGTTCCTTATCTGGATGGCAAGTGGGGTCAGACTATCAAGAATATACAAACTAAGTCAGGAGCTCGTATTCAGGTTGTTATTGTAATGAAAAATAGAGGACCAGGAGTTCAACATTTGATTCACATATTCTTATATGTTTTCTCAATTATTGAATGTATTGTCATTATTTTTAGATTGGACCGATGCACCTTCCTCGTGGTGATACGTCAACTGAGAAATCAGTATATATAAATGGAGTGACAGAGCAAATTGAGGCAGCCAAAGAATTGGTGAACGAAGTTATCTGTGGGGTGAGTCACCATGGTTACCGCTCCTTTGGCATTCAACTTTTTTTCTTTTCTGGTCCTTGTAATTCAATAATTGATCTTTTGAACTTTGCGAAATAAATGAACTGCTTTCTGCCTATAAAACAGACCTTCGAATAGTTTAGGCAATCTCTTGTTCAGAATATTAGTGTTCGCGTCGGTTTTTACACCTGTCGAACTATCAACACGTGGGGGTGGCGGACGTAGGTTTCAGTCCTGGTGCGTTGTGCGTGAGCGTGCCAGTACCTTTGGGTTAGGTACAACCTTGGTGCGGACGACCTCTGGCGAGCGAATCACCCTTGGCGAGCGGATGACTCTGGCGAGCGAATCACCCTTGGCGAGCGGATGACTCTGGCGAGCGTGTTCGTCTGCTCCCTGCTACCTGACTTCTCGATCAAGCGACTGTACGCGGGCGTTGACAAACCGGCGTAAGGGCTCGAACAAGACCTAAGTAAACAATTACTAGGATTTTTCCTCAACCTTTCGGTAGATTGAGATATCTTACTTCGATCCTGAGATGCAAAGCAGAGCTATATATCAAGACCGCGGATGGCGTTCGTCCAACCTTTTAGCAGATTGGGAAAGACTGTTACCGGGGTAACGACTCGATTTGTCACAAGGTGTGACGACTGGACTCGATTTGTCTCAGCGACGCTTCGACACGAACGCAAGTCACTTTCGACAACAACGGCAGATTTACGGCGACCAGATGTGGTGGGCGTAGGTTTGCGGCTAGGTTGGAAGAGTGTCAATTGCAGTTGGTGGAAGGCTGTTCGCAAGAGAGAATGCTCCGGAGAGGCTTGCAAGATTTGCAGGGCAAAAGCTTGTAGTTGTATGGTGTTGAACCCTTTTTACGTTGTCCTAGAGTTCTTTATATAGTGATCTCAAAACCCCAAATACGTATGCAACAGGTATATAGATTCTGATATCAAATAGAATTGTATTTGTTAAATCAACTCCAAGTCAGACTTGAAGAAGGACTTCGAATCCTTTCTCTAACCGGAAATTGACTAAATACAATTAGATTATCCGTTAATGGACAACCCTACGGGCTTCGGCCCAATGTATCGGTTGAATGTTAATTTAGGCCCAAACATTGCCCCCCAGCCTTCAAGATTAAAAGCCCATTGAAATCGAAGAAGGTTGAAAAAGCCCACGCGGATTTGTTTAAAAATCTGACGAACACGTCGTTCCCTCTAACTGATGCAACTTTACCAAATTGAGCTCAAGCGACTGTTCAATAAACCTTAAATCGCTTCAAATCGTACCGATTCAGAAATCCAGAGACCCCTTTTCAGATTCTATAAAGCCACAACCTGAGAATCGTGAGAACCCATCCGAAACCCCAAACCAATCGTCATGGCATTAGAGATCAAACACACCGAAGCGATTCGCGGCAAGGAAAGAATTCAAAGGGCCGTCTTCGAAATCGGAAGTCCCTGCTGCACCTCCTTAATTTCTCGAGACGATTACAACCGTGCCGGACTGGGCCCAAAGCAACGAGAAGTCACTATCGAAGGCATTTCTTCGATTATGGATTACTGCCGTCCGCCTCCAATAGCCTTCCGCGAACAGGACATCACCCTTCAGAAATGTTCGAACCACTTCGAAACCCCCATCACCACTGGTTGCTGGCCACTACCAACCTCAGAGATGATCAGGTGGTACAAAGCCAGACAACACCTAGATGCCCTGAGATGGAACCGCGCTGGGATCACAGAAATTCTGGAGCTCTGTTTCAGCTTAAATCAGAAAGGTGGAAATCGATGCGTTTTCTTGCCCCTAGTAAGCTTCTGGAACTCATCCTCCAACACTTTTGACTTTCGCTTTGGTCAAGCTAGCATTACTCTCCTAGACTTATATGCTGGGCTAGGATTTCCTCTGAGTAATAAGCCCTTCGACGCGGATAATTATCCCCAAGACCAGTTCCCATCCTCCGTTATGTACATCACTGGCTCCTACAGCTATCAAGCTTGGATGACTGAATTCAGTCATAGGAATGATGACATCGGAGGAATTTGCTTCCTTGATTTTTGGCTGAACAAGTTCATCTTCTGCTCAACCGCCGCCAAGATGTCAAGAATCTACAGAAGGATGGCAGAGATTATTTACGCCCATCAAGAGATAGGCCTTGGGCAGATAGTTCTAGCCCACCTATATCGGGGACTGCACACCCTCACCATGAATCCCTTCAACTTCACTGTGCCCGGCCCACTTTGGATTTTAGACATCTGGGCGAATATGTATTTTCCGGGACTCGCCGCAGAACCAAGAGACATTGGAGAGAACAGAATCGCAGGCGCAGCATACGTTGGTCAAGAACCAATGTATGGGCAAGGCTACGCTGCGTGCTTCGATATCATCTTCCAGACAGATGCACCCGGCTTCTATTCCGAAGCTCAGATGCTGCTCACTCGCAAGCACCCTCATGCTTTGAAGACCGGCTTCCTCCCCTCAGCGGACCAAAGCAAGGCAGGGAAAGACCTCTTCCTCCAATGCATATCAATGGCAGACCTTCCGCTTCTGACCTCAAACAGAGGTAGTGAAGGCTCAGAAGTGTACGCCCCACATCTGTTTGCTCGCCAATTCGGCTTTACGCAACATGCCCCCTATCCGCCAATCCAAAGCTGTAACATCTTCTCAGCCTGGCGACCAAGCAAGAGTACTCCTGCGACCCCCAACATTCCATGTTCCTCCTGCCTTCGAACGGCCACCTTTCCAACTCCAGACGAATGCATAGAGCTGGTGATCTCCCAAGCAGCCACTGCTGAATATGACAATTGGTGGCACCGGCTTTGTGGGAAGGACTTCCAGATAAAGGAAGGATCAGTCTACTACTTCGGCAAGGTATTCAGAAGACACCGCGATTGTCTTACTGACAATGACAAGGTGGCGCTCGATGGTGGTCCTTTGCACCCTGAATTGCCGACTGAAGAAACTCAGGTAACTACTCGCTACGTTACAACTTACCCTGATTTTGGATAAGTATTAGGAAAACCACTAACTGATTTTTATGTTGCAGATTGCTTCAAAGAAAGTGCTTCCTGATGACAGGAAAAGGAAAGCCCTTGCGACTCCTCCAACAACAACCAGGAGCAAGAAAAGAGTGAAATCGCCTCCTCCTGTGGTCGAAGAAGAAGATGATGATAATATGCCAGTAAGTCTTTAATAAATTGCCTGAATATCTGTCATCCGCCAACTCTATTTTAGATCAGATTATAACCCTAACGCAGTTGGCGAATTTTTCTTCCACAGGGGCTTAGATTGAGACGGAGGGGAGGCGCAACTTCTAGCACCACTCCCACCATGCCGAAACCGATCGAGATCTCTTCTGGTGAGTCCTCCAGCTCCACTAGTTCACCTTCGGGTAGTCCTGAGCCTGGAATAAGAGTTCCAGAGACTTGGGACGAAGTTTCATCCGCCTGGCGAGAATATACAATCCGCCTTGATTACTATAGACGAAAACTCCCTATTGATGCAACTCCGCTAAACTGGCTTCCTGCTGAAACAGGTACAATCTGCACTCCCCTGGCCGCTGCTCCACTCTCAACTTCCCATACTCCACTGACCAGTTCAGTCCTCTCCTCAGAGAAAGTCATGGAGGGAACCTCATCCGCCAGCACCTCAACTGCACTAACAACTGTGGCAAGCATGTCAAGGATGACACCCCCAAACCCATTCCCTGGACCAGAAGATATCGGGGGACCTGTAGAGGAATATCTGGAAGAAAACCCGGATGTAGTGATAGACGCCAGCCGCTACCAAGACATGCCCCCAGCCTCACCTCAAGGCGAACCTGTTGAGGCCAACAATCCCATAACTGGGGTCACGGCCGATACCTCTTCTGAATTAGAGGTACCTTT